>CM053752.1:59817749-59876990 GCA_028658305.1 Pachyuromys duprasi
TGAGGGACATCTGGGTTGTTTCCAGGTTCTGGCTATTACAAATAAAGCAGCCACGAACATGGTTGAGCAAATGTCCTTGTTGTGTACTTGCGCATCTTTTGGATATATGCCTAAGAGTGGTATAGCTGGGTCTTGAGGAATCACTATTCCTAATTGTCTAAGAAAGCGCCAAATTGATTTCCAGAGTGGTTGTACAAGTCAGACAAGTGTATTAAATTAGCCCAGCAGGTTTTTAAATTAAATTTCTATTGTTTACACTAATTACATTTTATTCACTTGCATCCCAGCTGTAGCCCCCTTCCTCATTCCCTCCCAACCCCACCCTCCATCACTCATCTCCTCCCATGCCCCTCTCCAAGTCCACTGATAGGGGAGGTCCTCCACATCCATCTGACCCTAGGTTATCAGGGCTCATCAGGACTGGCTGCAATGTCCCCCTGTAACCTCTCGAGGGAGGAGCAGCCTTGCCAGGCCACAGAGGAGGACATTGAGGCCCAGATTTTAAACATCATCTTTTCCTCAGATCCTATCTCAAAGGTCATATTTCTTATGTAATTTATTTATTTTTATATCAATCACAGGTTAGGTACTTTGCATCCCAGGTGTAGACCCCTCCCTCATTCCCTCCCACCCTCCCCAACCTTCCCTCATCTCCTCCCCGCCCCCTCCAAGTCCATGAACAGGGGAAGACCTCCTCCCCTTCCATCCAACCCCAGATCATCTTGTCTCCTCAGGGCTGGCTGCAATGTCCTCCCCTGGGATCTAGCCAGGCTGTTACTCCCTGGCATGTATGGGGGAGGGTCAAAGAGTCAGCCATCATGTTCATGACTGAAACTGTCCCTGTTTCCCTTACTAGGGTCTTCAGTTCGACACTGAGTTACCATGGGCCACATCTGAGCGGGGGTTCTAGGCCATATCCATATATGGTCCTTGGTTGGAAAAACTGTCTCGTAAAAACCCCTGTGCCCTGCTCAGTTTGGTCTTTGTGGAGCTCTTGTTCTCCCCAAGTCTTACTAACTTCCCCTATTTTTATTATTACTTCCAGCCCTCTGCCAAAGGCTTGATTGTGAGTCTTAATATCTGCTTTGATACATTGCTATATTGATTCTTGCAGAGGTCCTCTTTGGTATGCTCCTGTCCTGTTGCTTGTTTTCTCCTCCACTCAATGTCCATCCCATTTGTTCATCTAAATGAGCATTGATCATATTTTTAAAAATGAATACCAATTATAAATTTTTAAATTGCTTCTAACTTTTGTAAGGTAGCTATAGATAGACCCCCTTTTCAAAGCAAAAATTGCATCTCATAGTAAAATTCTAGTTTTTCTATTTATGACTATCTGTGGATTACATAACCCATCATCATAGAATATTCTAATACTCAGTTATTCCTCTTATTAAAATAAAGCTTATGAAGCCACACATTCCTGTTGAGGTCAAACAGAATGCAACAGGAAGGGAACCCAAACTGATTAGGGTCAACTCAACTTCACAATTCATTATATGTTTCATCATTATTTACATTTATTAACAAGTGAAATATTTAAAAAATCATGAAATTATACATTATCAATGTTTCAATATAAAATTTCATAATTTAACAAATATTTTTAACAAAATAAATAATAACATTTCAAATAATTAACCGTTTTCGAGAATTTATTTCAACAGTGAAAGAGAAAATAAAGACTAATGGGAACAGGAACTGTGTCTGACATGAACTCAGTGGCTATCTCTTTAATCACTTCCCCCTAAAGGGGGAGCACCTTACCAGGCCACAGAGGAAGACAATGCACACAGTCCTGATGAGACCTGATAGGCTAGGGTCAGAGGGAAGGAGAGGAGGACCTCCACTATCAGTGGACTTGGAGAAGGACATAGGAGGAGATGAGGGAGGGAAGGTAGATTGGGAAGGGATGGGGAAGGGGGCTAAAGCTGGGATAGAAAGTGATTTAACTGTAAATGATAAAAAAAATAAATTGATAAAAATAGACTATTGATTTAAGCATTTCACCTTTTTGGATGTTGACTTAAATCATGTATATTTTCAGGAATAGATTCTGATCATGTGAATCTTCTGATAATTTGGGGGTTCTCTTCATTAAAAGTGGAATGGATGAGTAAGTTATGACATAAATGTAAATATTTCTATAATGTAGAAAATTTGTGGCTTGTGTAAATAAACTATTACAAAAGAATAATTCAATATATAAATATAATTTTGTTAACAAAATAGCAGAAACATTTCAGGCACTGGGATTAAAAAACTCTTTGAAGCCATTTCTACATGGTGACGGCCAATTTTGTTAATTACTTAAAGTCATTGACTAAAACTACATTAATGTACTCACTAAATATCAAACATACAATAATCACTTTGATGTTAGTTGTGCTGAGTTAATGGTCTCCTATCGCAGTTATAGTAACAAGACAAATTGCAGTTATTGATCTTAGCTAAATCCTTAATATACAATATTTAAATGATTACATGACTGTGAGATTACATTGGACACTTCCATGGTCTGGAGAAAATAACGATTGCAAGTAAATTTTCAGAAGGAATAGAAATCTGATGTGATAGACTTTGTGGCTCTTAAATATTCAGTATTTGCATGGCTTCATTTTCTGTTTTTTACATCAAAACTTTGTAGAGTCTTGAGTTTAATAATTTCCTATTTCTTTATACATTTCAGTATTTTAATAAAGTTTCAGAAAAACATTTTTCTTTTATTAAAATTTGGAAAAGTTACTATTACAAATAAAGCTGCTTTGAACACACTTGAGCAAATGTCCTTGTTGTATACTTGAACATATTTCAGACATATGCCTAGGACTGAATCATATGCCTAGCTGAATCTTGAGGAAGCACTATTCCTAATTTCCTGAGAAAGCACCAGATTGATTTCCAAAGTGGTCTTACAAGTTTATATTCCCACTAGCAATGGAGGAGGGTTCACCTTTCTCCACAACATTTCCAGCATGTGTTGTCCCTTGAGTTTTGGATTTTAGCCATTTTGATGGGTGTAAGGTAAAACTCAGGGTTAATTTTCATTTCCCTGATGACTAAGGATGTTGAGCATTTCTTTAATATTTCTCTGCCATTCGATATTCCTATATTGACAATTATCTGTTTAGTTCTGTACTCCATTTTTTAATTGGATTACTTGGTGTGTTAGTGTTTAATTTCTTGAGTTCTTTTTATATTCTGGATATTAGTCTTCTGTCAGATGTATGGTTGGTGACATCCTTTCCCAGTCTGTAGGCTGTCATTTTGTTCTGTTGACAGTGTCCTTCGCTTTGCAGAAGGTTTTCAGTTTCATGAGGTCCCATTTATTGAATGGTAATCTTAGAGCCTGTGTTGTTGGTGTTCTGTTCAGGAAGTTGTCTCCTGTGCCAATGAGGTTAAGGCTCTTCTGTACTTTTTTCTTTTAATAGATTTTAATAGATTTCCTGTATCTGGTTTTATATTTTTTACCCACCTGGACTTTACTTTTGTGCATATGCATCTATTTGCATTTTCCACATGCAGACATCCATTTAGACCAGCACCATTTGTTGAAGATGTTATTTTTTCCAATTGTATGGTTTAGTCTCTTTGTCAAAAATCAACTATCTATAGGTGTGGGGGGTTATTTCTGGATTTTCAGTTTGATTCAGTTGGTCTACCAGTTTGTTTCTTTGCAGTACCTTGCCTTTTTTATTAGTGTTGCTCTATAGTACAGTTTGAGATCAGAGATGGAGATACAGCCAGATGATATTTTATTTTATATGGTTGTCTTAGCTATTCCGTTTTTCCCCCCATAGGAAATTGAGAATTGTTCTTTCAAAGTCTGTAAAAACTGTGCTGGTGTTTTGATTCAATTGCATTGATTCTCTAGGTTTCTTTTAGTAGAATGGCCATTTTCACTATTTTTTATTAATTTTACTGATCCATGGGCAGAGCAGATCTTTCCATCTTGTGATTTTTTTTCTTCAATTTCTTTCTTCAGAGACTTTAAGTTTCTTTTCTTTTCTTTTTTTCAATACAGGTCTTTTACTTGCTTGGTTAGAGTCACACCAAGGTACTTTAACTGTGTTGTCTCTTTTATTAATAAAATATCTTTTTTAATTGTGACTAGTACAATATTCAGATGTTAATAAAATAAATCTAATAAATTCTTATTTTTTCTTCAAGAAGAGTTAAGTTTGGACTATTCAGATGGGCCAACCAAATGCAACAATGCCAATTGAGTTCATCCTGACGGGAGTCACACAGAATGCTGAGTTGAAACTCCCTCTTTTCACAATCTTCCTCATTATCTATACAGTCACTGTGGTGGGAAACCTGGGTATGATTATTTTGACCAAGCTGGACTCTCACCTACACACCCCTATGTACTTTTTTATCAGACACCTGGCTTTAATTGATCTTGGAAATTCCACAACCATCTGCCCCAAGATGCTGGTGAATTTTATTGTGGATCAAAATACCATCACCTATTATGCTTGTGCCACACAGATGGCATGCTTTATTATGTTCATTGTCAGTGAACTTTCAATCTTGTCCTCCATGGCCTATGACCGCTATGTGGCCATCTGTAACCCTCTGCTCTACAGTGCAATCATGTCTCAGAGACGCTGTCAAGTGCTTGTTGGCATTCCATACCTCTACAGTACCTTCCAGGCTCTGCTGTTTCCCATTAAGTATTTCACACTGACCTTCTGTGGTGCTAATGTTATAAGTCATTTCTATTGTGATGTTGTCCCTTTGCTACCTTTGATCTGTTCACATGTACAGGAGACAGAATTGTTGACTATATTGTTTTCAGCCTTTAATTTAATCTCTTCTCTTCTTGTCGTTCTTATGTCCTACGTGCTGATTTTGTTAACCATATGTCGAATGCCTTCTGCAGAAGGTAGAAAAAAAGCTTTCTCTACTTGTGGTTCCCATCTGACAGTGGTAATTGTGTTCTATGGATCTCTCCTCTTCATGTATGTGCAGCCTAAATCTACTCACTCCTTTGAAACTGACAAAATGGCATCTGTGTTTTATACATTAGTGATTCCTATGCTTAACCCCTTGATTTATAGTTTAAGAAACAAAGAGGTAAAAAATGCTTTACATAGAGTCTTTAATACTTTATGAGGACTTTGTATTCTTCAGTATTATAAAATCTTATTATATTATATATTATCTTTGATAAATGTAACTGCCACATATTTTTGAAGTAGTTGCTTATTTTAAATCCACAAAAATTTTATTGTAGTTTGTATTGACATTGTTTCACTGCTATGTACTAAAGTCCCCCCTTATAGTTTAAATTTTAGTTTAATATTGCATTATTACTATCCATTTATTGCTTCAGAATAAATGTTTCATTTAGTGTTATACACGTTTATGTTTAATTTACAAAGTGGTAAAGTTTTTATCAACATCCTTTGTTTTTACCACTAGTTATTTAGAAAGGCACCAATCATCACTGCTTTTGTAGCATTAATAAATAAAACAAGATGATAAAAAGTCTCTCTGTTTCTTTACAAAAACATGTTTCTTTCATACAGATATAAACTAATAACTGTTAAAGACTGGAGCCTAAAACAGATTTCCTCTAAAGGATTCCAACTAAAGGGTATTGAAGCAGATGCAGAGACTCACAGCCAGATTTTGGAAAGAGCAGAGGGAGTCTTATGGAAGAAGGGAGATATAAAAGGACCCAGAGGGGACAGGAGGACTTCCCTAGGAGTGGACTAGGAAAGAGGGAGGTAGGGTGGGGACACAATAATATGAGGGAGGGCGCTACAGCTGTGATGAAAAGTGAAGACATTGTAAATAATAATAATTATAGAAAATTAAAATAAAAATGTAAAGACATTTTATCCAAGAAATAATTATTGCTCATGAATGTTGTATAAATCAGTAATTAATAAGCAGAAAATGCTCAGATCACACACACAAACAATGTCTGAAATTCTCAGGAAAGACACAAATTGAATTAGTTTCATTGTATGTAAATGCTAAATACATTTAACAATGTCTCATGGTAAGTATAAACAAATAATACCAATATTGTGAATTATAGTGTAATTGAACTCAGCATACATAAGTTGAAAGTATATTTATTTATCAGAAAGTTTATGAAGATTACTTGTGTCCTCATCTAGTGTGTATAACAGTCCATTAAATAAACATTTTGAGCTGGTATTAGTTAAAAAAAAAGACTCCCCCTGATAACATTTACTGTTAGTATGAGTTTTTTTTTCCTGGTTATTTTAAGATAGGTATCTATTAATTTAGTGTACTGATGTTACTTATTAAAACATGAATATTACATTTTAATTATGCATTTGTGATTGGCATGTTTGTGTGTGTGCACATGACTGTAGATCCCCCTTGGAAGCCAGAGATCTGATACCCCACAGTTGTTGGAGTCACAGCAAGGTTTAAACAGCAAGCTTCTTCACACTGAGCCATCTGTAAATCCCTGCTCTTAGTTTTTGTTATGTAACATCATATCTGCCTTTTCCTCTTTCATTCAACAACAATGCCTTATTGACTCTAAACTGTGAATGCATCGCCATGATATTTCTCATGGCCACTGCAAAGCAAAAGCAAACAACAACGAAACAAAAGAACAAAAAACAGTGAAATTGAAGTGTTGAAGTGTTAGTGTATACTGTATTTTATATACAAAAATTAACTTATGTTAAGGTTTTAAATTACTTTTTTTCTATTTTAAATCTAAGTCCCATATTGTTATAATGATTTTCTTGTTTGGAATTTATGTATTTAGAAGTATTCATCATCTTTTAGATATATGCCCAGCTGTGGTATAGCTGGATAGTGATATAGTACTATTCCTAATTTTCTGAGAAAGTACAAGATTGATTTCCAAAGTGGTTGTACAAGGTTACTTTCCCACCAAGAATGGAGCAGGGTCCCTCTTTCTCCACACCCTCTCCAGTGTGTATTGTCACTTGAGTTTTTGATTTTGGCCATTCTGATGGGTGTAAGGTAGAATCTCAGGGTTATTTCAATTTTCATATCCCTGATGACTAAGGCCGTTGAGCATTTCTTTAAGTGTTTCTCTTCCATTCGATATCCCTCTGTTGAGATTTCTCTGTTTAGTTCTGTACCCCATTTTTAATTGGATTACTTGGTTTGTTGATATTTAATATCTTGAGTTCTTTCTATATTCTGGATATTAGCCCTCTGTCAGATGTAGGGTAGGTAAAGATCTTTTCCCAGTCTGTGGGCTGTTTTTTTTTTTTTTCCTGATGGCAGTGTCTTTTGCAGTATCATACGGTCCCATTTATTGATTGTTGATCGTGGAGCCTATGCTGTTGATGTTCTCTTCAGGAAGTTGTCTGCCGTGCCAATGAGGTCAAGGCTCTTCCGTAACTTTCCTTTTAACAGATTTTGTGTGTCTGCTTTTATATTGCTGTCTTTGATATACTTGGACTTTACTTTTCTTTAGGGTGATAAATATGGATCTATTTGCATTTTTCTATAACCAGTTAGATCAGCACCATTTGTTGAAGATGCTATCCTTTTTCCATTGGATGGTTTTGGATTCTTTGTCTAAAAGCAAGTATCCGTAGGTATGTGGGTTTGTATTTGGATCATATCTGAAAGATGCTTAACCACACAACAAGGACATTTGTTCTCCTATGGTCATAGCAGCTTTATTCAAAATAGCCAGAATCTAGAAACAACCTTGACATCCCTCAACTGAAGAATGGATACAGAAGTTGTGGTACATTTACACAATGGAATACTACTCAGCAATTAAAAACAAAGTAATCATGAAATGTGCAGGCAAATGTATGGACCTAGAAAAGATCATCCTGAGTGAGGTAACACAGACCCAGAAAGACACACATGGTATATCCTCACTTATAAGTGGATATGAGCCATATATTGTAGGATAAACATACTAAAATCTACAGTCATAAAGAAGCTAAATAACTAGGAGGACCCTAAGGAATGGGCTTAATCCTTATTCAGAAGGGAAAGCAGGATAAACACCAGAAGCAGGGGAAGTAAGGGAACAGGACAGGTGCCTACCACAGAGAGACTCTGAAAGACTCTACCCCTCAAAGTATGGAAACAGATGCTAAGACTCACAGCCAAACTCTGGGCAGAGTGCAGGAAATTTTACTGAAGACATGGGAGACAGGAAGACCTGGAGGGGATAAGAGCTCCACAAACAGACCAACAGACCCCCAAAATCTGGGCTCAGTTGGCCTTGCAGAGATTGATCAATCAAACAAGGACCATGTATGGAGAGAACCTAGACCCCATGCTCATTGGGAGCTCAGTTTCCAAGCTGATTCCCTTTTAAGGGGAGCAGAGGCAGTAACTGGTATGAACCAGGTTGCCTTCTCTTTGATCATCTCTCCCTGGTGAGATGGCCTTACTATGCCACAGAGAGAGAGGAGACAGCCAGACCTGATGTGATCAGACAGTAGGGGAGGAGGACCTCTACTATCTTGGACAAGGGGAGAGATGTGGGGGTGGGGGAAAGAAGGAAGGAGGTTTACACCAGGGGGAGATGAGAGAAGAGGTTACATCTGGGATACAAAGTGAAAAAATTGTAATAAATAATAATAACAAAGAAAAATAAAAAATAAACAGCAATGTATGACTGACTTCTTCAAGGTTATCTAATTTTAGCATTATTGATTATTTTTTAATATGGCTCTTTTAATTAATTAATTTTAAAAATTAATTACAGATTATTCACTCTGCATCCTAGCTGCAGCTCTCTCCCTCATCCCCTCCCAACCCCACCCTCCATCTTCTCTTTCTGGGCCCTTTCCAGGGGAGGTCTTCCTCCCCTATCATCTGATCCTAGCCTATCAGGTCTCATCAGAACTAGCTGCATTGTCTTCCTCTGTGGCTTGGTAAGACTCCACCCCTGATCAAAGAGCAGGCCACTTAGGTATCTCCACCCCTGATTTCAAGCTATACTATAGAGCAATAGTAATAAAAACTGCATGGTACTTGCATAGAAACTGGCTGGTGGACCAATGGAATTGAATAGAAGACCCAGAAATAAACCCACACAGTTATGGGCACTTGATTGTTGACATAGATGCAAGCAGCATACCATGTAAAAAACACAGCATCTTCAACAAATGGTGCTGGTCTAACTGGATATCGTCATGTAGAAAAATATAAATAGATCCATACTTATCACTCTGCACAAAACTAAAGTCCAAGTTTATCAAAGACCTCAATATTAAACCAGACACACTAAACCTATTAGAAGAAAAATTGGGGAAGAGCCTTGAACTCATTGGCACAGGAGACAACTTCCTGAATGGAACACCAACAGCAGAGGGTCTAAGATCAACACGCAATAATTGGGACCTCATGAAACTGAAAAGCTTCTGTAAAGCAAAGGACACTGTCGTCAGAACAAAATGACTGCCTATAGATTGGGAAAGGATCTTCACCAACCCTGTATGTGACAGAGGGCTGATATCCAGAATATATAAAGAACTCATGAAGTTAAAAAACAACAAATCAAGCAATTCAATTACAAAATGAGTACAGAGCTAAACAGAGAATTCTCAATAGAGGAATATAGAATGACAGAGAAACACTTAAAGAAATGTTCAATGTCCTTAATCATCAGGGAAATGCAAATCAAAACAACCCTGAAATTTCACCTTACACCCATTAGAAGTGGTAAGTTACAAAACTCAATGCTGGAGAGGATGTAGAGAAAAGGTAACCCTCCTCCATTACATAGCACATGAAATCTATCTTTCTCTTCATACCTATATCTGCAAAGTTTTCATGAACTTTGCAATTTAAGAACAAGGCAATTGTGGTGAATAGCTTCATTCTAATGAGCATTTACATCAACTGCATTTGCTGGCTTTGTTTTCTTTTCTCTCATTGCCTTTGCAGTTTCAATCTGAAAAGCTTAAATATGATTTCTTGTCATCTCCAGATAAGTGATAAACACCCATGTATCACTAATCTCAGACAATATTGTTCACTGATACAGATTATGATATAACTGTAAAATTCTATGTGTCTGTGGTTGATGAGCAAATTAATCTCTGATTCTATTTTCTACTACTCTACCAATTGGTTGGTATTGATGTATTTGCAACCCAAGCCCAGTAATTCTTTTGACACTGAAAAATTAGCTTCTGTTTTTATATTGTTATTTTCATATATGGATTTGTCATCTACAACTTCAGAAAATGATATGACACATGTCCTATAAAATATTAAATATTATGATATAATACTATTTGATAATAAGGGAGGAACAGCCTTACCAGGCCACAGAGGAAGACAATGCAGCCAGTACTGATGAGTCCTGATAGGCTAAGGTCAGATGGAAGGGGAGGAAGACCTCCCTTATCAGTGTTCTTGGGGCATAGGAGGAGATGAGGGAAGGATGGTAGGATTGGGAAAGGTTGAGGGAGAGGATTGCAGCAGGAATACAAAGTGAAAAAAATATAATTAATAAAAATAAATACGTTTTAAAAGTACCACGTTAATTAGGGTGACTCCCAGCATCAAACATTTTTCTGAATATTTCTAGAAGTAGTAAGTATGAAGGAGTACTGTATATTCCTACATATAGTCTTATACACTCCACTTGTCTACTTGGGATAAACACATCAGTGAATGAGTGAATAAAACTCCTGTCTTTCTTAATAGAGATCAATATTTACTTGCAAAACTGACATGAATCAGTTTTGCTGAGTGCATTTTAGTTTTATTGATAAATTTTTTAAAAGATTATAGAAAATCAATATGCTGAGGGAGAATAGAGAACAGTCCACGGCATGAGAGCTGAGTTAAGAAATCTAGTGTATTTATCAATCATTGCATTGAATTTGCAGCAATTGGACATGTTCTACATCTGCATATTTATAAGCTTTTACATATTAGGCTGAAATATTTCACAGTTATACATTGTGAGTCACCCTGTGGTTGCTGGAAGTTGAACTCAGGACCTTTGGAAGAACAGCCAGTGCTCTTAACCCCTGAGCCATCATTCTAGCACTTTGTAATACCTGCTTGCAAACACTTGGTGATCTGAAGTAATCAGTTATGAATATGTTCATATAAAACTGTCCACAAAATTGTGAGCACACTCTCCTGGGAATTAATTTATGTTTTATTAATTTGATCATTCCACTTATATCCAATGCAATGATCAGCATTATGTATTTTCTAACCATCATATTATAAATTTAGTTAACAGTGACCATCACTGACAGCAATGATCCTTTTGTAGGGATGACTCCCTAAAACATAAAGATATGCCATTCAGAGAAGATACAGTTTTGTTTTAATTATTACTTTTGGTTCAGTGACTGATGAAAGGAAACTGTCTAAGGATAAAGTCCTTGCATAAAGAGCATCTCCATCATCCTGTGATGGTATCCTTACATCGTATTTTGGTTCCACCAGGCTAACAGCACTGACAGCTTACTAAATATTTTGCTATGAAAAATAAGTTCAAAATCTTCTGTGTGATAACAACCCCATTTAAATAGCCATTACAGCATGACACTTCTTCATTCTATAGAAATAAATTTTTACTACAGTGTTTTCCATTAGTGATCAAAACTTGACTCTGTAACCTCACCAGTTAGGGCCCATAAACCCTTTAAATACTCATAAAACTCCTCAGGTCATTTCTGTTTCTTTGATATTTTTCATGGGTTGCCTCTCTGCTTTCTCACTGGGGAAAAGGTCGTATGACATCAACGCAAATTTGTTTAAATCTCTCTGATAATTTAGAGATAATAAATTGAACAAATTATATGCTATGAGCTCTGGGAACTTCATAAATAATGAGGAAAAGCATAAATTTCTCCTCCCTGGAGCAAAAAGGAGAATAATTTCAGAGAGTCTTTGTGAGTGGTGAGTAGGAATTGTCACTGGTGTTATCATAACCTGAGCGTTAAAATCTTCATTGACTCTTAGATTCTACTCTAGATACTACTTAGATTCTTTCACTGTCCACAAGATCTGTGGCTCTCAGGTGTGGTGCAGAAATTAAATGTCTGCTTTGATAATTATCACCTATGATTTTTTTTTTGCAGAGGAAAATGAAAGTCTATGAGTGTAACAGCTCCTGCACCTTCTTTAAGAGGTGAATGTGGGATTTGGATACTGGAAGTGGAAAAGAAAAAAAAAAAGACATAAAAACTCTATTATTGACCTCACCAGTTAAAAGTATTAATATAAGATTTTCAGGTGAAAATATAAGATGTGCAGCTTTATTTGATTTTCAGATAAATAAAAAATAAAATGAGTATAGTATGCAGATTTATAAATAATACGTAATTTCAGTGAGAATATATAAACCACCATTTGAATGTGAACTATTTTAAGGTATTTCACTGCAATCTCATAAACTAAAAATTGTTTTGTTTATGATGTCAGCTGCATACACATCAACAGCCTTTCAGCATTCATTTTAGTGTCCCACCATACTGCTTAACTTCTGGGTTTTTTCAAAGACTTTACATTGTAAAAACAGAGCAAATGGAAAAATATGTAATGATTTTAAAGAGTTAGGAGGCTGTGAAGCAAACTAAACACTAATACCTGGTGGTTCCGCATATCTGTGGTTTAAAAACTCAGTGCCTCCTCGTCATAACTTTTGTGCTCTGTGAACTCCAAGGTTATATAAGGTTAAAGGTCTCTCTGAGGCTATGATGCTTGTGTATCTTAAGATACACAAATAAATAAGACAAAAACAAACAAAACAAAAAAGAACAAGAACAAAAATGGAGATTTTCATTGTCAAGTAAGCAGATGAGAAAGGTACTGCAACCTAGACATCTTCAGAAGGATCTAATAACTGACACTGAAATATAGAGACAGATGCAGATTTAAGGAATGAGCCAGTCATCATAGCACACCTGTAGTCCCAACACCTGGCAAGGCACAAGCAGGTGGATCTCTATGAGCTGGAGGCCAGTCTAGTCTGCCAACCACCACAGACTGCATTGCACTGTTACTGTTCCAAGAAAAACTAGGCATCTGGAGGTGAATTTCCTGAATTTGTTTTTGTTTTGTTTTGTTGTTTGTTTTATTTGGTTTCGTTTTGTTCACAACAGAGTTTCTCTGTGTAGCTTTGGTTGTCTTGGACTTTGTAGACCAGGCTGGCCTAGAACTCACAGAGATCCACCTGCCGCTGCCTCCCCCAGTGCTGGGATTATAGGTGTGTGCCACTGCCCCTGGCTTGACTTCCTGAATATAAATGCCCATGTTCTTCTTTCACTGAAAGTGACAGTTGTCTGTCTCCGAATCTCAATGTGAATGGAGGTGCATTCAAAACATTACTCTAAATTGGTTTTCCTGTCATTAATTAGAATAGATTACATATATGTTCCTGCATTTCCATGTTAATAAATGCTAACTCTTAATGAAATATTAGAAATAATACATTCCCCATTGTAAAATTTTGTAGATAAAGTTATCAGTATATAGCATAATGGATGCTCACAGCCATCATGAAGGTGGAAAAGGCTTTGAGTCTCATGATAATGTTTGTCTTAATAGCGTTACTATTATAACATTATTATAATAAAGTACATAAACTTGAGTGTTGCTAATAAAACTTTATTAAAATAAATGATATACAATTAAATGTTAATGATCCATAAATAACAAAATAAATCACATGTATTAGCAAGTAAAAATTCACATTTCGTGTACCTGGTGGGTATGGAAGTTTTATGGCTACAGAAGTAAGGAGTATCTGGAAGAGCTGATGGAGAGAAAGGAATGTAATAAAAATATCTTTTATAAAACAAATAAACAAAGAAGTTATACATACAGCTGAAGAATAAAGATGAATATTTAGTCAGAGTGGAAAAAATTGAAATTCAGTTGTAGTAAGTGACTATTCCTAACAACACACTATATTGTACTAATTTTATTAATGGAATATCATATTCAAATGTTACAGGAGTATTATAAATGCTCCCAGTAATTATCAAAGGCAGTATCATCAACTCAATCACAATCTAATGGGACTCCACAAATGTTTGCATAAGTAGTTCATGATTTCAATTAAAATATAATGGAAAGAATTCAGAAAAAATTGAAAGTGAGTTTAATTTTTTTAGACTATAATATAGTTTCATCTATCCCTTTTCTTTCTTTCCTCCAAAAGCTCCCTGCTCTCCTTTAAATTCATGACCACTTTTCCAGTAATTGTTATTACATGCATTTATGCATATACATATGTGTACATATATGCATGTAATAACCATATATAAAATAATATGATACATATAATTCTTAAATGTATCCTGTTCATTACCTATAATGTTACTTGTATGTATGTTTTCAGGGCTGAGCGTTTGGTACTAGACACACATATTCCTTGCTTTGCAAGTTTGACATAGTTGTACCTTTTTGAGGTGATCATTACAAGTCTATACAGTACCTTAAAAGTCACAAAACTAAATTTAAATGTCATTGTTTTCATATTATTTCCACATTTGTATTTATGAATATCAAAGACTCATGAGAATTATCATACAGAAATAAAAATTATTGAGAAAAGTTATGGTCCTCTAGTGAAAATAAAATATATCCGCTTTTTCTGTACAGAATCTATTGATTATCTTTCCAGTAGCTCAGCAAAATATTAAAATAATTTTTTCTTTGGGATATATGTCTAGGAGTGGTATAGCTGGATCTTGAGGAAGTGCTATTCCTACTTGTCTGAGAAAGTGCCAGATTGACTTCCAGAGTGGTTGTACAAGTTTACATTCCCACCAGCAGTGGAGGAGGGTTCCCCTTTCTCCACAATCTCTCCAGCATGTGTTGTCACTTGAATTTTTGATCTTAGCCATTCTGATGAGTGTGAGGTGAAATCTCAGGGTCGTTTTTATTTGCATTTCCTTGATGGTTAATGACATGGAGCATTTCTTTAAGTGTCTCTCTGCCATTCCATATTCCCCTATGGAGAGTTCTCTGTTTAGCTCTGTTCCCCATTTTTTAATTGGATTACTTGATTTGTTGCTTTTCAACTTCTGTAGTTCTTTATACATACTGGATATTAGCCCTCTGTCAGATAGAGGGTTGGTGAAGATTCTTTCCCAATCTGTAGGCAGTCATTTTGTTTTGATGACCATGTCCTTCACTTTACAGAAGCTTTTCAGTATCATGAGGTCCCATTTATTGATTGTTGTTCTTAGAGCCTGTGCTGTTGGTGTTCTGTTCAGGAAGTTATCTCCTGTACCAATGAGTTAAAGGCTCTTCCCCACTTTTTCTTCTAACCAATTTAATATATTTGGTTTTTGTTGAGGTCTGTGATCCACTTGGATTTTAGTTTCGTGCAGGGTGATAAGTATGGATCTATTTGCATTTTTCTACATGTAGACATCCAGTTAGACCAGCACCATCTACTAAAGATGCTATCTTTTTTTCCATTGTTTGATTTTGACATCTTTGTAAAAAATCAGGTATCCATATGTTTGTGGGTTTCTTTCAGGGTTTTCTATTCGGTACCATTGATCTACCATTCTGTTTCTATGCCAGTACCATACAGTTTTTATTACTGTTGCTCAATACTACAATACTACAACTTGAGATCAGGGATGGAGATTCCTCCAGAAGATCTTTTATTGTAGAGGATTGTTTTAGCAATTCTGGGTTTCTTGTTATTCCATATGAAGTTGAGAATTTTTCTTTCAAGGTCTGTAAAGAATTGTATTGGTACTTTGATGGGAATTGCATTGAATCTGTAGATTGCTTTCGGTAAATTGGCCATTTTTACTGTTAATCCTGCCAAGCCATGAGCATGGGAGAACTTTCCATCCTCTGATTTCTTCTAATTGGGAGGATGGGAGGGAGAGGTTTATGGGGGGATAGAAAGTGAATAAAATGTAATTAATAAAAAATAAATAAATAAAAGAAAAATGGAAAATAATAATAGTAATTTTTCTTTCAGCCATCAGGATGCAAGTTATATCTTGTCTTTGACTGAAGTAAGAATTTAAATAACTTTGAGTGTATCTCACAAGGACCTCTCCATTTAAAAAATTGGAGTGTCCAGGTTGACCCAGTGGTCAGGAGGAATTTGATGATGGCATAGTGATCAGGTTTGTTTCTCCTGAGTAAACTCTTTGCAGGTGTTTGGGCTGCCTCCAGAGCCAAAGAGTCTTTGCTCTCTGGAAAGTGGAGACATCTGGATCTTCTTTTTGTGGCTGTGGATGCCTGGATGTTGCTCACAAGACTGGGATTATCTAAACTGAGTCCAGTTAGTTAATTTTAAATATACACATTTTCCACCATTAAAAAAAGAAGAAATAAGAGCTTCCTATATTTGTTAATATTTCAAATCAAATACAAATCACATTTTCTTGTATTATTATTATTATTATTATTTACAATTATTCACTTTGTAGCTTCATTGTATATCCCTCCTTCATCTTCTTCAGGTCCCAACTTCTCTCCCTATCCCATCCCCCGTTCCCTCCCCTAGTCCACTGATCAGGACTCTCTGGATCCTTTTACTCTGATGCCTAGTAAGGTCACTCCGTCAGAGTGAGGTGATCAAAGTGCCAGACACTGAATCCATGTCAGAGACAGCCCCTGTTCCTCTTACCAGGTGACCCTCTTTGAGACTGACCTGCCCATGTGATACATCTGATCAGGGGTCTAGGTCCTCTCCATGCACGGTCCTTTGTTGATCCATCAATTTCTGCAGGCCACCCATGGCTCAGATTTTTTTTGGCTTTGTTGTTCTCCTGTGAAGTCCCTGTCCCATTCAGGTCTTTCTATTTCCCCTTTCTTCCATAAGACACTCTGTACTGTGCCCAAAGCTTGACTGAGTTCCTGCATCTGGTTCGAAAACCTACTGGTTGGATCTTTTAGAGGACATCTGTGGTCTCCTCTACCACTTCCAGTGTTCATTCTGTTTTCCCTTCTGAGTGAGAATTAAGCATCTTCTCTAATGTACTCCTTTAAGTCTGTAGATTTTAGAATGTTTATTTTATATTATATGGTTAATATCCACATATAAGTCAGTATATGCCATGTATGTCTTTTTGCTTCTGGGTTATTTCATTCAGGATGATCTTTTCTAGTTCCATCCATTTGCCTTCAAATTTCATGATTTCCTTCCTTTTAATAGCTGAGTAGTATTCCAGTTTGTAAATGAATAACAATTTCTTCATCCATTCTTCAGTTGAGGGACATCTAGGTTATTTCCAGATTCTGGCTATTATGAACATAGTTGAACAAAGGTCCTTGTTGTATGGTTGAGCATCTTTTGTATATATGCCCAGTAGTGGTATAGCTGGGTCTTGAGGTAGTGCTATTCTCAATTTTCTGAGAAAGTGCCAGATTATTTTCTCAAGTGGTTGTACCAGTTTGCAAAGATATAATATACCATGACCAAGTAGACCTCATCCCAGGCATGCAGGGGTGGTTCAACATATGGAAATGCATCAGTGTAATCCACCATATAAACAAACTGAAAGAAAAAGAAAACATGTGAATATCTCCTTAGAAGGCGTAAAAAGCATTTGGCAAAATCCAATGCTTGTTCATGTTTAAAGCCTTGATGAGATCAGGGATACAAGACACATACCTAAACATAGTAAAAGCAACATACAACAAGCTTATACCCAACATCAAACTAAATGGAGAGAAACTTAAATCAATGCCACTGAAATCAAGGCCAGTGGAAGGCTGCCCACTCTCTATGTATATCTTTAGCATAGTACATGAAATCTTAGCCAGAGCAATGAGATAATTAAAGAGAGGATCAAGGGGATACAAATTAGAAAGGAAGAAGTCAAATTATCACTATCCACAGATGATGGATATACACAATGATCATATACACGAGTGACCCCAAAAATTCTACCAGAGAACTGCTAAACCCATTTTCTATGATCCATTAAATGTAACTTTTTATCCTGTCTTTGAATTTGCTTGAATGATTCTATGCAAAATTGATAGCAATTTTGTATCTTTTCAGAAAGTTGAAATGAGGTACCGGAACTCAACAGTGCCTGCTGAATTCATTTTGACAGGAATCACACACAGGCCTGAGCTGCAGCTTCTGCTTTTGGGGGTCTTCCTAGTCATCTATGGAGTGGCCATGTTAGGCAACCTCAGCATGATCATTTTGACCAAGCTGGACTCTCGCCTTCACACGCCTATGTATTACTTTATCAGACACCTGGCTTTCATTGATCTCGGCAATTGCACTGTCATTTACCCTAAGATGATGGTGAATTTTGTGGTGGATCAAAATGTCATTTCCTACTATGCTTGTGCCACACAGATGGCATTCTACATTGCTTTCATTATCAGTGAACTTTTTATTCTGTCTGCAATGGCCTATGATCGCTATGTGGCCATTTGTAATCCTCTGCTCTACAATGTGGTCATGTCTCACAGACGCTGCCATGTTCTGGTGGGCATTCCATATCTCTACAGCATCTTCCAGGCTGTGATGATAACTAGTAAGATTTTTACATTGACTTTCTGTGGTTCTAATGTCATTAGCCATTTCTACTGTGACAACGTCCCCATGTTATTGTTACTGTGTTCAAATGCACAGGATATAGAATTATTGATCATATTATTTTCAGCACTTAATTTGATATCCTCCCTCTTCATAGTCTTAGTATCTTACTTTATGATTCTATTGGCTATATATGAAATGCATTCTACAGAAGGAAGAAAAAAGGCCTTTTCAACTTGCGGTTCTCATCTGACAGTGGTGGTAGTATTTTATGGAACTCTACTTTTCATGTATTTGCAGCCCAATTCCACCCACTCATTTGAAACTGATAAAATAGCCTCTGTGTTTTATACTTTAGTGATTCCCATGCTTAATCCCTTAATCTACAGCTTTAGAAACAAAGAAGTGAAAAGTGCCTTTCTAAGAGTCTTTAAGGACAGATATAAACTTTGCACTTAATATTTTATATGGGATGTTTTAATAAAATGTGGTAAAGAAAATATAAATAAATATTAATATTCTATATTAGTATTTTATTCACAAAAACTCACGATAATATATGTATAGCATTACAATATGTACCTGTAGTCACACAAAGTAGTTTTTAGAGTACAGAACTCATTAATTCTCACTTCCCCACCCAACATTTCTTGCTATTGATTCACTATGTCTTTAGCATTTCTGGGGAACTGATATTACACAAA
Source organism: Pachyuromys duprasi (assembly GCA_028658305.1). Classification (NCBI taxonomy): domain Eukaryota; kingdom Metazoa; phylum Chordata; class Mammalia; order Rodentia; family Muridae; genus Pachyuromys; species Pachyuromys duprasi. The sequence continues at coordinate 59,836,917 of CM053752.1, forward strand.
GGGGAATACATGTTTAACTGTATGTCTGTGGCATGTGTTTGGTTTGCTGGTTTGCTGGGATTTTGTTTGCTTGGTTTGCTTTGTGTGTTTCGACATTTGTCTGCTTGTTATTATTTTAAATTTTTATTTTGAACTTAAAATTATTGCAAACAAAATTGATGTCATGTAGACAGCATGCCTTTAAGCATCATATATCTTCGTTTTGACTGTTTTCTCTCTTAAACACATTTTATATTTCATTAGAATATTATTTATTCATTTTAAATAAATTGTAGGTGACAGATTAAATTTATTATATATTGTTCTTATTTTTTATTTTTTAAATGTTATTTATTTATTTTTATATCAATCACAGGTTAAGTACTTTGCATCCCAGGCATGGCCCCCTCCCTCATTCCCTCCCACTCTCCCCATCCCTCCCTCATCTCCTCCCTGCCCCCTCCAAGTCCACCAAAGGGGGAGGATCTCCTCCCCTTCCATCTGACCCCAGTTCATCTTGTCTCCTCAGGGCTGGATACAATGTCCTGTTCTTAATTTTTTGAATGTTATGTATTTTCGGTTATTTCTAGTCCTATTTTTTATAAAGTTTCTCAAGTCTGTGGTTACATTCACAGTTTTGTATGCCTCTACTGAATATTCACATGAACGTTAGAAGAATTATCATGGGATTATAATTTTTAACAGTTTACAAAAATAGCATGTACACACGTACACACACTTGAATCACCCCACACCCACTTGTGATCATGCTGTTAGTGTTGTTTCTAATGCTATTTTGTCTTTGCTTAGTGAATTTGGTGACACAAAGTTTATATTTTATCTATTGTGTGCACAATAGGAATATTTGTGAATTAGGTTTGGGTATAACCTAATAATTGATTAGAAAGTTTCTGTTTCTCCAAACAGGAATTAAATCTTCTGTTCTTTGTTAGTATGTGTTTGTAGATCACATGATCAACACTACTGAGGTCTGATATATCCTGCAATCATGTGTCTCCAATTAATAGCTGTGGTAGATTAATGAGAATGGTTCCCAAAGTCTGATATGTTTGAATACCAGGTTCCTATAGTTGGGCCTATTTGTTAAGGATTAGGTGGTGTGACCTTATAGAAGGAGGTATTTGACTAGGGGCTGGCTTTATGGTTTCAAATGTTACTTGATTCCCATTTAGCTTCTCCTGCCTCCAGTGAATCAAAATGTGAGCTTCATGTTACTGCTCTAGTGCCATGCAGGCTTGCCTGCTGTTAGGCTCCCTACCATCATGCTCATCAAACATAATTCCCCAATAAAATTTCTTCTGTATATGTAGTCTTGGTTGTGATTTTTTTCCACTGCAGTAGAAAACTAGCTAGGAAAATAGACAAATGTGAAAAATACAAGAAACTTCTTTTCTGTCTTTTATAAATTTTCCTAAGGCAGGTATTTCCTTTTATAATTTTTTATTATTAACATTTATTACAATTATCAATTTGTATCTCGGTTGTGGCCCCCTCCCTCATTTCCTCCCCAAACCATACTCCCTCCTTCTTCTCTCTCTCTGCCCTTCTTCTAGTCCACTGGTAGGGGAGGTCCTCCTTCTCTCCTATTTGACCCTAGCCTATCAGGTTTCTTCAGGACTGGCTGAATCATCTTCCTCTGTGGGCTGGCAAGGCTGTCTAGACCCAGGAGGAGGTGATCAGAGAGCCTGCCACTGAGTTCATGCCAGAGAAAGTCCCTGTTCCCCTTAATAGGGGCGCACTTGGAGACAGTCTATAGACTACATATGAGCTAGGGTATATTAGGTCCTCTCCATGCATTGTCCTTGGTTGGTGTATCAGTCTCTTCATGGCCCCCAGTGCTCTGTTTTTATAGCTCTGTTGGACTCCTTTCCCCTCCAGGTCTTTCTATCTCCTCCTTCTTTCATAAGATTCCCTGCACCTTGCCCAAAGTTTGACCATGAATCTCAGCCTCTGCTTTGATAGACTCTGGTCCTGTTCCTGGTCTTCTCCTGCTTCTGATATCTATCACGTTTGTCCTTCCGAGTGAGGATTAAGCATCTTCCCTAGGGTCTTCTTTGTTGTTTAGCTTCTTTAGGAATATGGATTTTAGTGTGTTTATCCTATATTATGTGGATAATATCTATTAATGAGAGAGTATATATTATGTGTGTCTTTCTGCTTCTGGGTTACCTCACTCAAGATAACCTTTTCTAGTTTCCATCATTTGCCTGAAAATTTCATGATTTCCTTGTTTTTAATAGCTGAGTACTATTTCATTGTGTACATGTACCATAATTTCCATATCTATTCCTTTGTTGAAGGACATCTACATTGTTGCCAGCTTCTGAAAATTATGAACAGAGCTGCTACAAACATAGGTGAGCAAATGTCCTTTTTGTATACTTGAAAGAATAATTCTCAATTTCATATTGAAAAACAAAAACCCCAGAATTGCTAAAACAATCTTGTACAATAGCAGATCTTCTGGACATATCTCCATCCCTGATCTCAAGCTATACTATAGAACAACAGTAATAAAAACTGCATGGTACTGTCATAGAAACAGAATGGAATTGAATATAACACCCAGATATAAACCAACACACCTATGGATACTTGATTTTTGACAAAGAAGCCAAAACCATTCAATGGAAAAAAGGCAGCATCTTCAACAAATGGTGCTGGTCCAACTGGATCACCGATTAAAATAAGGCTTGTTTCCTGTCTCTAATGTGTTCATTCGTTTATGGAATTTCTTTCTCTCAGGCTGAATCTTCATTTTTCACTATAGTTATTTTATTTGTGCTCCATATCTTTGTTTACATAAAATAGAATTCTTTTTATAATTTAATTTTTACTTTTTTATATTAATTAAACTTTATTTACTTTGTATTCCAGCTGTAGCCCCCTCCCTCATTCCCTCCTAATCCCACTTTCCCTCCTTCATCTCCTCCCTGCCCTCTCTAAGTCCACTGATAGGGGAGATCCTCTTCCCCTTCCATCTGACCCTAAGTTATCAGAATGTCTTCTTCTGTGGCCTAGCAAGGCTGTTCCTCCTTCGAAGGTTGGGGGAGCTCAAAGAGCCAGTCACTGAGTTCATGTCAGAGATAGTCCCTGTTGCCCTTACTAGGGTACCCACTTGGACACTGAACTGCCATGGGCTGTGTCTGAACAAGGGTTCTAGGTTATATCCATGTATGGTCCTTGGTTGGAGAGACTGTCTCAGAAAAGACCCCTGTGCCCAGATATATTTGGTCCTTTGGAGCTCCTGTCCTCTCGATGTCTTACTAACTCTCCCTTCTTTCATATAATTCCCTGCAGTCTGTAGGTTTGGTTAGTGGGAATATAAATTTGTACAGCCACATTGGAAATCAATCTGGCATGTTCTCAGACAATTAAAAATAGAATTTATATTGCTTTGTCAAAATAATGGCTATCATAAGTACTATTACCACATTAGTTCTTTGTCAATACTTTCATTTCAACATATAATTCTGTTACCTGTAACTCAATAATAAAGAAATCCTTACTGTCTCAGGATCTTCTCTCACTCAACCCATTATCTTGACAACCAGGGATCTATGATTTATGATCCTTGTTCTAAAGCCATTCATAAATGTGCTGTACTTGTATTCCTCTTGCTGGCCTTATTTATTAACTCTCTGCCCAGTATTAGATATTTTTAAGTCATCCATAGTGATAGGATTGCACATATATAAAATACATTTTTATATCTTTCTGTAAAAAGACCACATTGAAATTATTTTTGTATCAAAACATATGCTGAGACTCATAGTCAAACTCTGGGCAGAGTGCAGGGAATCTTACGGAAAAAGGAAGAGATAAAAAGACCTAGAGGGGACAGAAGCTCCACAAGGAGACAAACAGAGCTAAGCCCAGGGGATCCTGCAAGGACTATGCATGGAGAAGACTTAGACCCCCTGCTCAGATTTAGCCCTTGGGCAGCTCATTCTCCAAATGAGTTCCATACTAAGAGGAACAGGGGTGGCAGTCTCTGGTAAGAACTCAGTTACTTGATCTATGATAACCTGCTCCTCACTAGTTGGCCTTGCTATAATACAGAGAAAGAGGATCCAGAGAGTCCTGATGAGACTTGATAGTATAGCATCATATAGTAGGGGAGGAGGACCTCCACTATTAGTGCAGTAGAAGAGGGGCTAGAAATAATCAAACTCAGGGATGAAATCAATAAATTAGAAACAAAGAGAACAATTTAAAGAATCAATGAAACCTAGAGCTGGTTCTTTGAGAAAATCAAGAAGGTAGACAAACTGTAGGCAAACTAACTAAAAGACAGAGGGACACTGTCCAAATCCACAGAATCAGAAAAGGGGGGGGGACATAATAACAGATACTGAGAAATACTATTCCACAAAATAGAAACGAAAGGAACATTACGAATCTCATTCTGAGGCCATGGTCACCTTGATACCTAAACCTCCCAAAGATCCAACAATGAAAGAGAACTTCAGACCAGTTTTGCTTTTGAACATTGCAACAAAAAAATACTCAGTAAATTACTCCCAAACTGAATCCAAGAACACATTAAAGATATCATCCACCATGACCAAGTAGGCTTCATTCCAGGCATGCAGGGGTTGTTCAACATATGAAAATCCATCAATGTAACCCACCATATAAACAAACTGAAAGAAAACAAAAACAAAAACAAAACAAAAAACATGTGATCATTACCTTGATGTTGAAAAACATTTGATAAAATCCAACACTTGTTCATGTGTAAAGTTTTGGAGTGATCAGAGATACAAAGAACATACCTAAACATAATGAAATAAATATACAGCAAGCCTATAGCCAACATCAACTCAATGGATAGAAATTTAAATCAATCCCACTGAAATCAGGAGCAAGACAAGGCGGCCCATTCTCTATTTATCTCTTCAACATAGTTCTTTTTTATTTTTTTAACTTTTTTATTAATGTAATTTATTTATTTTTATATCAATCACAGGTTAGGTCCTTTGCATCCTAGGCATAGCCCCCTCCCTCATTCCCACCCACTCTCCCCATCCCTCCCTCATCTCCTCCCAGTCCCCTCCAAGTCCACCGACAGGGGAGGACCTCCTCCCCTTCCATCTGATCCAAGATCATCTTGACTCCTTCTTAAAGTCCTAGCTAGAGCAATAGGAAAATTAAAGGCGATCAAGGGTATACAAAATGGAAAGGAAAAAGTGAAAGTATCACTATTTTCAGATTATGATATTATTTCATAATATCAGATTATGATATTATTTCAGATTATTATTATATGATAGTACACATAAGTGACTCCAAAGATTCTACAAGAGAACTTCTTCAGATGATAAACACCTTCAGCAAAGTGATGAGGTAAAAAAAATTAACTCAAAAAAATCTGAAGCCCCACTGTATGCAAAAGACAAATTGACTGAGAAAGAAATTAGGGACCATGTATGGATATAACCTAGAACCTGTGCTCAGATGTAGCCGATGGTAGCTCAGTATCCAAGTGGGAACCCTATTAAGGGGAACAGGATTATTTCTGACATAAACTCAATGGTGGGCTCTTTGACCATCCCCCCTTTTGAGGGAGTAGTAGCCCTGCCAGGCCACAGAGGAGGACTTTGCAACCAGTCCTGAAGATACCTGACAAACCAGGGTCAGATGAAAGGGGTGGAGGTCCTCCCCTATCCGTGGACTTGGAAAGGGGCAGAGAGGAGATGCAGGAGAGAGGGTGGGAATAGGAGGGAATGAGGGAGCAGGATACAGCAGGGATGCAAAGTTAATAAACTGTAACTAATATTAAAAAATATAACATGATACTATATTAAGAAAAAACAACAACAACAAGAAATTAGGGAAACAGCACCCTTCACAACAGCCACAAATCACATAAAGTACCTTGGTGTGACTCTAACCAAGCAAGTGAAAGACTTGTATGAAAAACAAAAACAAAAGACAAAACAAAACAAAACAAAAAAAACTTCAAGTCTTTGAAGAAAGAAATTGAAGAAAATATCAGAAGTTGGAAAGTTCTCCAATGCTCATGGATCAGTAGGATTAACATAGTGAAATAGCCATCCTATCAAAAGCTATCTACAGATTCAATGCAATTCTCATCAAAATGCCAACAGTTTTTTACAGACTTTAAAAGAACAATTCTTAAATTATATGGAAAAACAAAGAAAACCCAGAAAAGCTAAAACAATCCTGTATGATAAAATATCTTCTGGAGGTACCTCCATACCTGATCTCAAGTTGTACTACAGAGGAACAGTAATAAAAATTGCGTGGCACTGGAATAGAAACACACTGGTGGAACAATCAAAGACCCAGACTTTAAACCACAGGCCTATGATACTTGATTTTTGACAAAGAAGCCAAAACAATACATGGGAAGAAGATAGCATCTTCAACAAATGGTACTGGTCTAACTGGATGTCCACGTGTAGAAAAATGCAAGTAGCTCCATACTTTTCACCCTTCACCAAACTAAAGTGCAAGTGGATCAAAGACTTCAACACAAAATCAGACACACAAAACCTGTTAGAAGAAAACATAGGGAAGAGCCTTGAACTCATTGACCCAGGAGACCACGTCCTGAACAGAACATCAACAGCCCAGGCTCTAAGATCAACAATCAATAAATTGGACCTCATGAAACTGAAAAGCTTTTATGATCATTTTATGGCCATACATTTATGGTTATTCCTGCAATATATATATATAATATAGATTACAATATATGTAATATATAAAATATTATAATATAATGTATAATATAATATATTATATATTATATAATATAATGTATAATATATAATATATATGGCAAGCTATATATATATATATGTGTATATATATATATGTATATATGGCAAGCTAGCTATACTGTGAATGTGAAAGGAGAATGGGTATTCTCCTTTCTTTGCCTCTCAGAAGCAGGATTGATATTTGCTTCTTAGTTTTTACCAGTTTTGGAAATATAGTTCTGAGCAGTATTGTTGTTAATATAGTTCCTTGAGATTAAACTCAAATCTTCATACTTGCTCAGCAAGCACTTCCACCCAGTGAGACATGTTCTAGCATTTGTGAGAATTTTGTGGTAAATTCTACACTGTGTCTATGGAAGTGTTATCATTGTTGTATCCCTGACTGATTCCTCTTGAGACACTGAAGTTGGAAATTTTCCAACATTTTTATTAAAATAATAATAATTTGAGGTGAATTGATGTACCAATTGAATTGGTGGAAATCAGTAGCTAAAACCACAGAAATAACCTGGATAATCTGAAGAACAAATGATACCCCCAAACACAAGTTTAATTTATAGGTCCTTCCTAGTGAAAAGAAGATATTGTATCACACAAAAAATAACATAATAAGAAATGCTGGCTAGTCTCCTTTTGGAGCTCCTGTCACCTCTAGGACAGAGACATAAAAACTGAGCCCTGGGGACCCTGAAGAGCATGATATCCCAAACAAGGACAATGCGTGGAGAGGACCTAAAACCCTGGCTCAGATGTAGCACATAGACTCAGTCTCCATGTTGGTTCCCTAGTAAGGGGAACGGGGGCTGTCTCTGGTGTGAACTCAGAGGCTGGCTCTTTGATCACTTCCCCCTAAAGGGGGAACACCTTACTAGGCCACAGAGGATGACAATGCAGCTAGTCCTGATGAGACCTGATAAGCTAGAGTCAGAGGGAAGAGTAGAAGGACCTCCTTTATTAGTAGACTTGGAGAGCATGGGAGGAAATGAGGGAGGGAAGGTAGGGGCTACAACTGGGATACAAAGTGAATAAATTGTAATTAATATAAAAAAATAAAAAATTTAAAAAAATGAAGTGCTGGCTGAGGTTTTCTTTTTCAATGTATTATTTTAAAGAAATATAATTTTAAGGACCTACATAGCTAAAATAATTTCAGGAAGTGTTATATAACTGGAAATAAATGGAGATACACCAAAACCAGTTTTCTGGGGCTCAGTCATAGATTAAATATGTTATAAATATATGAGCCATTATTTACCAGTATTCACTATGGATTTTATTACCAACATCAGAGGGTGTTTTTCCATATCAACTTATATTTATGAATCTATAATATATGAATGTATTGTTTATTTTATTTATGTGTTTTAAAAGAGTTTACAATAAATAATTTTGTCATGTTAGAGCTATAAGATGCTCATAAATTTCTATTTTTGATTTTCAACATTTAATGATATTGGATGGTCCATATTTTACATTAGAGTAAGGCATGAAGTATTTTGCTTTTCCTAATATTACTTTCAAAGAGTAATTAGTGGATGCAGATAACACTCTACCATCCCTCAGGAAATCATTCACCATTTGTTTTCCCATTTACATTTGTTCTGCAATACAGTGAGTCCCAGTGGACTAGAAAGTAACTTAAATCCACTCAGTTAGAAATGAGGAAATCCAAAGCAGCAGGATTTCTAAGAAAGGTCTCTACACAGGTAAGAAGGAATAGTGGGTTTTGATAGTTCCTAAGGTCATACCTAAACTATATTATTACCAGGGATCTAAATATTAATAGTATTAACACCCAGGGCAGACATTTTTTTCAGTCTCTGATAGTCTCTGTTCATCATTCACATTGCTCATTTTAAGTGTACTGTCTTGTTCCTCAGCCATCCATTTTAATAAGAAATCTTTTCTACCATTATCTGTCTGGTTTTACCTCTGCCTCATATCCCGTTTCCTAAAGATGACTTTCCTGGAAAGGTGGCATGATATAGTGTTTATGAGGTTATATTCATATGTTGGATGAGGTATTGGATCTTGACTTTACCACTTACATCGACTGACCTTTTATTAGGTATTGCAGCCACTGAACCTCGGCTTGCTTGTGACCTCTAGGAGCAGAGAAGAGAATGACTACCTATTTCCTAGTGTGCTGTAAGGATCACATGAGCTCAAGTCCATGAACATCTTAGAGGTGTATCCAACATATAATGCTTTTCCTAGTTCTCTTGGAGTTTATATTCTTTCTACCAGGCATCTTTCCATAATTCTCTACAGATAATTAGGAACAGACAGGATATCTAGGGCCTTGCTTTCACAGAAGAGAGATACATGTTTCAGAGATCATTATAAATAATGATTCAACATGAAAAGCAGAAAAGTGACAAAAATCAGAGATGTTGCAATATTCTGAACCAATAGCATAGCAAACAAGCTGATATGTACTGCAGCATTCATGCATAGCCAATGAGGTCCTGACCACTGCATGCCTATCAACAGTAGCATATAAAGTATTTCTAATGATTCTTTAAGCATGTCTGACCTGACAAAAAGAAAAAAAAAAGATTTCCCATTATATATGTATGTGTATATATAATGTATATATATATAATGTGTGTGCTTTAAAACTTGAAATTTAAAAAAGGAAAAATAAAGTAAGAATTATTTATATAACTTAGAAAATATGACAACAATTGAAGAAGGTATTATTTCTTTTATCAAAATGACTACTTGGTGCTGGACATGATGGCACATACCTGTAATCCCAGCTCTTATCAGACAGAAGCAGCTGGATCAGAGGTTCTAGGTTGTCCTCAGACAGAAAGAGCACTGTAGATGCAGAGACCCACATGAACACAAAACCTAGGCCACTCAGAGTTACATAGCAAGACCCAGTCTCAAAACAGAAAACAAAACATATCAGTATCAAAAACATTCTAAACTTCTTTTTATTATTCTGTCCCCTTTAAAACTCACTGCATTGTAGTTTTGTAGAATGTACATGTTGTCTTCTCTACTTCTCTTGAAATGGAGCAGAACTTTTGATTTTGGGTGAAGAAACTGTAGCTAACATGTCATGCTATGAATTTTCTGACAGACAGCATTTCAAAAACAACCTATGTTAAACTTCCTTCCTGCACAGGTTGCCACGCCTTGAGCCACATGGAGAAATTCAACCACACTGCAAGGGCCCAGGTTACTGAGTTTATTCTCTTGGGACTCACCAACAGGCCAGGCTTCAAGGCACCACTCTTTGGAATATTTTTAATCATATACTTGGTAACACTGATGGGCAATTTAGGCATGGTTATTCTGACTCATTTAGACCCTAAACTACATACCCCTATGTACTTTTTCCTGAGACATTTATCAATCACTGATCTTGGTTACTCCACCGTGATTGGCCCAAAGATGATGGTAAATTTTGTTATGCAGCAGAATAGCATTTCCTACACAGCATGTGCTGTGCAGCTGACTTTCTTTGAGATTTTCATTATCACTGAACTATTTATCCTCTCAGCCATGGCCTATGATCGCTACGTGGCCATTTGCAAACCTCTTCTCTACGTGATCATCATGTCAGAAAAAGTGCGTTGGGGGCTGGTTCTAGCACCCTATCTCTACAGCATCTTTGTGTCACTGCTTCTCACAATTAAGCTATTTACACTCTCCTTTTGTGGCTCCAATATCATCATGTATTTTTACTGTGACTGTGTGCCTCTGATATCTCTGCTCTGTTCTGACACACGTGAATTAGAACTGATTATATTCATTTTCTCAGGCTGCAATTTACTCTCCTCCCTCTTGATCGTTCTCATATCTTACACATTCATTTTTGTGACAATTCTCAGGATGAAGTCAAAGGAGGGGAGGTCCAAAGCCTTCTCCACATGCAGCTCTCATCTGACTGTGGTGGTTGTGTTCTATGTAACGCTGTTGTTTATTTACCTGCAACCCAAATCCAGCCACACTTTTGATATTGATAAAATGGCCTCTGTGTTTTATACACTAGTCATTCCCATGCTCAATCCATTGATATACAGCCTAAGAAACAAAGAAGTGAAAGAGGCCCTCAAAAGAACTTTTACTCATGAATTAAGAATCTCCACTTAATATCTCAATATTCAGCAGCACAGCTGTCATATAGTGTCAGACCACAAGGCCCACAGAATTTACTTTTCTTTTTTTTAACATTTTTATTTTATATTAATCACAGGTTATATACTTTGTATCCTAGCTATAGCCCCCTCCCGCATTCCCTCCCTATCCCTTCCCCTTCCCTCCCTCATATCCTCCCTGCCCTTTCCAAGTCCACTGATAGGGTAGGACCTCCTCCCCTTCCATCTAACTCTAGCTTATCAGGTCTCTTCAGGAATGGCTGCAATGTCCTCTTCTGAGACCTAGCAAGGCTGCTCCTCTCTCGGGGGGTGGGGAGGTCGAAGAGCCAGCCATTGAGTTCATGTCCAAAATAGTTCCTGTTCCCCTTACTAGGGTACCCACTTGGATATTGAGCTACCATTTGCTACATACAAGCAGGGGTTCTAGGTTATATCCATACATGGTCCTTGGTTGGAGAAGCAGTCTCATAAAAGGCCCCTGTGCCCTGATATATTTGTTCCTTGCGGAGCTCCTTTCCTCTCCAGGTCATACTAACGCCCCCTTCTTTCATAATTGAGCTTGTCTCTCACCCTTCATAAAAAAATTCCTTCTATTCAAACATCTGTTTATTTTCTAACTCCAGAGAATAAAAACAAATACTGCTAACAAAATAGAATCCTCAAATGATATGCAAAATCACATTGGAAACAGTAGTTTATAAATATGGAAAATATAGCTTTTGTTTAAACTTACTCTTGAAAGATGAAACATAATTCTTAATGAAAATATAAACTGTAGAATTAGTAATGTACATTACACAGAAGACTCTGGATAGTAAAATTAAACAAGATGATACCATGAAGAATATGCCAGCTAAACTGGATTCAAGAAAAAAAAAATATATATATATACATATAATTACAACAAAAATCAATTAAAAAAAATCTAAACTAAAGGTCAAAGAAAGGATTAGACCTTATAATGAACTTGATGTAACATAATATAGTAAATTGTACATCCAGAAAAGTGTCTTTAAATTAGACATCATGAAGACTAATCATGAGTAGGTTTGGGGTTATAGTCTAATAATGCAATTTTTTATTAATTATAATTTATTCACTTTGTATCCCAGCTGTAGCCCCTTTCCCTCATCTCCTCCCAATCCCTCTCTCCCTCTTCCCCTCACATGCCCCTCTCCTAGTCTACTGATACAGGAGGTCCTCCTCCCCTTCCATCTGGCCCTAGCCTATCAGGTCTCATCAGAACTGGCTGCATTGTCCGCCTCTGTGGCCAGGCAAGGCTGCACCCCCTCAGGGTGCAAAGAGCCAGCCACTGAGTTCATGTCAGAGACAGTCCCTGTTCCCCTTAGTAGGGAACCCACTTGGACACTGAGCTGCCATGGGCTATATCTGTGCAGGAGTTCTTGGTTATCTCCATGAATGATTCTTGGTTGGAGTATCATTCTCAGAAAAGAACCTTGTGCCCAGATGTTTTGGTTCTGTTGTTCTCCTTGTGGAGCTCCTGTCCCTTCCAGGTCTTTCTATCCCCCACCTTCTTACATAAGATTCCCTGAAGTCTGCCCAAAGTTTGGCTATGAGTCTTAGCATCTTCTTTGATACTCTGTTGGCCACATACTCCTGCACATTTATTTTTAAAAATGCATATAAGTGATTACATGGTGACGAGAACTCTTACTGCAGGAGCAACTGTGTGACCACTCAGGTGTATTGTTTCCATTGAAACTTATGTAAAATGTCACAGATTCTGAAACACTGTGGTTCCTTCATATTTCCAAAACTCATGAGCTTGTTAACCAATATGTACCCTGCTATAGTCAGGTTCAGCTCTTATCTCACAGTTTCTTTAATCACATACAATACACTATATTCCTTGATGCACGTTTTCAAAGATGTCTACTTTTCTGTGGGAAATAGGAAGTCATTTAGTCATTAAGCTGCTCAGCACAAATGTTTAGACAAAGACTACCCTGTTAAGACTTTAGCCTAAGTATTGACATGCTTCATTTCCTAATTCAATAAAACGGATTTGAAATAAAAATGCAATTTCAAATATTTGTTTTCTATTATTTTTGAATCAAGTTTTAATATTTTTTAAAACTTCTACCACAGATGTCTACAAGGAATAAATATCAAAGTGTTTCATGGATGGTTTATGCTAGGATAAAGATTCACAATTTTTAATATAGTGTTAATTCTGAACAAAATCAAAGGACTCACAAATACACTAAAACTTTGGTACATGGGAGCTGACAATTCAAAGGAGGAACGAATGGCAAGAAATAGATATTCTAAAATGTATGTACATATAAGGGATTCATGATTTGTCTTGGAGGTGTTAGTACCTAAATCATGCCTAATATGCTTTTTATCTATATACTTTTATGCATCTGTTTCACTGTGCCTGGAATAAAACAAGTTCATTGAATTACAAGTAAGTATACTTAAAATGACATTAAGCTATAAATTAAAATATATTCATGAAATGAAATACTACTCAGAATTATAAAAAATGTATGAGCTACACATTCAGCAATATAAACAACAGTAGCACCTAATAAGCGCCATGATATATTGATTAATTTATAAAAAAATAAATAAATTCATTATTCCTTGGATTACGGTATAGCTGAATTTATCATGAAGAAACACTGGGAGTCATTTTAGGGTGATATAATATTGTTTCTTGAAAAATGTTTTTCAAATGCTATCAGTGTACACTAGGCATTTTTGTATATGCTCTCTAAATCTTTTAACAACTTTCTTAATTTCTTTGATAATTTTCTACTTTTTTAGCATCATGTTTGCCCTATCCCTTTAACATATGTGCAGGGGTTCTCAGTTATCTCCATGTGTGGTCCTTGTTTGGAGTGTTGAATGTTTTCTAAGGGTTTCTCTGCCATTCAATATTCCTCTGTTGAAAATTCTCTGTTTAGTTCTGTACCTGATTTTTAAATTGGATTACTTGGTTTCTTCGTGTTTAATTACTTCAGTTCCTTATATATTCTGGTTATTAGCCCTCTGTCAGATATAGGGTTGGTGAAGATCCTTTCCCAGTCTGTAGCTGTTGTTTTGTTCTCATGATAGTGTTCATCGCTTTACATAAGCTTTTCTGTTTCAGGAGGTTCCATTTATTGATTGTTGATTTTAGAGCCTCTGTTCTTAGTGTTCTAGTCAGGAAGTTTTGCTGATGATAGTAGTGTGTGTGTGTGTGTGTGTGTGTGTGTGTATGTATGTGTGTGCTTCCCTTCCTTTGGTATTGCTTTTGTGGTGTGGTTTACTCCCTGTGTTTTTCTAGTTGTATTTGGCCTTCTTGGGTTGGAGATTCTGTTGTTGTTGTTTTGTTTTGTTTTGTTTTCTACTATCTTCTTTAGGGATAGATTTGTGGATAGGTACTGTTTAAATTTGTTTTTGATATAGAATATCTTATTTTTTGCCTCTATGGTGATTAAAATTATTGTTAGATAAAGTTTGGAAATGACATCTGTGGTCTCTTTGTGTCTGTGAGACATCTGCTTGGGCCCTTCTGGCTTTTCAAGTTTCTGGTGTCAATTCAGGTGTAATTCTGAAAGGTCTGCCTTTATATGTGGCCTGGCCTTTTTTTCTTGCAGCTTTTATTTATCTTTCTTTGTTCTGTACATTTATTGTTTTTATTATTACGTGGTGGGAGAATTTTCTTTTCTGGTCTAGTCTATTTGGTGTTGTGTAAACATATAGAATGTTAATATGCGTCTGATTTTATTCTTTGTTTTGTTTTGTTTTTTAGGTTGGGGATGTTTTCTTCTATGATTTTTTTTTGAAAATATTTTCTGGGTAAGATGATCAATCCTCACTCAGAAAGGCAAACAGGATGCACATTGGAAGAGGGAGAAAATAGGGAACAGGACAGGAGCCTACCACAGAGGGCCTCTGAAAGACTCTATCCACAGTATCAAAGCAGATTTTGAGACTCAGCTAAATTTTGGGCAGAGTGCAGGGAATCTTATGAAAGGAGGGGGAGACAGAAAGGCCTGGAGGGGACAGGAGCTCCACAAGGAGAGCAACAGAATCAAAAAATCTGGGCACAGGGGTCTTTTCTGAGACTGATACTCCAACCAAGGACGATGCATGGAGATAACCTAGAACCCCTGAACAGATGTAGCCCATTGCAGCTCAGTGTCCAAGAGGGTTCCTTAGTTATGGGAACAGGGACTGTCTCTGACATAAACTCAGTGGCTGGTTCTTTGATCACCTCCCCCTGAGTGAGGAGCAGCCTTACAAGGCCACAGAGGAAGACAATGCAGCCAGTCCTGATGAGATCTGATAGGCTAGGATCAGAGGGAAGGGGAGGAGAATGTCCCCTATCCATGGACTTTTGGAGGGGCATTGGAGAAGAGGGTAAGAGGGTGAAATTGGGAGGGGAGGAGGGTGGGGGCTACAGCTGGGATACAAAGAGAATAAACTGTAATTAATAAAAAAACAAATTATTTTAAAAAAGAGATTGCAAAGCATATGTGTTTTAATGTATTGATGTTTATCTGAAATTTAACATGATTGAGGACACAATAATTTATTTTGAAAATTTAATTAATGACATTTTTGTGTTTCAGGTGTGATAGTATCTCTGGTAATATCATATGGCCCTGTGTGTTTTTGTGTTTTTGTCTGTTTGTCTTGTTCTCTTTTATGTGTGTGTGTTTTGGTTTGGTTTGTTTTTGTTTGTTTGGTTGGTTTTTTGCTTGTGTTCTCATGCTGGTCTCTAATTATTTGGTTGTCTCTGGTTTTTGAGGTCTGGGTGGTCCCTAATTCAGTCAGTTCAGGAGCAGATGATGAGGGTGCTAAGTGAAACATTGCTTTGCATGCCCCAGGACTCCTCCTGATAGCAGACAAAGGGAGTCTCAGCCTGTACAGCTCACCTCTGCTGGGTCATCTGATTGTGTCCCAAGTGGGCCAGGCAGATCAGAAGTGGGTAGGGAATGCTACAAGCTGAATGCTGCTCTGACCCCTATCAGGAGTCCTCAGGATGTTGGTCAGTGGGGGTGTGACCTGTGGACATCTCTGCAATGATTCTTTGTTACTTTAAAAAATGGTAATGGAAGCCAGTCATGACAGTATGCATCATGACATTCAGCATTGGCGAAACAGTGGCACTTGGACATTAATGAATTCAAGAGAACTCTGGTCTGTGCAGACAGTTACACATCAGCCAGCGGCCCTCTCAACAATAACACAAAATTAAAAATAAAATAAAAATGGCATGTGCCTAGGCATCATCTCGTTTGAGTTTTAGCTTTTATTTATAGGTAAATCTGGAAATTAAACTGTTCCTTGTACTTGGCAATTCCATCATCAAACGTGAGGTTTCTTTGGAAATTTAACAAATTTAATCAAAACACATTTTATGTCTAAATGTTTTATTTAGAATAATTAAGATGAGATTAAAAAATTAAGACACTAGATGAATACATGTTGGATGATTTCTTTGTTTGCTATTAAGCTAGGTACACACATAGAAAAGAAATGCTTATAGTTTACAAGATTAATTTTATCTGTAATATCAAGAAGAAGTATTACATGGTACTTTCCACAACCTGTCCAGAGCATGTTTTACATCTTTGTTCCTTAGACTATATATCAAGGGATTCAACATGGGGATAATCAGAGTATAAAATATGGAAGCCATCTTATCAGTGTCAAAAGAGTGACTTGACTTGGGCTGTACATACATAAATATCAAAGTCCCATAGAAGACAGCCACGACTGTCAGGTGGGACCCACAGGTAGACAAAGCTTTTTTCCTGCCTTCATCTGAATTCATCCTAAAAATGGCTATAAGAATGAGTAGGTAAGAAAATAGGAGAACCACTAGAGATGAAACCAAATTAAACCCTGCTGAAATCAAAATTATGATTTCGATTTCATGTGTATTTGAGCAGAGCAATGATATTAAAGGAAGACTGTCACAGAAATGGCTAATAATCTTGTAGCCACAAAAGGGCAAAGCAAAAATTTTTATAGTGATGAGAAGAGAAATAATGACACCATAGAAATAAGGAACTGCCACTAGCATCCAACATACCCGATGTGACATGATGACAGTGTAGAGCAGAGGCTTACAGATGGCCACGTAGCGGTCATAGGACATCGCAGACAGAATAAAGAGTTCAGAAATGATGAACATAAGAAAGAAAGTTAGCTGTGTTGCACAGAGATGATAAGTGATTTTATTTTGATCAACAACAAAATTTACTAGCATTTTGGGTCCCACAGCTGTGGAATAACCCAGATCAGTGATAGCCAGGTGTCTGAGAAAGAAGTACATGGGTGTTTGAAGCCTGGAGTCCACCATGGTGAGTA
This sequence comes from Pachyuromys duprasi, assembly GCA_028658305.1. Lineage (NCBI taxonomy): Eukaryota > Metazoa > Chordata > Mammalia > Rodentia > Muridae > Pachyuromys > Pachyuromys duprasi. The sequence goes on from CM053752.1 coordinate 59,854,114, forward strand.
TGATCAGGCCCGAGTTGCCCACCAGGGAGGCCAGATAGATGATGAGGAACAATCCGAATAATGGGGTCTGCAGCTCAGGGTGGTCAGTGATGCCCATCAAGATGAACTCAGTCACCACTGTGAGGTTGGGTTTCTCCATCTGGGCTTAGAGCCAGTGTTCTGATCCAATCACATTTCTGCATTATCACCTGGGAGGATTTTAATATGCAAATCAAATTTAATTAGTTACCTCTGAATTTCCCAGTTACCTTATTTACAAATGAAAATATCTTTACTAACAAAAACTTGTTTAACTAAAATTAAAGAGAGACAGAGGTAGATTAAGTGTTATGAGTTTAGATTTATTTTAATAAAGTAGTTCTAACTTAGGGCATAATTGCATGATCTTTGTCAGAAGTGATACAAGGATATAAATGGAAAATGATATTTTAAAGTTGAATCAATCTTATAAATTTCATAGTTTCATATATAATTATACTTGTGCTATTTTTTATATTTTTGTTACTTATTTTTATAAAGCCAATTTTTTGTTTTACGGTGGGTTTTACAAATTACTTTAAATAATATGATAAGATAATTAATTTAATGTTTTAATAATTGGGGGAAGGACATAGGATAATAAGACGGGGGTGAGTAGGATTGGGATGGGAGGGGGAGGGGGCAAAAGCTGGGATACAAAGTGAATAAACTGTAATTAATAAAAATAAAATTAAACTAAGAACTTAAAATTCCAAATCTCAAATTATACAACACATAGAAACTATCATTAAAAGCAGAGCACCATGAAATCTTCATTCCAATAAGTCTTGTAACCTAGATACAGTAGATGAATAATGAAGAGTGTCTGAATAAAGAAACAGCAGTGGCTGGAGTGATAGTTCAATAACTAAGAGCAGTTGCTGCTCTTCGAGACCCACATTACAGCTGTCCTAACTCCTGTTTAAGGTTTCTCTTGTCCTCTTTATGCCCCTGAGGGTACCAGGCATGCACATGGCACAGCCAATACGTGCAGCCAATTAATTATTTATACATTATACACAAATTAATTACTAAAAATTTAAAATAAGAAAATAGATTATAGGATCAGAGTAAATATCTGAATGGATATTAAGAGTATAAATGTGGAAATAAATGTTATATTTTTAATAATTTTATTTTGAATATAAAATTTACAGTAATTCTATATATACACATGCATAATGTATGAATAGTGTTTATATGGCAATAATATCAGGACTTATCTTAACAAAGGGCTATTTTGGAAAAAATGCCTTTTTTCTAAAGCTCATAATTTTTATGAATATATAGCCAACTTGTCATTGAAGGATCTCTGAGAGGATAGCAAATACTAACTACAAACAAGTCTATTTTAAATATATAGTGAGTGCCAACACTGGATGTAAAGTGAATGATTTTTTAAAAAAATTTTGAATCAAAGAAGAAGAAAAAATTTTAAATGAAAAAGAGATAAGACAGAACAAGCAAAACACAGAAATAATCATTGTTAAATGAAAGAATAGGAAAAACTGTGAGGAAAATGAAAGCATTCCCCTAATTGCACTAAACCCAGCTCAAGATGACTAGTAAGTACATTGATCAAATATGGCTGATAATGTCAAGACTTGCTTAACTCCTACCAGCCTCCAGGCATACTTACACTCATTTTGTCTTTTTCTACAATCATTAAATATAAAGCATATTGCATGTTGTCAATAAACATTTTCTCTGTATGTGATAATGAAAATAACATTTCTTTAGAATTCCATGAAAATAAAATTAATTTTGTCATAATGTACTTTTAAACTTGTTATTAGAACTGTTCATATTCTTATAAAAGTGCTTATGTTAGCATAAATATCCTACAAACTATTTTAGGTCTCTGCTGAAGTTCAAAATCATCAGAAATATTTAGTATAGTAAAGTATAAAGCTATAATCTTAATTTAAAAGAGTCAGTAAGTGTTAGACATAAACTTATTTATCTATGCATTATATTATTCATATTTTTAAAGTTATTCTTGGAGTTTGTGAGATCGCACTCAGAATGAAGGAGCATTGTGGGTGCTGCATCTCTGACTTCTAGAACGTCAATATATTTATTAAACTAATTATACTTTCTGGTGAAAAATGAGAATTCCCATTTTGTTTTTAAATATACAGTGGAAGAAATGCATCTGAATATCTAAACAATAATTGAAGTCTGGTGTGTTTATCAAGAGATCAAAATGAAAATCTAAAGAAATAAAATGTGTATATATTTGATCTTTCAAGAGAGCTTGACTCTGCAGATAAGATTACTAACAAAGTCCCTTTTTAGATGTGCTTCTTTTGATGTTTCTTTTCTGTTAGAGATGAAATTGATAATACAAAACGTAATATTTTATAGTAATACCATGATGACTAGAGGAGAGGAGCTCCACAAGGAGAGCAACAGAACCAAAATATCTGGGCACAGGGGTCTTTTCTGAGGCTGATACTCCAACCAAGGACCATTTATGGATATAACCTAGAACCCCTGCTCAGATGTAGTCCATGGAAGCTCAGTATCCAAGTGGGTTCCCTGTTAAGCTAACAGGGACTGTCTCTGACATGAGCACAGTGGTGGGCTCTTTGACTGCCTCCTCTGGATGGGGGAACAGCCTTGCCAGGCCACAGAGGAAGACAATGCATCCAGTTCTCATGAGACCCGATAAGATAGGGTCAGATGTAAGGGGAGGAGGACCTCTCCTACCCATGGACTTGGAGAAGGGCATAGGAGGAGATGAAGGAGAGAGGGTGGGATTGAGAGGGGAGAAGGGAGGGGGCTACAGCTTCTATTCAAAATGAATAAACTGTATAAAAAATAAAAGTTAAAGAAAGATATTATGGGCATGTATCTTCTTAACCCACAGCATAACGTTAAGTTATAAATGTAACAAAACTCTAGAGAGCTACTTGTGTGCAGGAATTACAGAGTGATAAAAATCACCACACACACCACTGAAAGAACCATGAATGTATTTAGAATAAGACCTCGTAGAAATAGCCAGTTTATTACCTACAAAGACATTCATGAAGTTTCTTTCTGGCTCTGGCATGTCATCCTTACACTACTTAGAGCAATTTACTAATTTATATAGTTTAATCTCTGGAGACTTGATACTTATTAAGGAAATGACATGCAATTTGTTGCTCATCCCAAATGTATTTGACAGTTTGGCAATGCTTAGATTCTATTCACTAATTGTCAGTCAGGAACATTAATTGCAGGTGAATCAGTTAAGGACCTTTAAGAGATAGGATTCAAACTACTTCTTTCCCATGTGTCTCTGTATCTCTCTGATTCTCTGTGTGTATGTATGGAGACTAAGAAATCACCCAGAATGCTTGTGAATTACCAGTGGGTCCAGACTTTGACGAAAGTCCTAACAATGGTGATAACCACAGTTTGATGGCACAGGTTCCACTTTTGAAATTAAAATAGAGCTACATCATTTCCACCTTCTTTCCTACTTCGTTTTCTTATAAATCCCTCCCTTGTTCTCTTTCAAATACATAGTAAATTTTAACTTCTTTTACATGCACACACACTCAGAAACACAAATATCACACACACATACACATATATAGGTAGATTACTGTGTCAGTGTGTGTGTATGTAAATACAGCCTGCCTAACATAATATATTATGTTACTTGTATGCATGTGATTTAAGATGGCCACTTGTTATTAAATAACCATTTTGGGAGGTCTTTTGTGTGAAGACTATAGCTTCCACTCTCAACATTCCTTAGTTGCCAGTAGCTCTCTGTCTATGGTTGAGGCCACAACACATCTCGCCACGCCTATTTGTTCTTTACAGGCATTCATAAATTCACATATTCAAGCACTAATATCTTCTAACAAGCCAGAACACAAACAAAGAAATAGTATTTATTGACTATTGAAATATTAGCAATTATGAGTCAAACTATTACTAAGCTAGGAACTACATCCACTTCCTTTATTCATGTTTTTATTCCAAATACAGGCAGCATAAGGTCATAATTCTGTCTCTTGGAAAACAGCCATCCCATGAATTAACGAAAACACAGTAAGTCTTCAATGGTTGCAAAGGAAGACCTTAAGCCATGTGTCCTCCACTAATATTCCATAAGAAAAATGATATAGTGAACTAAATTTGAATACTGAGACATTTTATACTACTCGTCATTTCATCTCTGCAAGTAAAGATAGAGGGTGTGTGTGTGTGTGTGTGTGTGTGTGTGTGTGTGTGTGTATTTGTATTTAGGCATGGAGCTATAAAGTTGGCTTGGCCTAACTGCCTTGAGAAGCATGAATCACAGGTTTTTCAGGTTACAGTCCATGGCTGCTGGGGTACATTGTGCTTTCTAGTTCCTGAAAGACCAATGTACTCCCTCAGGCAGTGAAATATTTGAGCCATTTTGTATTTATCTGAGACTCATAGACAAACTCTAGGCAGAGTTCAGAAAACTTCATGGAAGAAGAGGGGGATAGAAAGACCTGGAGGGGACAGGAACTCCACAGGAGAGCCAAAATCCTGGGCTCAGGGGTCCCTGCAGACACTGATACTCCAAACATGGTCCTTGTTTGGAGCAGCAATGAAACTGGCTAAACACAAGTAAGTATCTGTGGAGTAGTCTATTGAGTCCTTTGTGCATATGGGAAAGAGTGGTAAATCTGGGTTATGTATGGTCTTACATTATTTTACAGAGATATAGGAATAAAAATGACATAGTAATGGCTCCAAAACAGACAAGTAGACAAAACTTGAAGGAACAAAATTGAAGGCCCAAACATGAATATATGCAACTTCAGCCATTTACTATTTGACAAGGATAACAGCAACACAAAGCTGGAGAAAAGAACGTGTCTTCAACATAATGGTGCTCAGGAAAAATAGATATCCATATGCAGAAATCTAAATTATACTCGCATCTATGTTCTTACACAAATACTAACACCAAATGGATCAAATACAAAAATGTGAAAATTGAGACCCTAAAACTACCAGAAAAAAAAAGCCACACAGTATATATCTGTCAGAAAGCACTTCCTGAATAGGACTTCATTTGTCCCAAAATTAAGACCAAAAGTTGACAAGTGGTAATTTACGAACCCAAAAGCTTATGTATTGTGACAGGAGATGAAGAAGCCCACAAAATAAGCAAAAATGTTTATCACCTATACACCTTACAGGGTATTAACATCAAGATTATAAAGTACTCAAAAAAAAAAAAAAACACCCAAAAAGTCAAAAGGCCTCTTGTTCAAAAATGGGCCTAAGTCCTGAACAAATCTAAGACTTTTATTAGCTGTGGTCATTGAACCTGAAGAGGACACCTTCTAACTAGACTTCACTTCTAATGGAGGGAGGAGAACACCAACCCACCCTTAGAAACTTCACCCTTCCTAAAAGACATTCAGCATAAAAATAGGGCAGACATTGAGGGAATGTCTAAACAATGCCTGGCCCAGCCTGAGACCCACTGAATGCTCTGCTATGTTTGCAGATAAGAGACTAACATAGCTGTCCTCTGAAGGACTATATCCAACAGCATATCAAAACAGATGCTGAGACTCACAGCCAAACTTTGGGTGAAGCCACAGGAAGTCTTGGGGAAAAGAGGGTTTACAATACAAAGACCCAAAAGAGACAGAAACTCCACAAGAAGACCAAGAGAGCCAACTAATCTGGGCCCACGACTGAAGCACCAACCAAGGCCCATGCATATGCTAGATTTAGACCCTCTACACAGTTAAAGACAATGGGTAGCTAGGCCAAAATGTGGGTCACCTAGAAAAGGGAACAGGGGCTGTCTCTGACATGGAGTATATTGCCTGCATTTCAGTCACTTCCCCCTGGTGGAGCTGCCTTGCCAGGTCACATGGGAAGAAGAGCTCAGTCCTGATGCAACTTGATGTGCTGGTATGGATAGGTATGGAGGAGCTCCCTTTTCTGAAAGGGAGAAAGGATAACAGAAAGAGGGAGGGAAGGTGGGACTGGGAGGTGAGAAGAAGGGGCTTACGATTGCGATGCTAAGTGAATAAATAAATAAAATTTAAAAATATATGAAAAGAAAAATAACTAAAATATTTTAAAGTATTCATATTTTTAATTTTAACATTTTTATTTTATATTAATCACAAGTTACGTACTTTGTATCCCAGCCATAGCCCCCTCCCACATTCCCTCCCTATCCCACCTTCCCCTCCCTCATCTCCTCCCTGCCCCTTTCCAAGTCCACTGATAGGGGAGGACCTCCTCCCCTTCCATCTAACTAGCGTATCAGGTCTCGTCAGGAATGGCTGCAATGTCCTCTCTGTGGCCCAGCATAGGGGACTTTTATGAGATTGTCTCGCCAACCAAGGACCATGTATGGTTATAACCTAGAACCCCTGCTTTTATGGAACAAATGGTAGCTCAATACCCAAGTGGGTACAATAGTAAGTGGTACAGGGACTATTTTGGACATGAACTCAATGGCTGGCTCTTCAACCTCCCCGCCCACCCTAGGTGTTCATCATTTCTAACAGTTACAGAAAATTTGGTTGTGGCACTACATGGCAAGAAAACTCTACAAAGTGCAGAGTCCTTGCAGTGGATATTTTACTTCTTGGTTTTACAGATATAGATCCAGGCATTCAACATAGAGATGCCAGGATATAAAACAAAGAAACGGCTTCATCATTGTACAGGACTGACTAGACTGTGGCTGCAGACACATAAATATCAAACTCTTATAGAAGACAGCCAATCCTGAGGAGGATCCACTCCTTGAAAGTTTTTACATTCCACAGTTAAGTAAAGTAACAATTTTTTTGTACTGTGTTTTCATTTTAAACATTAAGGATAGAAATAGTTACCCTCACTCCTCTTGTCTTTAGCATATTTTCACCATCTAAGATTTCTACCAGAATTTTACATTATCTCATGTAATTTTTGTACTTACATGTTTTATAGTTTACAGTATTAGAAATTAGAGCATTAGCGATAAAATGCACAATGAGGGGACCATATTTTTAGCTTAAACTATTTTTTGGAAAGGACCTCTCAGCTATATGGCATGATACGTAGAAATAGAATCCAAATAAAATTTTATATCCAGACATACAAATATATAGAGTAGGAATAAGTCCTATGAAAACAATAAATTTGAATTCAAAATTGAACAATGGTCTTCTTTATACCTATACTTAGCATGTGACCCTCCCACAGGACAATATTGCCCAGCTAAAGTAGTACCACTTATACTACATATTAGCTATTATGTAATTTTTTACTCTATATTATAATTTTACTATTTAAATAAAATATTCACACACATTTCCAATTTTCTACTCAAGGCATGCTTCACCTCTTTTCTCAGATGGGAGATCATGGGATTCAGTATGTTCTGTACAGAACACAGAAGAAATTTGATCAGTCTCAAAGGAATGAGTGCACTTTGGTAGTGCATACATAAAAAATATATCACAGAACTTAACTATCATGGTTAGATGAGAGCCACAGGTAGAGACGGCCTTGCTCCTGCCTTCTGAGAGTTCATCCTGAGAATGACCACCAGGATCAGGATGTAGAACATGGAGACTACCAGAAGAGAAGAAATCAAATTAAAAATTGCAAAGATTAAAATTATCATCTTAATTTCATGTGTGTCTGAACACAGAAGTGATATCAATGGCAGAATGTCACAGTAGAAATGCCTGATGACATTATGGCCACAAAACAATGGAAAATATTAAAATGGTCAGTAAGGATGTGAACATACTATAGGGGTAAGATATCGCCATCAGAACACGGCATAATCTGTGTGACATGAATGCTGTGCACAGTAGTGGAAGGCAGATGGCTACATAGTGAAGACAGGCCATGGCTGACAGAAAAACAAACAAACAAACAAACAAAAACTTCAATAGTGATAAACACACTGAAGAAGGTCAGCTGGATTGAGCACCAGTTATAGGAAATTGACTCTGCATGTGGCTAGCAATCTAATTTCTGTGATGACACTGTGGAAAGCAAACTCCTCATTTAAGGTGGTGTCACTCCTATCTTTTTAATTTTTATTCCACATGGATCACTCAGCCTTAAGGACAGGAGTTTGATAAATACATCCCATTTAGGGCCTAGTCATCCAATGTCTCTCGCCCTCGGCAAAAATATAAATTTATGGGTATTTGTGGCAACTCCTATAAACTACAATACCTTACTTCTCTGATCTTGGTGTGAGAGGCACTGATGTATAGCTATAGCAGTAGTTCATTAGGCTGCCAATTTCTTCATCAAAAAAATGCAGGATAATAGTATTAGATTTTCTCCTAGGCAGGTGGCTCATGCAGTCTTGGGTTCTTGGCCAGCCATTTGCTCAAAACCGTAGCATAAACCTTCCTCAAAACCTCACAGATTATTTTCACAGTTATTAATTTCCATCCATAATATGACAGTAATATGCAATTGCTGAAGATACCAGCTATTTATGTCAAAGAACATGGAAAAATCAAACTATAAGTTTTACCTCTACTGATTACTGTATATGGTTCTGGTGCTGTAAAATATTCTGAATGCTACTGGAAAAGAAAGATAACCATTTTCATCAATAAAAATCAGATCTGCTTGCAAGCTTTAATGTCACAATTGTTGCATGAATGTGCTGTAAGTAACCAACTACTTTCTATTGGATTTAAGGTCCATTCCATAACATTGAACTAATATTTGACAGTGCTAAAGTGGCCAAGAGATTTTGTTTTATAGGTTTATGCCTATAGTAACAATGACAAAAGCTTAAGACAGGTTATTTACCAGCAGAGCATTTCCTAAAGAATAAATGCATAAATTATGGACTACAAAAAGTACAAAGTCCAAGTCTATGTCCAAATTATGTGAAAGCTTTTCAATGGACAAAGACTAGTCCCTTCAACAAATGATTCTGTGAGCAAGATATAAATAAAGAATGAAGATGTGTCCTTTATTCCCTGTACCATGTGCAGAATTAATTCTGAATTGCTGTTTCTGTCTACATTTTTCAAAGCAGATTCTTGAAGCATCATAAGGTCCAGATTTTAGAAAGCACCCATTAGACATTTGATAATTATATGATAGACACTTCTATTTCTGTGTAAGGAGAGTTATGTTCTACCACTGATGTTTATTATTTCTTCTCTATTGTATTTCAGATTTCTGAAACAAATTTATGTACCTGTAAGATACATTAATGATATTCTAATGAAGTTGCATTTTATAGGTTGATATCTACAGTGATAATGACAAAATATTAAACAGGTTGCTTTATAGCAGATTATTCCTCATATGAAAACTGCCATAAGCCACATATGTGCATGGGCCCTAGGTGCAGACCATACATGCTCCTTAGTTGCTGTCTCAGTTTCTGAAAGGCCCCATGGGACTGCGTTATTTGTCTATGATGGTCTTCTTGTGAGGTTCCTTCCTTTCCAGGTCCTTCCATCTTTCCCCAACACTTCCGGAGGACCCCCACAGTTCTGTTCCATGCTTGGCTGCAAGTCCCAGCATCTGTCTTGATCCCCAACTGGCTTGAGCCTCCAAGATGACAGTAAAATTAGACTCCTGCCTATAAGCATAGCAGAGTGTCATTAATAATTTAAGGGCCTGGCACTCTACACCGTGGGGTGAGTCTCAGGTTGGGCCAATTATTGGCTGGACATTTTTTCAATTTCTGTTCCCTTTTTATACTTGCACTTCTTGTAGGCGGGATAATTTTTGGATCATAGGTTTTGTCAGTGTTATTCCCACCTTTGCCCCAAACCCTGTCCACTAGTCTTGCCTGGCAAGGAGGTGGTCACTTCAGGCTTCTTGTCCCCCCGTTTTGGAGTCTCAGTTAGAGTCACACTCAAATCAACGCAGGAGCCTAACCTGTCGCAGGCCTCCAGCTTGACAAAGAAGTACCTCCACGCCCACCAGCTTCCCTTCTTTTTCCCACCTCTCTTATCACCCACCCACATTCTTCCCGATCTCATGGTCTCCCTTGTTTCCCTCCCCATTCCAGCTCCTGTCCAGTTCCCTCTCTTCACCCAGCTCTGCTATCTATTCTTTCCCCTTCTGAGTGATATTCTGGCATCCTCCTCTGGGCCCTCCTTGTTACTTAGCTTCTGTGGATCTATGGATTGTAGTATGGTTATCCTGTACTGTTGCTAGTAGGACTGTCCAAAGGATTTCCAAAATATTCAGCTTATTGCTATTATTCTTTGTTTAATTTTATTATAATTTTATTTTGGTATGTTTGATAATTATCTCTTAGAAGGCTATTCTTTTGTAATGAGAGACTGAAAGTGAGTGGATTTGGATGGGAGAAGGGTGGGTAGAAACTTTGGGGAGCAAAGAGAGAGAAAAAAAGCATACTAAGATATTTCTAATGAGAAACGAATATAAGAGGGGAAAATAACTAAAAAAATAAAAATAATAAAAGAGAGAAGCCTGGAAGGCAGTTAATATTCTCCCTATCTTTGCTTTGGATTTTTCTTTTTTTCTTTTTTCTAATTTATTTATTTTTTATTAATTACAGTTCATTTTGTATCCCAGCTGTAGCTCCCTCCCTCATCCCTGCCCAATCCTAACCTTCTTTCTTCTCCTCCCTTGGCCCTCCCACAGTCCATTGTTAAGGGAGGTCCTGCTTCCTTTCTATCTGATCCTAGCCTATCAGTCTCATCAGGACTGGCTGCATTGTCTTCCTCTCTGGCCTGGCAAGGCTGCTCCTCCCTCAGGGGAGGTGATCAAAGAACAAACCACTGAGTTAATGTCAAAGACAGTCCATGTTCCCCTTACTAGGATACCTACTTAGAGACTGAACTGTCATTTGCTACATCTGTGCAGGGGTTCTAGGTTATCTCCATGCACGGTCCTTGGTTGGAGTATGAGTCTCAGGAAAGACCCCTGTGTCTAGACTTTTGGCTCTGTTGCTCTCCTTGTGGAACTCCTGTCCCCTCCAGGTCTTACTAGGTTTACTCTGGATATAAATATATCTGATTATTCAGCTTCAGTTGAGAAAAATCAACTATATGTAGAAGTCCATTTCTAAGAGTTGAAAAACAAAGAGTGGTTTTAAAGTTAATTGCTTAACAAAATGTGCATTATGCTTATTTTCTGATTTTTAATTAAATTTTTATTTTTTATACTAATTACAGTTTATTTACTTTGTATCCCAGCTGTAGCTCCCTCCCTACTTCCCTCACAATCACACCCTCCCTCCCTCATATCCTCCCTCCCTCATCTCCTCCCTGCCCCTGTCTAAACCCACTGATAGGGGAGGTCCTCCCCTCCTTCTGTCCAACCCTATCTTATCAGGTCTCATCAAGACTGACTACAATGTCCTCCTCTGTGGCCTAGCAAGACTGCTCCTCCCTTGGTGTTCTTTTCTGATTTTGTTACTACATAAATCTAGATCTTTTCACTTAGAATTAGCAATTAACAACAACAATGAAAATGGCAATGAACATGTTTGCATCTAATTTTATTAAGGAATGTGATTTAAATGTAAATTTAAAAACTTTATAAGGGCTCACAGAGACCAAAGCAGCAATCATGGAATCTGCAGGGGTCTGCCTAGGTCTTTTGCATACGTGTGCTGTGGTTGCTTAACTTGGGTTTTTGTGGGAAACCTCTCAGTGGGAGTGGGGATTTCTCAGACTCTTCTGTTCTTGGCACACTTTCTTCCTACAGGTTCCCTCATCCAGCCTTGATATGAGGGTTTATGCTGAGTCTTATTGTGTTTTTTTATGCCATGTTTTCTTGGTGTCACTGGGAGGACTGCTCTTTCCTGAAAAGGAGGAACACTAAATCTGGGGAGAGAAGAGGTCTGGGGTGGGGTCAGGAGTAGGAGGAGAGGAGGGATGGGAAGCTGTGGTCAAGATGTATTGTATGAGAGAAGACTAAAGAAAAAAAAAAAAGAAAAGGGTTGTTGGAGTGTTAATGAAAGTTCAACTCTATTTCTTTTTGATTGTTTTTATTTTGATTCAAATATTATTACATTTCAAAAAGAAAAACAGAATAGAGAAAGGAAATACACTCAACACATGATATATTCAACTAAGAGGACATTGTGCACAGGCAGCTCTAGGTAAAAATGGAGGAAACCAGTGGGCAATTTTGTCTTTGACCTTGTACAACAAAAACAAAATTTCATTTTCATTGTACAAGCCACTTAGTCTGTGGTAATTTTTTTTTTTTGTGTGTGTGGGCATCATCAATGACATTTATACCTTGTGTACTTCTTTGGTTTTTTTTAGGTTATTTTTAATGGTCTCTAACTATGTAGCTATGGTTGTCCTATTGTCCTACATTCCTTACATAACCAGGGCGGTCTCCAATTCACAGAGATCTGCCTGCCTCTCCCTTGTTTGTGAAGAGATTAAAGGCATGTGCCATCACACCTGGCCTTGTACTAATTTTATTATCCGGTCACCATTAACAGCAAATAACCATACCCAAATTTTTAACTTCTTTATTTCTCATGAACTTAAAAAGTATATATTACTATATAATACACAAGTACAAGTGTTTATACTAAATATGGAAATAGACAGGTGGGCACATTTTTACCAATCACCTAACTTTATTTCCCAATTTTTAAATACATTTTTATTCTTAGATATTAGGGATTAGAATTTATATATAGAAAGAGTGCATAATTCCAGAGTGTTCATAATTCAGTACATCAAAATATTATACATACATGGATGTTTTTATAGTTACTAAAGATTTAGTCTACAGAGAAAAAAATGTGTTTAACATAAAATTTTATAAGATTTTAAAATTGACACTGAATGTAAAAAGTACACAAATCTAAATTCAGTAATTATAAAATACATTTTTGAGTCAAAAATATATAGTAATATTCACAAGACAAGACTTCATTTCATAATACCGTTTCATTCTTTTCCAATAGTTGTCTGCCTTACCCTCAACTGAAATGGAAGTTTAAACAAATAGTAAAAGAATGCTTTTATACATGGAGCTCATGTGCAGAAAGCTTAAATGTATGTGCTGTGGTATGTGTGGGTGTAGATGAAAGTGGGTGAGTATGGGTGCTGAAGCATGCAAGTGAGTGTGCACACATGCGCACACATAAATAGGACTTGACAACAACTCCAGTGTCTTCCTCTTGGCATCCCATCTATTGTCTTGAGCCAGTATTTTCCTGAACTATAACTTCTGCTTTAATTAGGCTAGTTAGACACTGAACACTAGCAATTCCCCTCTATTACTTCCCAATATTGATTAAGAACCACTGAAGCCATTACACAGTTTTTTTTTTTTAAAGTACTTGAGTCTTCCTACTTTCAGTGAAAACATTCTTACACACTGAAACATCTCAGCCCACAGATGCTGTAGTTTAAAATCCACTTCATAACATTCCTGGAGATAATAATTATTTCAATTATATTTTTGAAGTAAAAAGAAATAAAACATGAAGGCAGATGTTGGAATGATTATCACATTCCTTAAAGATTACTTGTTCTTGCTTTATTGCTATAGCAGTAGTTCTCAGGTTTTAAGTAACACTTTACAATACGGAATCTTGGCAAAAAGTGAAGTCATTTGACATACATAATTTGATTGCTACCCACCTTAGATGCCATGTACTGGAATTCAATTCAGTTCAATAATACAAGCTCAGACTATAGCAAAGAAAGCTCATTGTAAACACAAATGGGGAGAGGATAGGGAGTTTTGGTCTATCTTGGGGATATGCATCTGTTTATGACTGTATTAATTCCTAGATAGTAGTCTTGTTAAAGAACCAGTCCTGTGGCATCTTCCCAAAGGATTCAAAAACTATTTATGGATCTAACATCACTGTGCTGCACAGTTTGAATCTCAAAGTTTTATAGAGCTGAATCAACTCATGGATGCAGCCATGCAGAGATTTTATCTAAGAACATAAAATCCAATATGCATTCCAGGTGGGTTAAAAATAGTTTGTATTATTGTATAAGGACTTTAAACTTGATATTATTTCTTAACGCCAACCATCCTCTTTTAATTTTCGAAGAGTATGAACAGTTGATAATCAAGTAGTAAAATATTCAAACAGCGTTGTTTTTTTTTTTTCAGAAAAGGCTACAGCAATTTTTATTAATACAGGGTGGAGTAATACTTACCCATTCCTGCTTTCAAATTGAATTATCAGTGTGTCTCCTGTATTAAATAACACATTCCTGAAACAGTGCATTTTTCTTGGTGAAATGATTTTGTCATATTATTGTTTATATTATCTATACAGAAAATTTTATGTTCCACTATTATATTTATAAGAAAAAGTAGATACACAGTGCTCCAAACAAATTATATCCTTTTCTCAAGAATTCAAATTTCTTTGCAAAAATAAAAGTTAAATATAATCATATTTCTAAAGGGAGTACATACCCATAATTGAAGTTTCTTTTCTTGAGTTTTTTTTTTATTAGTAGTATTTATTATAGTTTATTCAATTTGTTTCCCAGCTGTGGCCCTCTCCCTCATCTCCTCCCAATCCCACCTTCCATGCCTCTTCTCCAACTATGACCCTTCCCTAATCCACTGATAGGAAGTATCCTCCTTCCCTTCTATTTGACCCCAACTATCTGATCTCATAAAGGCTGGGTGCATTGTCTTCCTCTGTAGCCTGGCAAAGCTGCATCCTCCAACCACCCACCCAGGGGCTGCTGATCAGAGAGCCAGCCACTAAGTTAATGACAGAAAAAGCTCCTCTTCCCCTTACTAAGGAACCTGCTTGGAGACTGAGTCTATGGGCTACATCTGAGCATGGGTTTTAGGTCCTCTCCATGCATTGTCCTTTGTTGGGGTATCATTTTCTTCAGGGTCCCCATGGCCCAGTCTTTTGGCTCTGTTGGTCTCCTTTTGGAACTCTTGTCCCCTCCAGGTCTTTCTGTCTTCCTCTTCTTTCATAAAATTACATGCATCTGCCCAAAGTTTGGCTATAAGTCAAGTTTCTAAGAGGCTGAAGAAAATAAAACATGGGAAACATAGTCAGTTACAGATAAGTCAACATCACGAAGTAAGACTGCCTCATAAAGACATTAAAAATATCTGATACCATAGGTGAAAATATAGTGATTTGAAACACAAAATCAGTTAGATACTGGAGCATATTTACACAGTCCTTCTATCAGACAGTAAAATGAATCTGTGTACATTTTAGTTAAGTGACTGTTGAAAGGAAACTCTTTGGCGAGGAGTCATAATACTAGATTTCCACTTGAGGGAAGCATCTGCTAAAACAGTGGACTTTAAGTACTGGAATACCAGAACCCTACTTTATTATATTGAAGCCTGATTCATATTCAGGAGTAGCATGTCTAGAATGCAAACATGCTTCCTAAGAATTGCACCTAGTTCATTTACCTACTGTGGAAAATTCAAAATAAACTTCTTTGCCTTCCTCCACTATGTTTAAAATCAAGGCTCTGAGTGATCTTAGCCCATCACCCTGCTTCTACATCTTCTTGAGTCCTGGGGTTACCCTGTTGCATCACCACGCTCACTTTTCTTGTTCTTTTTGAGGTATTGTCTTGCTATGTGACAGAAAGTAGGCTGGAAACTGACTTATAACTCACCATCCTCCTGTCTTCCAATTTTAGGAAATTAGTAGGCCCAACCATCAAACCTACAACATTTTTTAATACTAAGGTAGGTTTTCTAAACTCAAACTGTTGGTTGTCAGTGATGGATATTGTATGAACAGCATACTAAACTTTGTTTTAAATCAAAAAGAGAAATATCTTGTGATAAACAACTTAATATATATCCCTATATAATTCATAGTATCTCAAGTACCAGTAATACAAACATGATTAATATTTGATTTACTAAATGGGGAATAAATATTTTTAATTAAAATTTTATTTTTTATATTAATTATACTTTATTTGTTTTGTATCCTGGCTGTAGCGCCCTTCCTTCTCCCCTCTCAACCCTACCCTCTCTCCCTCATCTCCTCCTATGGACCTCTCCAAGTCCACTGATAGGGGAGGTCCTCCTCTTCTTCCATCTTACCCTAACTTGGATACTGAGCTGCCATGGGCTACATCTAAGCAGGGGTTCTAGGTTATATCCATGTACGTCCTTGGTTGGAGTATTATTCTCAGAAAAGACCCTTGCCCAGATATTTTAGTTTGGTTGCTATGTTTGTGGAAATCCTGTCATCTCCAAGACTTACTCTCTCCCTCTTCTTTCCTAAGATTCCCTGCACACTGTCCAAAGTTTGTTTATCCTGAATGAGGTATCCCAGAAACAGAAAGACACTCATGATATGTATTCACTTATAAGTGGATACTAGACATATAATATAGGGTAAACCTACAAAAATTTGTACACCTAAAAAAGGTGAGCTAGAAGGAAGACCCTAGGAAAGATGATCAAACGGGACAGACATTAGGAGAAGGAGAAAACAGGAGAGCCTCTGAAAGACTCTACCCAGTATCATATAAAAGCAAATAAAGAGACTCTTAAACAAACTTTGGATAATAAATATTTTAAAAGCACAAAAATCACAGTATGCTGAAAACAGAACTTGGATTAATAAGTTTAAATCATTTCCTATGAAAACTCAAACAATTTATTAAACATTGATCTAGCTGTAAAGTATCTCAAAAAAATTTCCATTATATGCACACTCTGTCAGTTCCAGCCCCATATGAATCAATGCATGGATTATATTGAAAATATCATCATACTCTTCTTCCAAATGTCAATTTTATCTTTCACCATAATTTTCTACACTTTGGCTGACCCAGTGCTATCTCACTCTAAAAAGCCCATTAAGAATAGAATGTTTTTCCTATGTTTGAGGTTTCCTCTTAAGTCCCACCTCTTGCCTATTTCAAACCCTATAATTCTTAATTTTCACAACAGCAAAAATTAATATGGGTCAAGTCAAGTTAATAGAATATTTGCCTCTCTCAAAATTTCTCCATGATTGACAAATAAGGAAAGCAAGTAGGAAGTCCATGTAGTAATGTAGCTCTCAATGTAATAACACATGATACTATTAATTCCCCATTTCCAGATAAGAACCTAGCCATGTGCTTTCTTCTTGTGCTCTCCCTTCCAATATATGGAAATGCTGTGCTTGTTAAATCATTTTCTGTAGCAGAGAATGGCATTTCTCCCACACTTCTTGTGGCTCAGAATCTGGGAATTTTTTTTCTCTGATTCTTTACATTGTTGTTTTATCTCTATTTAAGGTTGAATTCAAATACGTTGACAGAAAAAGCTCCCTATTATTCCATGTCAAATTATTTCTCCTGGTTGTCTCAATGAAACCCTATATGCATTTTACTAATCGTACCTGGTACCCACTGCAGCGATCTTGTTCCCAGTTTCATTTTCAAATTTTGTTTACTGGCCTGTACTTGGAACATCAGATTCATGAGGAAAGACAAGTGATTTATGTGAGGCTTCAACATTTTTTTTTCCCACAGCAAAACTCAGATGAATAGTTAACAAATAAACAACAGAAGTGGCATAAAGAAGCCGAAGAGACAGTGATGTTTGTTGTCAAAGACAAAGGTATCAGCTTCCCTATAATTTTATACTTCATTTGGGTTTTATATAACTGATTTTGTTTCTTTAATTGGTAGTTATAAATTTTCGTTTCCAGCTGCAGCTTAGGGGTCTACATATTTTTTGTCAATTTTAGAAAGAGAGAATGTATCAATAGCACTTAGATTTTTATTGGGTGCATATGAAAGATGGCCCAATAACAGTTGTTAGGAAAAACAGTAATGGTAATGGTAGAAAACATTTACTTAGCTTTGTATGCCATTTTTTTTTTCATTTCCAAACAGATGACCTGACAACTTTTCCATGGCTTCTAGAAATTTATCTCACGTTACTGAGTTCATTCTTGTTGGTGTTTCAGACCTTCCAGAGCTTCAGGTACCACTGTTCTTTGTCTTCCTGCTCATCTACTTGCTGACAGCAGCAGGGAACCTGGGCATCATCACGCTCACTTCTGTGGACTCACGATTGCAAACTCCCATGTACTTCTTCCTCAGACACCTGGCGGTCATCAACTTTGGAAACTCCACTGTCATTGCTCCTAAAATGCTGGTTAACTTCTTGCTCACTGAGAAAACCACCTTCTACTATGAATGTGCCGCCCAGCTGGGAGGATTCCTGGTTTTCATTGTAGCAGAGATCTTCATGCTGGCTGTGATGGCCTATGACCGCTATGTGGCCATCTGCAACCCCCTTCTCTACATGGTTGTGGTGTCTCGGCGTGTCTGCCTTCTGCTGGTGTCCCTAACATACATCTATGGCTTTTGCACTGCCATTGTTGTTTCATCTTGTGTATTTTCTGTGTCTTATTGCTCCTCTAAGAAAATCAACCATTTTTACTGTGATAATGTCCCTCTCTTAGCACTGTCCTGTTCAGACACTTACCTTCCAGAAACTGTAGTCTTTATATCTGCAGCTACAAACTTGTTTTTTTCAATGAGTATAGTGATCGCGTCTTATTTCAACATTGTGTTGTCTATCCTAAGGATCCGTTCATCAGAAGGAAGGAAAAAGGCCTTTTCCACATGTGCTTCACACATGGTGGCTGTCACTGTGTTCTATGGAACACTGTTGTTTATGTATTTGCAACCTCAAACTAGCCACTCACTAGATACTGATAAAATGGCCTCTGTGTTTTATACATTGGTGATTCCAATGCTGAATCCCATGATCTACAGCCTGAGGAACAAGGATGTGAAGGCTGCATTAAAGAGATTCATCACAAATCCATGTGATTCCTTCAAATCAGTGTAACATCAGGACTTGATTAATAAAGACATGCTTATGATCACCCCCATCTTGTAATGAAGAGTTAGATGGCTGACTTAACAGTTTTGAGGCTAAACCTAGGCAACAAAAGGAGCCAGGATGGAAGCAGAAATGAGTTTCAAAATAAACTGAAGCTCTTCTGGTCTTAATAGTAACTTACACACATGAACTTACACACATGCCCCTGTCTAACTGCTTAGCAGCTATCTGATAGATAATTTGGAATGAATGTTTCAATGAAACGTTCAAAGAACACAAAGTCGGGATTTTTAATTTTTATGTATTCTTTGATAATATATACTGTTTAGATTATATCTACTGTTTTCCCTAAGAACTGCTATTGGACCAACTTTCAAATGCACTCAAATTATTCTCCTCTTCCTCTTTCAATTATTTAATGTTTATAACCCACTAAATATTTTTAATTTTAGGTTAAATAAATTTTAGGTTAAAGAGGAAGTGGGGGAAGGATGGAGAAAGGGAGAAGTGGGAATATAACAGTGAAAGACAAAGGAAGAAAGGAAAAAAGAAAGAGAATAAGGAGTAATGAGAGAAAAAAGGTAGGAAGAAAAGCAGAGAGCAAGAAAGAGAGAGACTATGAAAGAAAATATGATTAATAGTAATCTAAAAGTACATGAGGCCACTAACAAGGTTTTCAACAGATAAAGTCCAAACAACTTCAGTTGAAAAATTTTAAAATGTAGATGTAAATTAAAGCATTTTCCTACATGTACTCTAAGACTGCACATTATTTTAAATCAGTGTTTACATATATTATAAGTAATAAAAAAAAAACAGACAATCGTTCCACACTGGAGAATCCCTGGTGATTTGTGTCTCTACTCAGCCCTCTGGTACTAGCCTCATAACTCTTTTTATGTGACTTTATAATGCTGGTCTCCTTTCAAATATTACAATATACAAAGTAAAGATGCAACATGACTATAGCAAAAATGACAAATACTAACTCAGCTAGGAAACAGATTAACACTACTACTAATAAGTTAACCCTACAATGGGTTCCTTCCTGATGTGGACAAGATAGCAACTCACTGCTTTTATTTCTTTACCTAAGCCTATAACTTTAATCTAATGATGTGAAAAACTGAGACGCTGCCCAACAGAAGAGCACTGCAGAAAACACTAGCCAGCATATTCCCCAAATAGCCACAACATGGCATCATGGAGGACACTACAGAAATAGACAACCAGATGCCTATTTTGGATGGAAAGGCTGAACCAAACGGATATGAAACTAAGTTCCGAGTAATAGATGTAATTTATGAATGGCAACAAATATATTTTAATTAGATTCATTTTTCACATTATTTACATTTTATTTGCTTTGCATCCCAACTCTAGCCCCCACCCTCATTTCCTCCTTATCCCACCCTACCTCGCTCTTCTCCTCCCATGCCCCTCTCTAAGTCCACCTATAGAGGAGGTCCTCCTCCCCTTCCATCTAACTCTAGCTTATCAGGTCTCATCAGTACTGGCTACAATGTCCTCCTCTGTGGCCTGCCAAGGATGCTCCTCCCTAATGGGGGGGGGGTCAAAGAGCCAACTGTTCTTTAATATTCATCAAACATATTATTGAAATATAATGTGGCATCCCTTCATTTACCCTGTTATCATATGAACTTCTATTTTATTTTTATTATATTTCTTTTTCATTAATTGTAATTTAGTCACTTTGTATCCCAGCTGTAGCCCCTCCCTAATCCCTTCCCAAAACCACCTTCTCTCCTTCTCCTCCCTTACCCCTTCTCTAGTCCACTGATGGGGGCAGTCTTTTATTTTAAAATAAAATGTGCGGACTGAGGATGTCACTCAGCTGGTAAAGTGCTTATCCATTATGATGAAACCCTAGGTTTAGTTCCCCTGGGCTGTCTTGACTAAGGAGTGCAGCCTGCGAAATAAGATGCATATACAGAACTGGTTTCTTACCCAGGTGAATCTGCTGACAACACAACATCACATTACAACAGAATACCAACAATGGCAACAAAAAATGAATGATTCTTCACATGCCACTGCGCATGTGTGCATAAATGACCTCCCCGCACATATCCATACACACCCACTATGTAACTAATTACATAGTGGACTTTACAGATAGTTGAAACTTAAGGACAAATTTAGAGCAGCTGTTTGCAATAGAACACATTTGTAATCCTTAGAACTAGAGTTCTAAAACAGGAAGATCAAAACTGAAGGCCAGCCATGCTCAAAAAAAGAGAGAGATCTGCATATATGTCAAATTTGTGGTGAGTTTTCGACTAGAATTACTCATGAGACCTCAAATTATAAATTGTACCACTAAAAATAAAATATTTGAATCTGTCAAAAATTTAAAACATCAAAGTTCACATTTCTTAGATATATGGATATATATTTTTTCTAGACATCATTTTGTCTTTTTGCTACTTAGTTTTCAGTGACTTACCTGATGATTACTCTTATCAAGATACACATATTTGCAATTGCACCAAATACATATTTAATTAATGGCATTATAATTTTCTACAGTTATAAAGTCTCTAAGCTACTCAATGTTATTATTTTATTTAAATGGCCTATCATTTTCTCACATGAAAATCCACAGTAATAACTCAGAAGGGAATAACAGATTAATAACAGCTTCCCGTTGCAATTTAGCACAGCCAGTGGGAGAAGTATGTTTTATTTCAAGAGTTTGATAATTAGAAGTCAGATAAACAAACCTTACAAACTTAAGCGTGCAAACAAAAACATAAAAAACTATAGGGAAAATACAGCTTTTCCTTTAAGGTGAATGAAAACTGCAGTTCATTGGAAAAGACCAAAAATAAATTCTCTGCTTACACACGATGCTAGATTCAATACCCTGGCAAGATGACTTGAATGAAAACTTCTCCCTAGTCTTGGGGGCATTTGAACATTTTGTCTCCAGACAGCGACACTGTTTGGGCCTCTGCATGAGGAAGTAAGTTACTGGGCAGGCCTGTGGATTTTAATCCCAGTTTGCTCTCTCTGCTTTGTGTTTGTCTTTGAAGGCTTCTGCTCTCAGCGTCCATCCCCACTTGCCATCATGCTGCTATGCCTTCCTGCCTCCATGGAGTCTCACCCATCTGAAAGCATAAGCCCAAATAAACTCTTCCTTCTCCAATCTCATAAAAAAATAGAGTCCTTTAAAGGAGAAATGAATAAATTCCTTAAAGAAACACAGGGGTGAAATCAAACAGATAGTGACTTTTAAAGAAAAATCAGAAGCCCCCCCTGTACACCAAAGACAAAAAGGCCGAGAAGGAAATTAGGGAAACAACACCCTTCACAATAGCCACTAATAACATAAAGTACTTTGAGGTGAATCTAACAAAGAAAGTGAAAGACCTATATGAAAAAAACTTCAAATCTCTGAAGAAAGAAATTGAAGAACATATTAGAAGATGGAAAGAACTCCCATGCTCGTGGATTGGTAGGATTAACATAGTGAAAATGACCATACTTCCAAAAGCAATCTACACATGCAACTCACATCAAAATACCTACACAATTCTTCACAGACCTTGAAAGAAAAATTCTCCACTTCATATGGAGAAACAAAAAACCCACAATTTCCAAAACAATCCTCAACAATAACAGAACATCTGGAGGTATCTCCATCCCTGCCCTCAAGCTGCACTACAGAGCAATAGTAATAAAAAACTGCATGGTATTGGCATAGAAACAGAATAGTGGATCAATGGAACTGAACAGAAGACCCAGAAATGAACCCACACACCTATGGAAACTTGATTTTTGACAAAGAAGCCAAAACAATTCAATGGAAAAAAGACAGTTTCTTCAACAAATGATGCTGGTCCAACTGGATATCTGTATGCAGAAAAATGAAAATAGATCCATATTTATCACCTTGCACAAATCTAAAGTCCAAGTGGATCAAAGACCTCAACATAAAACCAGACACACTAAACAAGTTAGAAGAAAAATTGGGGAAGACCCTAGAACTCATTGGCACAGTAGACTTCTTCCTGAATAGAACACCAACAGCGCAGGCTCTAAGATCAACAATAAATAAATGGGACCTCTTG
>CM053752.1:59877490-59909229 GCA_028658305.1 Pachyuromys duprasi
ACCCTCCTCCATTGCTGGTGGGAATGTAAACTTGTACAACCACTCTGGAAATCAATCAATCTGGCACTTTCTTAGACAATTAGGAATAGTGATTCCTCAAGACCCAGCTATACCACTCTTAGGCATATATCCAAAAGATGCTCAAGTACACAACAAGAACATTTGCTCAACTATGTTCATAGATGCTTTATTTGTAATAGTCAGAACCTGGAAACAACCCAGATGTCCCTCAGTTGAGGAATGTATACAGAAATTATGGTACTTTTACACAATGGAATACTACTCAGCAATTAAAAAGGAGGAAATCATGAAATTCGCAGGCAAATGGTGGGATCTGGAAATTATCATCCTGAATGAGGCATCCTAAAAGAAAGAAACATATGGTATATACTCATTTATATAGACCTATATAGGATAGGAAGGTCATACTGAAATCTATGCACCTAGGGAGGATAACCCAGGGAGGAGGACCCAGTTTGGTATGATCAATGCTTGTTTAGATGGACAAATGTGATGGACATTGAATGTAGGAGAAAACAAGCAACAGGACAGGAGCATACCAAAGAGAGCCTCGGAAAGAATCAATATAGCAATGTATCAAAGCAGTTATTAAGACTCACAACCAAGCTTTTGGCAGAGGGCTGGGAATAATAATGAAAATAGGGGGAGTTAGTAAGACTTGGGGAGAACAAAAGCTCCACAAAGATGAAATAGATCAGGGCACAGGGGTCTTTTTCAAGACAGTTTCTCCAACAAAGGACCATGTATGGATATAACCTAGAACCCCCACTCAGATGTGGCCCATGGTAAGTCTGTATCCAACTGGAGACCCTAGTAAGGGGAACAGGGACTATTTCTGTCATGAACTCAAATGCTGGTTCTTTGACCCTCCCCACACATGCCCAGGAGTAACAGCCTAGCTAGATCTCAGAAGAGGACATTGCAGCCAGCCCTGAAGAGACAAGATAAACTAGGGTCAGATGGAAGGGGAGGAGGTCGTCCCCCATCAGTGGCCTTGGAGGGGGGCAGGGAGGTGATGAGGGAGTTATCAGAAGAGGGGGAAGGAATGAGGGAGGGGGCTACGCCTGGGATACAAAGTACCTAACCTGTGATTAATATAAAAATAAATAAATTACATTAAAAAAAGAAATACAAGAAACTACAATTAAACAGGTGAAGAAAATGAATAAAACTATCTAAGACATGAAAATGGAAGTAGAAATCAGTAAATAAAGCAAAATCTGATAGAATCCTGAAAATGGAAAACCTAGGGAATAGAATAGGAACATCAGACAGAAGCATGACAAACAGATTACCAGAGATGGAGGAGAGAATTTTAGGCTGAGGGGATATGATTTAAAACTTGATACATCCATCAGAGACAATTTTAAATCTGCAAATTTCTTGACACAAAACATTCAGAAAATCTGGAATACTATGAAAATACCTAACCTTCAAATAACAAAAATAGAAGAAATTGAAGAGTCCCAGTTCCAAGGACCAAAATACTTTTTCAACAGAATCATAGAAAAAAAAATTTCCCCAACATAGAGAAAGAGATACCTATAAATACACAAGAAAAAAAGAGCACTAATTGGACTGAACTAGGAAAAAAAGAACTCCCACCGCATAAAAATCAAAACACTAAATCTACAGAATGAAGAAAGAATATTGAAAGCTGAGAGGGAAAAGGCCAAGTAACATAGAAAGACAGACCTATTAGAATTATACATGATTCTCAACAGAGACCCTAAAAGCCAGAAGTGCCTGAGCATATGTCTTGCAAAGTCTAAGAGAACAAACAGATGTCTTCCAGACTACAATACCAAGCAAAATTCTCAACCACCACAGATGGATAAATAAAGATTTTGCAGGAATAAATCAAATTTAAACAATATCTACCCACAAATCCAGCCCTACAGAAAATACTACAAGGAAAACTACAATCAAGAAAACACAAGATATGTTGGTTCTGTTGCTCTCCTTGAGGAGCTCCTGTACTGTACAGGTCTTACTAACTACCTATTCTTTCATATGATTCCCTGCACACTGCCCAAAGTTTGGTTATGAGTATTATTAGTATCTGCTTTGATAAACTGCTAGATAGTCTTTCAGAGGCCCACTGTGTTAGGCTCCTGTCCTGTTTCTTGTTTTATCCTTCTTCCAGTGTTCTTCCCCATTGTCTTTCTAAGTGGAGATTGATTCTCTTATCCTGGGTCCTCCTCCTTGTTTAGCTTCTTTAAGTGTACAGATTTTAGTATGTTAACCCTATCTTATTGGTCTAGTATCCACGTATAAGTGAGTATATACCCTGTGTGTTTCTGCTTCTGGAATACCTCACTCAGGATGATCTTTTCTAGATCACACCATTTGGCTGCAAATTTCATGATTTCCTTGTTTTCAATTGCTGAGTAGTATTCCATTGTGTAAATGTACCACAATTTCTGTATCCATTCTTCCATTGAGGGACATTTGGGTTGTTTCTAAGTTCTG
This sequence comes from Pachyuromys duprasi, assembly GCA_028658305.1. Lineage (NCBI taxonomy): Eukaryota > Metazoa > Chordata > Mammalia > Rodentia > Muridae > Pachyuromys > Pachyuromys duprasi. The sequence goes on from CM053752.1 coordinate 59,879,984, forward strand.
GCTATTATGAATAAAGCTGCTATGAACATGGCCGAACAAATGTTCTTGTTGTGTACTTGAGCATATTTTGTATATATGCCTAGGAGTGGTAGAGATGGGTCATGAGAAAGTGCTACATCTAATTGTCTGAGACAACACCAGATTGATTGATTTCCAAAGTGGTTGTACAAGTTTACATTCCCACCAGGAATGGAGGAGCGTTCCCCTTTCTTCACAACCTCTCCAGCATGTGTTGTCACTTGAGTTTTTGATCTTAGCCATTCTGATAGGTGTAAGGTGAAATCTCAGAGTTGTTTTGGTTTGCATCTCCCTGATGTCTAAAGATGTTGAGTATATCTTTAAGTGTTTCTCTGCCATTCAATATTCTTCTACAGAGAATTCTCTGTTTAGCTCCATACCCCATTTTTTTATTTGTATTGCTTGATTTGTTGTTTTTAACTTCTTTAGTTCTTTATATATTCTGGATATTAGCCCTCTGTCAGATATGGAGTTGGTGAAGATCCTTTTCCAGTTTGTAGGCTGTCTAGTAGTTCTGACTACAGTGTCCTTTGCTTTACAGAAGCTTTTCAGTTTCATGAGGTCCCATTTATTGATTGTTGATCTCAGAGCCTGTGCTGTTGGTGTTCTATTGAGGAAGTTGACTACTGTCCCAATGACTTCTAGGCTCTTCCCCACTTTTTCTTCTATCTGGGCTCAGGGGTATTTTCTGAGACTGATAATCCAACCAAGGTACATTCATGGATATAACCTAGAACCCCTGCTCAGATGTAGCCCATGGCAGCTCATTGTCCAAGTGGGCTTCCTAATAAGGGGAAGAGGGACTGTCTCTTACATGAACTCAGTAGCTGGCTCTTTGACCATCCCCCCTGAGGGAGTAGCAGCCTTGCCAGGACCTAGAGGAGGACATTGCAGCCAGTCATGATGAGACCTGATAAGCTAGGGTTGTATGGAAGGGGAGGTGGATCTCCCCTCTTGGTGGACTTGGAGAGTGGCATGGGAGAAGATGAGAGAGGGAAGGTGGGACTGGGAGGGAATGAGTGAGGGGGCTACAGCTGGGATACAGATTGAATAAAATGTAAAAAAAATTAATTAAAAAACCATAAGAAATAAATAATTCCAAACCAGGAAAAAACAAAAACAACAACAACAAAAACAAGGAAATCATGAAATTTGCAGATGGTGGGATCTAGAAAAGATCATCCTAAGTGAGGTACCCAGGAACAGAAAATCTCACATGGTATACACACACTTACAAGTGGATATTAGAATATAATAATAGATAATCACACTAAAATCTGTACACCTAAATAACCAACAAATCTTCCCACAGGGGTCTTTTCTGAGACTGATACTCCAACCAATTACCATGCATGGAGATAAGATAGAACCTCTGCACAGATGTAGCCCATGGCATCTCAGTGTCCAAATGGGTATAAGGGGAACAGGGACTGTCTTTGACATGAACTCATAGGCTGGCTGCTCTTTGCTCAACTCTCCCTGGGGTGGGGTGGGGGAGGCAGCCTTACCAGGCCACAGAGAAAGACAATGCAGCCACTCCTGATGAGACCTGATAGGCTAGGGTCAGATGGAAGGGGAGGAGGACCTCCTATAGCAGTGGACTAGGGAAGGGGCCTGGGAGGAGAAAAGGAAAGGAGAGTGGGATTGGGAAGAGCAGAGGGCGATGACTTCAGATGGGATACAAATTGAATAAATTGTAATAAATAAAAAAATCAAAGAAATGTATACATTCACAGTTATGCTAATACCCAAACCCATCAAAAAATATAATTTCAGACCAATCTCCTTATGAACATTGATGCAAAAATACTCAATAAAATACTCTTCAACTGAATTCAGGAACACATTAAAAATATCGGAGAAGGAGTCTTTTGCAAAATCCAACTCCTCTTCACGTTTAAAATCTTGGGGAGATCAGGAATACAAGGCACATACCTAAACACAATAAAATCAATATAAAGCAATCCAGTAGCCAACATCGCATTAAATGGAAAGAAACTTAAAGCAAATCCACTAAAATCAGGGACAAGACAAGGCTGCTCATTGTCTCCGTATCTATTCAATATAGGACTTGAAGTTCTAGCTAGAACACTAAGATAACTAAAAGATATCAAGGATGTACAAACTGAAAAGGAAGAAGGCAAAAGTATTGCTACCCAGGATAGCTAAAACAATAATCAGTGAACTTCTGGAGGTAAAACTGCCCTTGATTTCAAGCTTACTACAGAGCAATAGTAATAAAAAACAAAAAACAAAAAAAAACCCCATAGAATTGAATCAAAGACCTAAAGATAAACCCACACACTTAGGGACACTTGATTTTGGAAAAAGAAGCCAAAATCATACAATAGAAAAAAGAAAGCATCTTCCACAAATGGTACTGGTCTAACTTGATGTCTACATATAGAAAACTCCAAATACATCTGTATATATCACCCTGCAGAAAGCTCAAGTCCACATGGATCAAACACCTCAATATAAAACCAGACACATGAAATATGTTAAAAGAAACTGTAACTAATATTAAAATATAAAAATTTAGCTTAAAAAAAGAGAAAGTGGGGAAGAGCTTTGAACTCATTGATACAGGAGACAAACTCCTGAACAGAACACCAACAGCTCAGACACCAAGGTAAGCAATTGCTAAGTGGGACTTCATGAAAATGAAAAGCTGCTGTAAGTCAAAGGACACTGTTCATGGAACAAAACAACAGCCTACATGATGGGAAAAGATTTTTTCCCAACACACCCATAAAACCTTCAAACCCAAATTTGTATTGCCTACAGGAAGTGTAGAGATAACGATGAAGCAGAGATTGAGGGAATGGCAAACAACGACTGGCCCAACTTGAACCTCTCCCCACAGAAGAGAGCCAACCCTGAAGCTGGTAACGATACTCTGCTCTTCTTGCAGACAGGAGAGTAGCGGATCTTTTCTAAGAGGCTTCACACAGCAGCTGATGGAAACAGATGCAGAGTCCCACAGCCAAACAATAAGCTGAGTCAAGCAGTTTCGTGGAAAAATGGGAGGAAGTATTGCAGATTTTCGAAAGGTCAAGAACACCACAAGAAAACCTACAAAGTAAACTAACCTTGGCCCATGGGGCTTACAGAAACAAAACCACCAACCAAAGAGTTTGCATGGGCAGGACCTAGATCCCCTAAAAAAATATGTAATAGATGTGCAGTGTGGTCATCATGTGGGGGCCCTAATAATGAGAGTATGGGCTGTCTCTTGACTCTGACCCTTCCCTTTGGATCCCTTTCCTCTAACAGGGCTGCCTTATCTATCTCACCACAGTGGGAGAGGATGTGCTTAGTTAACTATGACTGAGGTCCCAGGGTGTGTTGGTGCACATTAGGGTTCCCCTTCTCTGAAAAGAGGTAGAGGAAAGAATGGGGAGAGGGGGTCACAAGGGCAGGACCAGGTAGTGAGGGAGAGGGGCTGGTATCGGGCCTTAAAGTGATTTAAAAAATTAAGCTAAGTCTCATGTGAAATATATAAAATACTCACTGCATATAGGTTCTCAAATAAATGATGAACAACTATAATTTTCATTTTTATGTCTCTATTGAATGACCTTATTAGTATCAGTAACAATATTTATTTCATATCATACTATAAAAACAAAAACTGAGAAGAATAAAGAAAGCAATGGCTTTCCACCTCATTCATTTTATATTAACAACAGAATTTCATTCGTCATCCTAGAAAGCCAGTGTGTGTGTGTGTGTGTGTGTGTGTGTGTATGTGCATTCATGTGTGCATGTGTAATATTTTCTTCCTGCATTGATACATTGATGGACACTTAGAGTGTAGCTATATCTTGGATAAGTTGAACAGTACTACCATGAGCATGGAGATATATAAAGTGTTTTGTGCAATAAGCCAGAAACTAGAATATGACCCTTTTGTAGTGTTCCTCACATGTGAAAATTAAAAATTAATTTTATACTGAAAGTAGAAAACTGATACTAGATGTTAAGGAGGATGACACAGAAGAGTTATATTAGGAAGCTATATTTACTGCATTTTGTACGTATATTAAAATCATATGATTCCATTAATATCTATAAGCATTAAATTCTAATTAAAAACATGAAGAATCAAGTGTAATTTCTACACTTTTTAGTATTCTTGTTTGCAAGAATTTATGCTTAAACATATTTAGGAAGAAGTGCTTGGTGTATAATCATCACCCGTATTTCTAAATTTTATGCTAAACAGAATTCAGACTTCAGTCCTTAAGGCAAAGTACGCACTCAGGCATGATTGAGAGGGGGTTACAGCTGCTATACAAAGTGAATAAACTGTAATTAATGGAAAAATAAATAACTTTAAAAATGTTTTGTACATAAAGAGTTGTTGAGAATAAATTCAAGAATTACATGCTATTTGTTTAAAAAAAATAAAAGTTTAAAATCCCCACCTGATTTCCAACATCATATGAAAAGACCCTAATAATTCAACAAAGAACAACATAGTGACATCAGCTAATTTACAGTAATAGTATTAAAAGTTCTTATAACCTTGGTAAAAACACTAAAACAAAGGGAAAGCTCTATTCTTCAGGGGCGGGGACTTCTTTGAATACTTCTCCCACTGGAGCAGGACTCATTTTTCTGATAACCTCATTTTATTATTCTCTGGAGTAAGAGCCTCTGGGACAGAGATACTAACAAAAGCATGCAACCAGATACTATGTGTAGCCACTATGAGAAGACACAGAAGAACATCTTTTCTGGGTAGGCTGAAGAGTATCTGTGTGAGTTAGAACACTACCATAATGTTTCAGGATGAAATTAATTACAACACAATACAATGGTTTGAAATAGAAATAGGATTCATTTTGTTAAATAAATACAAGAGAGTTTTCTCTGGTTTGCTTAGTTTTTATATATAGTTACAAGTTATAATATGAAGCATGTTAAGTATATAAATAAATAAAGAAGTTTAAAATCTACAAAGTTAGGGAAAACCAAGCTCTTAATGAACCAAAATATAATCCATATGTACATTGCCTTTTACGATTGCAGTACCTATAAATTTTACTTAAAATTAATGTTGAGTATATTATACAAATGCCTTAGATATGCTTTGCAAAAATAAAATATGTGTGTGAGACCTGGAGGAGAGGGTGGAAAGGCTATGATTTGGATGTAAAGTGAGTAAATAAATTGATTAATTAAAATAAATAAAAAGAAAATATACAACAGATATTATCTGCTGTCAAAATTCTACCATCACTTTAGGTAACTGTTAGGATTTTCATTACACTGACTTATATTTAAATTTTAAATATATAGATTTGTCTTTGAAATTATCTTATTATTCTGTTTCTACACAGAGTAGAATATAAGAATATTAAAAATAATATACATATAAAGAAAAAAGTGTACACAGAACTATTCAAATACTATTAGTCAAGTTCATTTTAATTTCCTCCAATATCTATTACCGAGAGTAGTTATATTAAGACATTAAATAAAATAGTGTTGCTTTCAAATATAAAGCATCTAAAGTTGAGCCTAGGAAAAAGGGTGGGAACAAATGAGAAGGTAAGAAAGGCAAATGAGATATGTCAACAGGGTTTTTTGTAGAAAAAAAAAATAGAAAGTATTCAGCACAAAGGTGAAAATCCAGATAGATTATTCTAAGGTATATTTCAATATAGATGATCGATAATGATTGTTCTTTTCAATGGCCATGTTTTTCTCCTCTTTGTTTTATTGTTTGTCTCTTGGAGGAAGGTAACAACATATTACAAGAACAAAGGTATACAAGACAGAAGAAATGTCATTGACAAAAGGACAGTTATAAAATTAAGGTTTGGATACATATATTAGAACAGGTACAGTTATCTTTGGTAGAACTGCAGTAAATAAAGAATATAAAAATACTCAAAAGCACATTGAATTGAAAGTCACAAGCCGCATTCTCCTTGAAAAGTGAAAGGTACAGGGTACATCTTTTTACAATTTCATGAGTACTGTAATTACATCAGTTTGCCCTCCCTTACTATCCTTTGACACCCCATGTGCCCCCTTCCTCTCAAATCAATTGCTTCATCTTTAATTATTATAGTTATATGCACATATAAATTTAAATATGTTGTATATAAGGAATTCAATGTGTTATGTCTCAACAGAGAAGAAATAAAAATGACAAGGAAAAGAGGTCAGAACTACAATGAAATGGTAGACAGGGTATCTTGTTATCTCCAGCCTGGGTTACTCTGTCTTTCCCTGAACCTCCTCCAGGGTCCACTACCTGCTGAAATTTAATAGCATCTACCCCCTCCCTAGAGTTAATACGTTCACACTGTCAAGGAAAATATTAGTCACAAAATATTTAAGATTGTGGTTACAAAGCAAAGTGGAAAGATTCAGATCTCTCTGCAGCAAGCTGTTTATCAAATGCATTGGATAAAATGATATGAGGTAAAGTAGACCAGAGTACACATACTGAAATTTTGCTTATATCTGTTAGTATATCATGAATTGGAGGTATTTAAACTAAATACAAAATCCTATAGTAGAATGCAGAGCAGTTTACAATCTAAAATGAGACTCTTACTATTTTGGACAGAGTTAATCTCACAGCATCTTGTAACAGCACTTATTTCTTTAATTTATCATAAAAATAATTGACATTGAGAGACTAACAAAAAGCGTATTTTTGTTTTACATTTATTTTATCTGTCTGTTGCCTGTGGTTCAAAATTATGTTTTGGGGGGTTTTGTTGTTGTTTTGTTTTGTTTTGTCTTGTTTTGTTGTCAGGCTGTTAATTGGTCTTTTTTCTGTTTGATGATGATGATTTACAATTTATTCACTTTGTGTCCCTGTTATAGCCCTTTCTATTATCTCCTCCTGGTCCAATCCTCTCTCCCTCTTCCTCCTCTATCTACTTTCCTCTAGTCTACTGATAAGGAAGGTCCTCCTCCCCTATGTCTGACCCTAGCTTTTCTGGTCCCATCAGGACTCCATAGATTCTCTTCCTCTATGGGCTGCCTAGGTCACCCCACCAGGGAGCAGTGATCAAGGAGCAGGCAAGCAAGTTCATGTCAGAGAGTGGCTTTTCTCCCCTTACTAGAGAATCCCCATGGAGACTGAGCTACCAATGGGCTACATCTGAGCAGGAAGTCTAGCTCTTCTCTATGCATAGATCCACCTGCCTCTGTGTCTGCCTCTCAAGTGCTTGGATTAAAGGCCTGCACCACCATATATAATGAGTTGTGCTCATTTTCTCCCAACCCCCGTTCTTCTATCTCCCATCACCTCCCCCACTGGAATCTTTTTTGTTTCAACAGGTCCCATTTTTGTGTGTGTGGGGGGGGGCAATGGAGATGAAGTTACTTGTTTGAGATTGGGTGGTAAATTATTCAGTGAAGGAAGGAAATTTTACCTGTGGCAACGCAACTGAAGAAAGTGAAGTCCCTCCCACAACATGAATCAGTTGCTCCTAACTCTTCCTGTTATCTGCCCCACATTCAGCATTCCAATATCACAACATTCAATATATTAGTTGAAAAATAAGACCAAAATATTTTTAAGAGATAGTGCATACCACTTGTATCATATTGAGAATAAAGGCTTCATTTGTTTTTGTTTTTGTTTTTTTTTTCTTTATTCCTCTTACAGATGTCCTGAAGACTTATGGCTCAGGTAAACTGTACCCAGGTGACAGAGTTCATTCTTCTGGGCCTCACAGATCGCCAGGAGTTGAAGATGCCCCTCTTTGTGGTGTTCTTATCCATCTATCTCTTCACAGCAATAGGCAACCTGGGACTGGTCCTTGTCATTAGAACAGATGCAAGACTCAACACACCCATGTACTTTTTCCTCAGCAACCTGGCTTTTGTTGATTTCTGCTACTCTTCTGTCATTACGCCCAAGATGCTTGGGAATTTCTTATACAAACAAAATGTTATCTCCTTCAATGCTTGTGCTGCTCAGTTAGGCTGCTTTCTCACATTTATGGTATCAGAATGCTTGCTACTGGCTTCCATGGCATATGATAGATATGCAGCCATTTGTAACCCTCTACTCTATATGGTCACAATGTCCCCCGGAATCTGCCTTTACCTTGTAGTTGTGCCCTACAGCTATAGCTTCCTGATGGCACTGATTCACACTGTTCTCACCTTCCGCCTGACCTATTGCCACTCCAACATCATCAATCACTTTTACTGTGATGACATGCCTCTTCTCAGGCTGACTTGCTCAGACACTCACTACAAGCAACTGTCTATTTTGGCCTGTGCTGGACTCACATTCATTTCTTCCGTTCTGATTGTTTCTATCTCCTACATGTTCATTATTTCAGCCATTCTAAGGATGCGCTCAGCTGAAGGAAGACGCAAAGCCTTTTCAACCTGCAGCTCTCACATGATGGCTGTGAGCATATTTTATGGAACGCTTATCTTTATGTACTTACAGCCAAGTTCTGACCACTCTCTTGATACAGATAAGATGGCCTCTGTCTTCTACACAGTGATTATCCCCATGCTAAACCCTTTGATCTACAGCCTCAGGAACAAGGATGTGAAAGATGCCCTGAAGAAAGTCATAGACAGTAGAAACCAGACTTCTACATTTAGAGAACTAAGAAAATGATTTTAATAAACAAACATAGACTGTCTTAGTCTTTTCCTCCAATATTAGTAAAAGCAGTTTAATGCTGTATACCTAATTGCTGTTTAATACTGTTCATTATAAAATTAAATATATCTGTGACTTTTCTCTCTTTTCTTACTGTTTTTCTCTTTTATTGAAAATAGATTATTTTTCATAAAATACATTTTGATTAGAGTTTCCCCTCCCTAGACTCCTACCAGCTCTTTCCTACATCCTCTTCCATCTGGATCAACTCTTTTTGTCTCTCATTAGAAAACAAATAGGCAAGTATGAGATAAAATAGAAAAAAAAAAGATAAAAAGAAAAACAAACTAATTGGAGAAAGACAAAGCAAATGAATATAAGGAAAAAAGCCCAAGAACAGTCACAAGAAACAGATATAAAAGTAGAGAGTCACTCATTCTCTCATGCTCAGAAATCCCATAAAAACACAGAACTAGAATCCACAGCATATAAACCAAACCTGTAGTATAAAACAAATGAATCACAAAAAATTATGTAAGATTAAAGTAAAAATAATGTGTTTATCAAATCCCTGTTCTTCAGACTCAGGAAAGCCTGCAAAAGAGAAGTAAGGAAGAAAGTAGGAGCCAGAGGTGATGGAGAATGCCAATTAAACAAGGCCTTCTAGACACAAAAGAGCTGGCATGCATATCAAGGTACAGAGGCTGAAGGTACAGGCATGTGACATGCATTTGTCATCACCAGAGAAGTCTTAAAAAGCTAAAAAAAAAAAAAGTAGACACATTCCTCATACCTACGCTTTTCCCAACTGTTCACCACTTGGAAATGAAAAATTAGTTTTTCCAGTGGATTGTCATTGGAGAAATATATCATTCTTAAAGGCAGGACACATGTCTAGCCATAGATATTCAACAGAAAATGAACTCAGTGGTGTCTTTGGAGATTCCTTGTCTTATAATGTAATATCAGAGTTTAAAATTTTTCATCTGTGTACTTTCTTCAATCTCTCTCTCTCTCTCTCTCTCTCTCTCTCTCTCTCTCTCTCTCTCTCTCTCTCTCTCTCTCTCCCTGTCCCTGTCCCTGTCCCTCTCCCTCTCCCTCTCCCTCTCCCTCTCTCTCTCTCTCTCTCTGTTTTTCTTCTGACTTTAAAAGAATGACTCCAGCACCCTCCTGCAGGTAATTTTCAGCAGAAGGTATTCTTTGCTGAACACCTGTTTGCTTCCAAATGTTTTGGGCTTTTAAGATAACCTGTTTTTCTTGCAAGCAACCAATAAGCTAATCTTGCCTTTCTTCCTTGTCTTCCACTTCTTAAGAAGGTAAGTCTGATGGGCATCTTAGGCTTCATGTAAGCCCACTAGTTAGGGAAAATGGGGGATATCTCTGCCATGGAGTATGGTGCCTGCTTTATGATCATTTCTGCCTAATGGGACTTCTCTACCCGGCCACAAGAAAGAAAGATGAACTCAGTCCTCATATGAGATGGAGTTTTTGGGTAGGACTGGCTACATTTTCTTCCTCTGTGGTATGGTAAGGCTGTTTTCCCCTCAGGTGTAGGTGATCAAAGAGCCAGACCATGAGTTCATATCAGAGACAGTTCCTGTTTCCATTACTAGGGTACCCACTTGGAGACTGGGCTGCCATGGGCTACATCTCTTCAGGGGTTCTAGGTTATCTCCCTGCATGGTCCTTGTTTGGAGTATCAGTCTCACAGACGACCGACCCCTGTGTCCAGATTTATTGGTTCTGTTTCTCTCCTTGTAGAGACCCAGTCCCCTCCAGGTCTTTCTATCTCCTCATTCTTTCATAAAACTCCCTGCACTTTGCCCAAAGTTTGGCTATGAGTCTCAGCATATGTTTTGATACCTTGCTGGTTAAAGTCTTTCAGAGGCCCACTGTGATAGGCTCCTGTCTTATTCCCTGTTTTCTCCCTCTTCTGATGTCAGCCCGGTTTGCCTTTCTGAATAAAGATTGAGTATTTCTTTTTTAATTATTTATTTGTTTGTTTGTTTTAATTTTGCTTATTATTCAATGTATTTTTTATAAAAAAATTATTTTTTCATATTAATCATAGGTTATTTACTTTGTATCCCTGTCATAGCCTCCTCCATCATTCCCTCAAAATCCCACCCTGCCTTCCTCATCTCCTTTCTGCCCCTTTCCAAGTCCACTGATAGGAGAAGTTCTTCTCCCCTTCCATATGACCCTAGCTTGTCAGGTATCTTCAGGACTGGCTGCATTGTCTTCCTCTGTGGCCTAGCAAGGGTGCTCCTCCCTTGGTGGGGGAGGGAAGAGGGGGGAGATCAAAGAGCAAGCCATTGAGTTCATGTCAAAAATAGTCCCTGTTCCCCTTACTAGGAAAATCCACTTGGATACTGAACTACCATGTGTTTCATCTGAGCAGGGGCTTTAGCTTATACCCATACATGGTCCTTGGTTGGAGAAGCAGTCTCTAAAAATACCCCTGTGCCCTAATATATTTGGTGCTTGTGGAGTTCTTGTCCTCTCCAGGTCATACTACCTCCCCCTTCTTTCATATGATTCCCTACACTCTGCCAAAGGTTTGGTTATGAGTCTCAGCATCTGCTTTGGTTCACTACTAGGTAGAGTCTTTCAGAGGCCCTCTGCAGTAGGCTCCTGTCCCTTAGCCAAACTAACTAAAAAGCAGATAAAACTATCCAAATCAGCAAAATCAGAAATGAAAAGGGGGACATAACTACAGACACTGAGGAAATCCAAACAATCATTAGGTCGTACTACAAAAGCCTACAAGCCACAAAATTTGAAAATCTGAATGAAATGGACAATTTTCTTCATAGGTTCCATTTACAAAAATTAAGTCAAGATCAGGTAGAAAGACTGAATAGACCTATATCCCCCAAGGAAATTGAAGCAGTCATCAACAGTCTCCCCTCCAAAAGAAGCCCTGGGCCAGATGGTTTCAGAACAGGATTCTACCAGACCTTCAAGAAAGTGCTAATGCCAATACTCCTCAAACTATTACACAAAATAGAAACAGAAGGAACTTTACTAAAATCATTTTATGAAGCCACAGTCACCTTGATACCTAAACCACACAAAGATCCAACAAAAAAGAGAACTTCTGACCTATCTCTCTTATGAACATTGATGCAAAAATTCTCAATAAAATACTTGCAAACCGAATCCAAGAACACATAAAAGATATCATTCACCATGACCAAGTAAGCTTCAGCCCAGGCATGGTTCAACCTACAGAAATCAATGTAATCCACCATATAAACAAACTGAAGTAGAAAAACTACATGATCATCTCTTTAGACGCCAAAAAAGCATTTGACAAAATACAACACCCATCCATGTTTAAAGTCTCAGAGAGTTCAGGGACACAAGACACATACCTAAACATAGTAAAGAAATTATACAGCAAGCCTATAGCCAACATCAAACTCAATGCAGAGAAACTTAAATCAATCCCACTGAAATTGGGACTAGGCAAGGCTGCCCACTGTCTCTATATCTATTCAACATAGTAGTTCAAGTCTTAGCTAGAGTAATAAGACAAGTAAAAGGGATCAAGGGGATACAAATCGGAAAGGAAGAGGTCAAAGTTTCACTATTCACAGATGATATGATAGTATACATGAGTATACCATACAATCAGAGAACTCCTTTAACTGATAAACACCTTCAGCATAGTGCCTGGATACAAAATTAACTCAAAAAAAAAAAAATCAGAAGCCCTCCTGTGTACCCAAGACAAAAGGGCCAAGAAAGAAATCAGGGAAACAATAGCCACTAATAACCATAAAGTACCTTGGAGTGACTCTAACCAAACATGTGAAAGACCTGTTTGAAAAAAACTTCAAGTCTCTGAAGAAAGAAATTGAAGAAGATATCAGAAGATGGAAAGATTTCCCATGCTCATGGATCAGTAGGATTAACAGTGAAAAATTGTCATTCTGCCAAAAGCAATCTACAGATTCAATGCAATTCCCATCAAAATACCATTTTTTAAATTTTTTATATTAATTACAGTTTATTTACTTTGTATCCCAGCTGTAGACCCCTCCCTCATTCCCTCCCAATCCCACCCTCCCTCATCTCCTCCCTGCCCTTCTCTAAGTCCACTAATAGGGGAGGTCTTCCTCCCCTTCCATCTGACTCTAGCTTATCAGGTCTCATCAGGACTGGCTACAATGTCCTCCTCTGTGGCCTGGCATGGCTGCTTCTCCCTCAGGGAGGAGGGGAGGGAGGTCAAAGAGCCAGCCACTGAATTCATGTCAGAGACAGTCTCTGTTTCCCTTACTAGGAATCCCAATTGGATACTGAGCTGCTATGGCAGAAAGATTGAGCATTTCTTTAAGTGCTTCTTGGCCATTTGAGATTTCTCTGTTGAGAACTCTGTTTAGTTTGGTGTCCCATTTTTTAAATTGGTTTATTTTATTTATTGGTGTTTGATTTTTTGAGTTCATTATGTATTTTGGATTTTAGCCCTTTGTCAGATGTAGGATTGGTAAAGATCTTTATCCAGTCTGTAGACTGTCCTTTGTTCTATTGATAGTGTCCCTTGCCTTTCTTTCTACTCCCTTTTCTAGGATGATTCCTGAGCCTTAGCAGTATTAGTATAAATGGCCTATTTAGCACTACATCTTCTCCTTAGCAAAGATGTGTCACTGCATTTGCTACCATTCATTGGTAAGAGACATTTCTTTGATTAAAAATGAAAGTAATATTTGTCTTTGGGTATTAAGATAAATATTCAGAAGGCAAATCGGCAACATGACAATTTAGTTTTAAAAAATGGTAAATTTGTCTCTATGGCCAAAGACATTTTCAAAATGAGGATTTGTACTGGGTAGACAGTACAAGGTATTTATTCTCTCTTGTGAAGTGTGTTTCAAATCCAACCAGAGAATGGGTGGTTAACTCCATATAATTTTTAGTACTGCACCAGTGGATATATCTTGTCTGGTAATTTGTTCTTTTAGTTTGTAGCATTCAAATCTGGGAAAGACAATTAAAGACCGTTTTCCTTTTTTCTAAAGTTAACGTTTTGTGGTTTTTTTTTTAACATATATTGGTTCTCAAACTACTAAAATGCTCTATTACAAGAACTGTTATTATTTTTAACATGTGTAATTAATTTTGATCACATTTATTTCTGACTCTTTCAAGACCCGTCACGTTCCTCTTCATTAACTACCAAATTTGGGCCAATTATTTTTTTTTTTTTGATAACTCACCAACTTTCATCTGCTCTATCCATGAACTCATGGTGTATGGTGATCTGATAGCGCATGGTCCACCTATCAGGTGCCACAGTCCTAAAGAATACTGGCCCTTTTTCCCTCCATACCTCTCTCCTTCAAAAGCCATCAATTGTCAATAGATCTTCAGTTACATGTGGAGCCTTAGTAGTCCCTAGCCTGTCCAGAGTAGAACGTCGACTCGCTTGATCTTCTGAAGGTCTTATGCAAGGAAGCACATCTACTACTGTAGGTTTGCTAGTGCAGGGGTCACATCACATCTACAAGACATTACTTTGCTCCAGTTCACCCTGACCTCTAGCTTTGAATTGTTGACTTTCTGGAAGTATGTACTCATATAAGTCCTCGTTTCTCTCTTCCTGAAGTTCTTCAAATTTCTATATTTTTCAACCAAATAACTTTCAAGATCTGATAATTTATTCCCCATAGTTATATAGATCGTATATTTTATCATTAAAGCAGAAAAATTAATGTATACATCTTATTACCTCTATTATATGTGTTCATGTTTTCTTTTCTTTATTGATATATTTATTCACTTTATATCCTGATCATAGCCTCTTTCCTTTCTCCCTGTCCCCCTTCCTCTCCTTCTCATATAAGGCTGAGGGAGTACCCCACCCCTCAACCCACACCGGCACATCAAATCACATCAAGACTGAGGACATCTTCTTACCCCATGGCAGCCACACCAGGGGAAAGTGATCAAAAAGCAGGTGACAGAGTCTATATTAGAGTCAACCCTCCCTTCCCCTTTCTAGGAGATTCACATGAACACCAAGGTGACTATGGGCTGTGTAGGTGTAGAGAACCTAGGTTGAGTCAATGCATGGTCCTTGATCGGGACATCAGTTTGTGCAAGCTTCCCTAAGCCCTATTTGGCTTTGTTGGTATTCTTATGAAGTTCCAGTTCCCTCTCTATTTTCCCACCACTCTTCCACAAGACTCCCTGCATTTCACCCAATGTCTGGCTGAGAGGCTTAGCATATGTTTCTTTTTTAAAATAAATTTATTTATTTTATATCAATCACAGGTTAGGTATTTTGCATCCCATGCGTAGCCCCCTCCCTCATTCCCTCTCACCCTCCCCAACCCTCCCTCAACTCCTCCCCTCCCCCTCCAAGTCCACCAACTGGGGAGGTTCTCCTCCCCTTCCATCTGACCCCAGATCATCTTGTCTCCTCAGGGCTGGCTGCAATGCCCTCCCCTGGGATCTAGCCAGGCTGTTACTCCCTGGCATGTATGGGGGAGGGTCGAAGAGTCAGCCATCAAGTTCAAGACTGAAACAGTCCCTGTTTCCCTTACTAGGGTCTTCGGTTCATATGTTTCAATACACTGTTGCATGGAGCTTCTCAGAGGACTTGGCTTCCATTTGCAAGCATAGAAAAGTGTCTTTATGAGTGTCAGGGCTTGGCTATCTCCCATGGAGTCAGTCTAGGTTGGGCCAGGCATTGATTATGCATTCCCTCAATCTCTGCTTTATCTTTATCCTTGAACATTTTGTACAGAGTAAATTTTGGGTCAAAGTTTTTGAGGGTGGGTTGATGTTCCCCTCTCTTCACTAAGAATTCAGTCTAGTTAGAGGGTGTCCTCTTCAGTCTCCATGATCCCTGCTACTAGGAGTCTCAGCTAGAGTCCCTCCCATATCTTCCTAGAATACCCTGTTGTAGGTCTCCACCTTGTCGCAAAGATGTACTAGCCCAAAGTTTCTCTTCTCTCTGCAAGTCCTCTGTCCTCCTGCTCAGTTCTCTCCAAATCATTTTTCCACTCTCATTCCTCTTTGTATTTCCTCTCCTACCCTATTCAAAAGACTAAGTGCTAATGAAAGTTTTTAAAAAGACTTCTATTTATGTTAGGTGATACTAAAAATTTTGCCTTTCCTCAACCCTACAGAAAAAAAAAAAAACTATAGTAAACTAAAAAAAAAAAAAAAAAAAAAGCTGAGAACAAAAGAGATGGTCTTCCCCATGAAAGAACACACCAATTGATTATCCACTGTCTCATGGTCAGTTCTTAAAACATTCATACAAGGAGCATTGTAAAGATGCTATATGTTATACTTAGGAATTTACATATATGATGCAATAACAATTACTTAAAAGATGCCATGGATTTGAAAGAGAGTGGAGAGGGAAAAGTGGAGGGGGATCTAGAAGGAGGAAAGGGAAGGAAGAAATTTATTTTTATTATAATCTCAATTTTTTAAATTTGCCTTGGAAGATAAAATATCAATTTATTCCGTATAAATGATTGTATCATTTTTATGAGGAGAAACAGTATAAAATGATTATTCTCTTGTATGTGTGACAAATATAATGTAAAATGTTGGTTCTGGTGATTGTGAGTGTCAGGCAGCCCCACAAACAATCTGCTGTAAATCAGCTAGCCTTATGTCTACATGATACACAAAAGCAACGAAGAAATCAAAACTGAGAAAGTGTCTCCATACGTCAAGTTGTAAGGAATTTTCTTAATTAGTGATTAATAACAACTGGCCTACACTATTGTGGCTGATACCAACTCTGGCCTGATAGTCTTGGTTTCTGTAAGAGAGCAGGATGAGCATCATGGGAAGAAAGCCAGTAATGAGCACTCCTCCATGGCCTTTGAAATAGCTCCTGGCTCCAGGTTCCTGCCCTATTGACTTCCTGTCTTTACTTCCTAGGATGATGGAAAATTATATGGAAGTGAATGTGAGCCAAATCATTTCCTCCTGTACTTACTTTTGGTCGTATTTCATCATAGTAATAGTAACTCTAACCATGACACTGTTGTGATTTTACACAGCCAAGTTAGAAGTTCTAAGAGACCTGATAGACTAGGGTCAGATAGTAGGGGAGGTCTGAGCAGACTAGGGGAGGGACATAGGAGGGAAAAAGAGATGGAAGGTGGTTCTGGGACAAGATAAGAAGGGGCTACAACCAGGATACAACATGAACAAATTGTAATAAGTAACAATAATAATACTAAAGAGAAAAAAAAAACAACAAAAAGCATTTTATCTGAAAAGATATGAGACACAGATTTTACAGTATATTTCCTTACAACCCATGAAGGCTTTTGAATTGAAAACTGTTTTCTTTTCTTGAAGATGTATTTTTATTCAGGTAGGGCCACAATAAAAACACCATAAACTTGAAGATTCGATTTTCTTACTATTCTGAAATCCAGAAGTCTACCCATGATCAAAGTTCGGTCTAATTTTGTTTGTAACTACAGCTCTTTTTGTGGTTTGTAGATAACCTCGCCTTTTGGAGGACCAAGAAAGGAGGTAGATGTGAGAGTGAGGGAGAGAAACACAGAGAGGTAGACTGAAAATACATGCTCCAGTTTGTCTCTTCTTGGAAGAATATTAGTCTCATCACAAAGCTATTACCTCCATGAGCTCCTCTAACCCTAATTGCATTTCATGAGTACCATCTTAAAATGCTATTTTATTAAAAGGCGAAGTTCAAGCACACAATCTTTTGGAGATAAGATTCTATCCATTGAGAACCCAAGATGGCTGGAGCTAGTGTGCACCTTATCTGAGGGGCAAAAGACCTAAATCGCCAAAATCGATGAGTGAAGGGACAACTGAACTCAGAACAGAGTTATCTAGGTTTCCAGGAAAAAAGAGATTAACCATGAAATGAGTTCATCTAGAATCAGGACACCTGCAGACTCCTCCAGGAGGAGACACTCCCACTCTGGTAGGTGATCCTTAGGCACTTTCCCATATCCAACTTCCTATTCCCTCTTTGGGGGAGGCAGGGGACAGCCAGCAGAATCTGCTACAGGCCACACTGCCTGTGCCCCAGCCCCAGACAGCTTCTACCAAAAGAAAAAACAAAACAAAAAAACAGGTTCAGGATTAGGGTCTGAGAGTATACAGTTCTTTCAGACGTTCCCTGAGAGAATGCTGCCTTAAACTTATCTCTGCAGAGCAGAAGGATAGGGAGACACACTGCTGGTTCAGTCCCAGCCCCTAGTGCCCATCGGAACTCCAGTGCCACCAGCTGCTTCTAGCAAACAAACCCCAGCTCAGGATCTGGATCAGAGGTCACTCAACACTTCCTGACAGTCTCCCAGGTCCAGCCACAATAAGGTATAGCACCAAACTCTAGTGCCAGCGGCCCCTGGCAGAGAAACCCCCTGCTCAGGATCAGGGACTGAGAATACCCAACTCTTCCTTGCACTTCCCTGAAACCTCTACCATAATCCTGCCCTGTGGAGGGGGAGGACAGAGAGGTGGACTGCGGATTCTCCCAGAGGCCACAGCACCTGAGTTCCAGCACACCTGGTGGCCCCTGTCACAGAAACCCTGGTTCTGGATCTGAGACTGAGGACACCAAATCCTAACTGGTACTCCCCAGGAACCAGTCAACATATGTGCTAGCACCAGGCGGCTTCTGGCAGAGATATCCCGCACATGATCTGGAACTGCAAACACCAAACACTCAACTCAAGTCTTATCAGTACTCCTCTGAACCCAGCAGCCATAAGCCTTCGCTGGTGAAGGGGAAAGGCAGAGGGGCGGCCTGTGGATTCCAGGACAAAACACAGCTCCTGGGCCTCAGCCTCAGGATCTGGGACAGAGGAAATCCAATCCCCACTCCCCATACCCACACCTACCCAAGCACCTCCCTGGGTCCAGCCACCAAAATCATTCCCTGGAGGTAGTGAAGGATACTGAAGGGGCCTGCAGAGTCTGCCACAGATCACACTGCCCAAGCCCCAGCACTGGCTGCACCCAGGACAGCACACAGTGCAGGTGGACACCAAGACCTGCTGCTACAGGGCCACTGAGCTGACTGTTAGCCTACACCCACATTTGCCCCAGCAGAATCAAATCTGAGAGTAGAGAGCAAAGGGAATCTCCGAGCTTTCCAACTGGCCCTATAAGAGAGTGAATGTGCCTTCAAGGCAGTGTTTGCCCCAGATCCTCTACACAAACCACCAGACAACAGATACCTACCACCCACACCCCTAGTGTGGGCATCATAGGGATTCTTGGGACAGCAATCCCAACACTGAAGCCTCTGCTCTGTGGGACTACCAGTGAATTCCAGGCAAGCAATTCCTGGATCCCAGAGAGAGCTGCATACCAGTGGCCTGCAGGCCACTGCAATAGTCAGGGAATTTGTGCATGCACACTGCACCTGCTAAAAGCACCTTTGAAGAGCGCCACTGTCACATTCCTTATTTAGGTAAAGCTGAAAAACAACACACACTCCTGAACCAGTGAACCTCTTTCATCTACCTGAAAAGCAGTTCAGAAAATAGAAAGAGACTGTCCTAGCCTGAACTACAGAATCAGGAACAAACAGTGCAGAGTGCAGATAAGCAGATGGCCAGAGCTGACATAAGAGCACACCAAACATAACTCAAGACATCATGGATTCACCAGCAACCCCCAAATCAATGGACACTTCAATTCACTAGATACACAAGAAAATGATTTTAAAACTGTTTTTCCAGCTATTAGAGGCTCATAAAGAGGAAAAGAACAAATCTGTCAGAGAAATGGCTACACAAATTGAGATAAACAAAGAAGAAATGAACAAATCTCTCAGAGAAATGGCTACAAAAATTGAGGCAAACAAAGAGGAATTGAACAAAACTCTCAAAGAAATAACCATACAAATGGAGGTAAATAAAGAAGAAATTAACAAAACTCTCAAAAAATACAGGCAAATACAGCCAAATAAGGAGATGTACAATTGGCTACATATAGAGAGGAAACAGACAAAAAAAAAAAAAAAAAAAAAAAAAAAAAGAAGCCATCACTGAAAAGCAAGACTCCACATTCAATCAGATGCAGATGAAGGAAATGTTGGCAAGACATAAAACATAATTAGAATCAAAAAAGAAAACACGAACAGAGAAAAACTTGGAGCTGGAGAACATAGAGAAAAGATCAGGAACTACAAAGGTAAGCATCACCAACAGAATACATGAGATGGAAGAAAGAATACCAGGTGCTGAAGATACGCTTGCAGAAATTGATTCGTCTCTCAAAGAAAAAAATAAAATCAGAGAAGTTCTACACACAAAACATCCATGAAATCAAGGACACCATGAAAAGACAAAATCTAAGAATAATAGGAGTAGATGAAAAAGAAGACACCAGGATCCAAGGTCCAGAAAATATTTTCAAGAAAATCATAGAAGAAAAGTTTCCTAACTTAAAGAAAGAGACATCCATAAACATGCAAGAGGCCTACAGAACACCCAATAGACTAGACCAGAAAAGAAATTGTTCATGTCACATCATAATCAAAACACTAAACCTACAGAACAAAGAAAAAAAATACTAAAAGCAGCATGGGAAAAGGGCCAAGTAACATATGATGGTAAACATATCAGAATGACACCAGATTTCTCAACAGAAACTATGAAAGCCAGAAGACCCTGAGCAGAAATCATGCAGACCTTAAGGGAGCACAGATGCCAACCCAGATTACGATACCCAGCAAAACTTCCAATCAACATAGATAGAGAATTCAAAATATTCCATGACGAAACCCAAATTAAACAATATCTACACAGTAACTCAACCTTACAGAAGTTACTAGAAGGGAAATTCCAACCCAATGAAAACAACTACATCCAAGGAAACATAGGACATAGATAACTACACAACAACAACAAAAAACAAAAGAATACTAGCAATGAAACACAGCAACACCATGAACCCCACATCAAAAGAAAATAACATTTGTTGGTCTATCTAGTATCTATCAACATCAATGGACTCAACTCTCCAATAAAAAGACACAGACTAACAGAATGGTTGCAGAAACAAGATCCAACATTCTGTTGCATCCAAGAAACACACCTATGCAATAAAGATAAACACTACCTTAGAGTAAAAGGCAAGAAAAATGTTTTTCAAGCAAATTGATCCAGAAAACAAGCTGAAGTAGCTATCCTAATATCTAATAAAATAGACTTTCAACCAAAATTAATCATAAAAGATAAGGAAAGGCACTACATTCTCATCAAAGGAAAACTTCACCAAGAGGACATCACAATCTGAACATCTATGCCCCAAATACAAGAGCACCTACATTTGTAAATGAGATGTCATTAAAGCTTAAATCACACATTGATCCCAACACCTTAATAGTGGGAGATTTCAACACTCCACTCTCACCAAGGGACAGATCAACTAGACAGAAACCAAATAGGGAAATAAAGACACTTACAGAGTCCCTAAATCAAATGGACCTAATAGACATCTACAGATCTTTTCACCCAAATTCAAAAGAATATACCTTCTTTTCAGCACCTCATGGAAGAGTCTCCAAAATAGACCATATAGTTGATCACAAAGCAAGCCTCAACAGATACATGAAGATTGAAATAATCTGAGGACCATGGACTAAAACTGGACATCAACAACAATGGAAATAACAAAAAGCCTATACACACATGGAAACTAAACAACTTGCTATTCAATGAAAGCTGGGTTAAGGAAGAAATAAAGAAAGAAATTAAAGACTTCATAGAATTCAATGAAAATGAAGGTAAAACATACCAAAATTTATGGGACACACTGAAAGCAGTGCTCAAAAGAAAATTCATAGCACTAAGTGCCTTCAAGAAGAAATTTGTAACATCACATACAAGCAACTTAATGACCCATCTGAAAACCCTAGATAAAAAGAAGCAGATACACATAAGAGGAGCAGATGGCTGGAAAGAATCAAACTCAGGGCTGAAATCAATCGATTAGAAACAAATAAAACTAGTCAAAGAATCAATGAAACAAAAAGTTGGTTCTTTGAAAAAATCAACAAGATAGACACTTAGCCAAACTAACTAAAAGGTTGGGAGAATTCATTCAAATCAGTAAAATCAGAAATGAAAAGGGGGACATAACTACAGACACTGAGGATATCCAAACAATCATTAGGTCATAATACAAAAGCCTATATGCCACAAAATTTCAAAATCTAAATAAAATGGACAATTTTTTTCGATAGATTCCATCTACCAAAATTAAGTCAAGATCAGGTAGAAAGACTGAATAGACCTATATCCCCCCAAGGAAATTGAAGCGGTCATCAACAGTCTCCCCTCCAAAAAAAGCCCTGGGCCAGATGGTTTCAGAACAGAATTCTACCAGACCTTCAAGAAAGTGCTAATGCCAATACTCCTCAAACTATTACATAAAATAGAAACAGAAGGAACATTACCAAACTCATTCTATGAAGCCACAATCACCTTGATACCTAAACCACACAAAGATCCAACAAAAAAAGAGAACTTCCTACCTATCTCTCTTATGAACTTTGATGCAAAAATATTCAATAAAATACTTGCAAACCGAATCCAAGAACACATAAAAGATATTATCCACCATGACCAAGTAGGCTTCATCCCAAGGTGGTTCAATATACAGAAATCCATCAATGTGATCCACAATATAAACAAACTGAAGAAGAAAAACTACATGATCATCTTCTTAGATGCTGAAAAAGTATTTGTCAGAATCCACCACCCATTCATGTTTAAAGTCCTGGAGAGATCAGGGATACAAGGCATGTCACTAAACATAGTAAAGGCAATATACAGCAAGCCTATATCCAACACCAAACTCAATGGAGAGAATCTCAAACCAATTCCAATGAAATCAGTGACAAGGCAAGGCTGCCCACTCTCCATATCTCTTCAATTTAGTACTTGAGGTCATATCTAGAGCAATAAGACAACTAAAGAAGATCAAGGGAATACAAATTTGAATGGAAGAAATCAAAGTTTCACTATTGGCAGATGATATGATAGTATACATGAGCAACTCCAAAATTTCAACCAGAAAACTCCTTTAGCTGATAAACACCTTCAGCAAAGTGGCGGGATACAAAATCAACTCAAAAAAATCAGAAGCCCTCCTGTACACCAAAGACAAAATTAGGGAAACAAATGTCCTCATTGTGTACTTGAGCATCTTTTGGATATATGCCTAAGAATGAGTGGTACAGCTGGGTCTTGAGGAATCACTATTCCTGATTGTCAAAGAAATCACCAAATTGATTTTCAGAGTGGTTGTACAATTTGCTTTCCCACCAGCAATGGAGGAGGGTTCCCCTTTCTCCACAATCTCTTCTGAATGTGTTGTCACTTGAGTTTTTTATATTGGCCATTCTGATGGGTGTCAGGTGAAATCTCAGGGTCATTTTGATTTGCATCTCCCTGATGGCTAACAAGTTGAACATTTCTTTAAGTATTTTTCTGACATTGTACAATCTTCTACAGAGAGTTCTCTGTTTAGCTCTGTAACCCATTTTTAATTGGATTACTTGATTTGTTGCTGTTTAACTTTTCGATTCTTTATATATACTGGATACTAGCCCTTTGTCAGATGTAGGGTTGGTGAATATCATTTCCCAGTCTGTAGGCTGTCGTTCTGTTTTGATGACAGTGTCTTTTGCTTTACAGAAGCTTTTGAGTTTCATGAGGTCCAATTTATTTATTGTTGATCTTAGAGCCTGTGCTCTTGGTGTTCTGTTCAGGAAGTAGTTGCCTGTGCTGATGAGTTCTAGACTCTTCCCCACTTTTTCTTCTAACCAATTTAGTGTGTCTGTTTTTTTGTTGAGGTCTTTGATCCACTTGGACTTTAGCTTTGTGCAGGGTGATAATTATGGATCTATTTTCATTTTTCTGCTTATAGACATCCAGTTTGATCAGCACCATTTGTTGCAGATGCTGTCTTTTTTCCATTGAATGGTTTTGGCTTATTTGTCAAAAATCAAGTTTCCATAAGTGTGTGGGCTTATTTCTCAGTCTTATATTCAGTTCTATCAAGGACATTTACTCAACCATGTTCATAGCAGCTTTATTCGTAATATCCAGAACCTTGAAACAACCCAAATGTCCCTCAGTTGAGGAATGGATACAGAAATTATGGTACTTTTGCACAATGGAATACTACTCAGCAATTAAAAACAAGGAAATCATGAAATTTGGAGGCAAATGGTGGGACCTAGAAAGGATCATCCTGAATGAGGTATCCGCAAAGCAGAAAGACACACATGCTATATGCTCACTTATATAGACCTATAAAATAGGATAAACATACTGAAATCTATACACCTAAAGAAGATAAACAAGAAAGAGGACCCGGGGTAAGATGATCAATCCTCACTTAGATAGACAAATGGGATGGACATTGAATGTAGGAGAAAACAAGTAACAGGACAGGAGCCTACCACAGAGGGCCTCTGAAAGACTCTACCTAACAATATTTCAAAGGAGAAATTAAGATTCATAACCAAACCTTTGACAGAGTGCAGGGAATCATATGAAAGGAGAGGGAGTTAGTAAGATCTGTAGAGGACAGGAGCTCCACAAGGACCAAATAGATCAGGGCACAGGGGTCTTTTATGAGACTGTTTCTCCAACCAAGAACCATGTATGGATACAACCTAGAAACTCTACCCAGATGTAGCCTATGGTAGCTCAGTATCCAAGTGGGTAGCCTAATAAGAGAACAGGGACTGTCTCTGACATGAGCTCAATAGCGAGATCTTTGACCTCTTCCCTCCCCCAGGTAGGAGCAACCCCAACAGGGCACAGAGAACTTTTCAGCCAGTCCTGAAGATACCTGATAAACCAGGGTCAGACGAAAGGGGAGGAGGTCCTCCCCTATCAATGGACTTGGAAAGGGACAGAGAGGAGATAAGGGAGGGAGGATGGGATTGGGAGGGAATAAGGGAGTGGGATAAAGCTGGGATATAAACTTAATAAACTGTAACTAATATTTTTTTAAAAAATTAAGAAGTGAAAAAAAAAAAGATTCTATCCATTGGAGTATCACTGTTCCCCAGTACATTATTAAAAGCATATTATTTCCCAGGTGTGGCCATGAACTGGCAAATAAAAAAAAAACTAAAACATTATGCTTTAGATCTTATAGTCAAGGAAGTAAATCAATATCAAAAACAAACTGTCCAGAATAAAAAACACTTATGTTTATTGAATGCTTTAAACAAACAAACAAATATAGAGCATTACATTTCACAGTCCTCTGAAATAGTTTCTGAGGGCTTAGTTTTTCCAAATTGTATGCAAATTTCAAGATTTATCTTAAGGTAATTCTTACAAATTTTTGCAATGAGAAATATAAGCACTGTTTCTAAGCAACTACCAATCCAACGAAAATCAGAGAAAAAGACAGTTCTAAATTCAGAATATTCAGGCTGGAGAGCTGGGTCAGAGGTTAAGAGCACTGACTACTCCTCTAGAGGTCCAGAGTTCAATTCCTAGCAACCACATGGTGGCTCACAACCATCTATATGATATGTCATGCCCTCTTCTGGCATGCAGGTATAAATGCAGGCACAACATTGTATACATAATACATAAATATTTTTAAAAATCAGAATATTAGAGAAGTAGTGTGATAAAGCAGTGATTAAGATATGTGGTTTCTATAAGCAAAGTATTATATTAATTTTCTCTCCCCTGCCTTGGGGTGCCTATGGGGCATAGACTATAATTTTCCTTTTAATCTCTCTTACATCATTCTTCTAAGTAGATCCTTTGGGATAGAGGCACTGATAAAGCCTATAGTCTGTTGTCTCCCAGACATTATTCACAGAAGAAATAGAAACTCATGGTTTCCAAGTAAGTTCAATGAACAGGTTTTGACACTAGTGAAAAAAATAAATATTTTTAAAATTCACAAAAATAATAGGGTTTAGACTGAAACATTTTAAATGAATTTTTTAAAAAATAAAGCGAGGTCAAGTTTCTTTTATTTTGCTTTAGTTGCATATACAAATATATATATATATATATATATAATTTATAATTAGATTGAGTTGACTTGAGAATTCTAAAATTAATTAGATTATTTTAGAAGGCATAGACTCTTAAAGGAAAGTCTATAATCTATGTCAAAACCTCACTTTTCTAAATTTTGTTTTTCAATAGATATTTTGCATTAGAAGAGCAACCATACATTAGGGAACCGGTATCTATGCCTAGACTTAAAACTCTACTATATTCCTCTTTGATAAAATAACAAGAGTGTTCAACCTAGAAGAAAAATTTGCATCTATGCTTTGGGAAGGACTTTCTCTCTATTTTTTTTTATTTCAGTAAATAAACCATGTGGTTTTAAATAAGCAACAAAATTACCAGCACATGACATTGTTCTAATTTAATTGCTAGACTTGGTTTTTAATGTTATGTTGTCATTATAATAAAAAATGCAATAGGCACTACGATTTGGACAGAGGAAATCCAACAAGTCCTCAACTCTACATAGAGAACTACAGGCACCTAAATAATGTTGAGAGTGGGAAAAAAAAATCTACCCAGAAAAATCACACAAATTGGTTACCTAAGAAAGACTTGTTAGCCTTGAAAACATACATACAAATCTCCTTATACAAAATGAGCAATTTGTATTTATTTAGGAATATATATGTATAAATATATGTATAAAACAATAATTAATAAAAGAGAGCCCATCAATTTGAAAAAGAGCAAGGAGGGTTTCATGGGTGTTATTGGAGAAAGGAAAGTGAAAAATGAAGAATGATATCATTATGTTATAATTCTAAAAACGTAAAATAAATAATAAATAAATGAACTGACTATTGTATAGCAGAGTATTAAGAAAACTCTTAGTATAGACAGGATCAGAGATTTGTCTAATTTATGTGCATTGTGTAAAGAACTACTGAGCATCTCTGTTGCAGAAATTCTAGGAAAGGAAAGGACTTTTGTAAGACTTTCTCTGAAGATGATAGAGTTTATTATGCCTTTGATTCAATATTAAAACATAGATGTTTGAGCATCTTTCAGATATATGTCCAGGAGTGGTATATATTGGCCTTGAGGTAGCACTATTCCTAATTTACCACGAATGAGCCAGATTGATTTCCAAAGTGTTTGTACAAGTTTGCATTCCCACCAGCAATGGAGGAGGGTTCCCCTTTCTCCACATCCTCTCCAGCATGTGTTATCACTTGAGTTTTTGATCTTAGCTGTTCTGATGGGTGTAAGGTGGAATTTAAGGGTTGATTTGATTTGCATTTCTTTGATGACTGAGGACACTGAGAATTTCTTTAAGTGACCTAGACACTCTGCTCATATGTAGCCCACAGGCAGCTCAGTTTCCATCAGGTTTCCTTAGTAAGGGGAGGAAGGACAATCTCTGATTAATACTCTTTTGCCTTCTCTTTAATCACCTCCCCATGGAAGGGTAGCCTTACTAGGCCACAGAGAAAGTGGATCCAGACATTCCTGATGAGACCTAATAGGATGGGATCAGATAGTAGGAGAGGAAGACCTCCCCTATCAGTGGAATAGGGGAAGGACATGGTGGGAAAAGAAAGAGGGAGTGTGGGACTGGGAGGAGAGGAGGGAGGGGGCTATAGCCAAATATAAAGTGAATGAATTGTAAATAATAATAATAATAAATTTTAAAAATAAAATAAAAGATACATGATGTTCAAGCAAATACATACAGTTTTGTAAGTACTTGGACATGTATGTCTTTTTATCACAGAACTGTAAGTTCCAAAGGGTTGATAAAAGTTCTGGATAAAAAGAAAAGTGACAGTATTTCAGAAAAGCAAAAAAATAGACTATCCCAAGAAACCAGAAAATAGTTAGAAGCCAAGGATGTTTATGTTTTTTAACTTGGTGGAGAGATTGACAGATCTTGGGTAGAGAAAAGAGAAATCAAGCATACATAACAAAAACAAAAACTCTGTGAAATGATGAATATATTGCAATTTTATTGAAACTATTTTAGCTAAGAAAAAAGTAAATGTAGTAATCTTTTGAGATTTAGACAGACAGACACACACACATGAGGATATAATTCTAAAAATTTTCACATGTTCTATGATAGAGAAATACATTAAAACTCCAAAAAAGATTTGATAGCAAGAATAGTTGCATGTTATACTATCTTGTAAATAGGAATATAGGCCAAAAGGGCAAGTAAATATATGAAGATACAGCACTTAAAGTACAATACTGATGAAACAAAGTTGATAGAGTTCATATGTGTGAGTCTGTGTGTATGTTTCTGTAAGTCACATAAAAAGTGGAAAGAACTAAGTAAGTTGGAGTACATCACTTGGGAAGCAGTTTCACTTTTTAATGAAAGCTGTTTTTAAATATGTATAAATGCATTGGGTGTAAGCATGCAAGGTGTGTTAATATGAAGATTACTTTGTAACTGTCACAAAAAGTTGGAGAAACATTTTAAACATGCAATGACGGGAATTACTGGTGGAGACACCTAAACCCTTTCTGATTGTGCTCTTATATTCACTTTCTGTTTCTGTTGACCTTTTCTGCTGTTAATATTTTCCTGTTTGTTGCTACTGTTTTGTATTTTGAGTCAGAATCTCAAGTAGCACAGTGAATTGGCTCCTATCCTCTATCAAGTTAGAATCAGAGAAATATTTACAAGAAAATACCTCCTCATAATCATTTCATGCTCTGACTCCAAAAGGTTTAATTATTATAAAATTCAACTATAATTTTTATGTTAACAAAGCACTGTATTTCACTACATTGAGATAAAATATTGTCAAAATGTTGGTTATAATCTTTTCTGTTGATTTGCATATAGATTTAATAAAGACTCATGGCTCAGGTAAACTGCACCCAGGTGACAGAGTTCATTCTTCTGGGCCTCACAGATCGCCAGGAGTTGAAGATGCCCCTCTTTGTGGTGTTCTTATCCATATATCTCTTCACAACAGTTGGAAACTTGGGACTGATCCTGATCATTAGAACAGATGCAAGACTCAACACACCCATGTACTTTTTCCTCAGCAACCTGGCTTTTGTTGATTTCTGCTATTCTTCTGTCATTACGCCCAAGATGCTTGGGAATTTCTTGTACAAGCAAAATGTAATATCTTTCAATGCTTGTGCTGCTCAGTTAGGCTGTTTCCTAGCTTTCATGACAGCTGAGTGTTTGCTACTGGCTTCCATGGCCTATGACAGGTATGTGGCCATATGTAACCCTCTGCTCTACATGATCCTCATGTCCCCAGGAATCTGCCTTCAGCTGGTAGCTGCCCCCTATAGCTACAGCTTCCTGGTGGCACTGTTTCATGCTATCCTCACCTTTCATCTCTGCTACTGTCACTCCAACATCATCAATCACTTCTACTGTGATGACATGCCTCTCCTCAGGCTGACTTGCTCAGACACCCACTACAAACAGCTATGGATCTTTGCCTGTGCTGGCATTATGTTCATTTCCTCCCTTCTCATTGTTTTTATTTCCTATACGTTCATTATTTCTGCCATCCTAAGGATGCGCTCAGCTGAGGGAAGACGTAAGGCTTTCTCCACATGTGGTTCTCACATGCTGGCAGTGACCATTTTCTACGGAACACTCATATTTATGTACT
>CM053752.1:59909729-59937143 GCA_028658305.1 Pachyuromys duprasi
ACTTGGTGTAGGGCTGAAGACCCTATTCAGGGAAACAGGGACTGTTTCAGTCATGATCTTGATGGCTGACTCTTTGACCCTCCCCCATATAAGCCGGGGAGTGACAGACTGGCTAGATCCCAGGGGAGGACTTTGCAGCCAGCCCTGAGGAGACAGGATAAGCTGGGGTTGGATGGAAGGGAAGGAGGTCCTCCCCTGTCGGTGGACTTGGAGGGGGCGGGGAAGAAGGAGATGAGGGAGGGAGTAGGAGGGTAGGAGGAAATGGGGGAGGGGGCTACGCCTGGGATTCAAAGTACCTAACCTGTGACTGAGATAAAAATAAATAAATTAAAAAAAATTTTCTAAAAAAAATAAATAAATAAATAAATAAAAACAAGGAAATCATGAAATCT
Organism: Pachyuromys duprasi; assembly: GCA_028658305.1. Classification (NCBI taxonomy): domain Eukaryota; kingdom Metazoa; phylum Chordata; class Mammalia; order Rodentia; family Muridae; genus Pachyuromys; species Pachyuromys duprasi. The sequence continues at coordinate 59,910,122 of CM053752.1, forward strand.
GCAGGCAGATGGTGGGAACTCAAAAAGATCATCCTGAGTGAGATAACCCAGAAGCAGAAAGACACATATGGTATATTCTTATTTATAATTGGATATTAACCATATTATATAGGATAAACATACTAAAATCTGTAGTCTTAAAGAAACTAAACAAGGAGGACCTTAGGGAAGATGCTTAATCCTTATCCAGAAGGGCAAACAGGATGGACATTGAAAGTAGGAGAATAGAAGAAACAGGACAGGAGACTTCCACAGGGGACCTCCGAAAGATGATACCAACCAGGATATCAAAGTAGATTCTGAGACTCATAGTCAAAATTTGGACAGAATGCTGGAATCCTCATGGAAGAAGAGGGAGAAAGAAAGACCTGAAGGGGACAAGAACTGCACAAAGACACAGATAGAGCCAAAAACAGACCCAATGGGCCTGCAGAGACTGGTACTCCAACCAAGGACCATGCATGCGGAGTACCTAGACCCCCTTGTTCAGAGGAAACCCATAGGCTGCTCAGTTTCTAAGTGGGTTCCCTAGTAAGGGAATCAGGGGCTATCTGTGACATGGACTCAGTGGCAGGATCTTTGTTCACTTCCCCTTGGGAGTACAGCCTTTCCAGGCCATACTCTTTACAGTCAGCCTTGATGAGACCTGATCAAGGTCTCAGACTAGACTGAGGCTAGTTTCAGATAGAAGGGGAGGAGGTCCTGTCCTATCAGGGGACTATGGAAAGGGCTTAGGGCAAGAAGGGCGAAGGTAGGTGGGACTAGAAGGAGATGAGGGAGGGGGCTGCAGTAGGGATACAAAGTGAATAAACTGTAATAAATAAATTAGTTAATTAAAATAAAACTTCTCCAGAACTTTAAACAAATCATAATAAGGCAATGTAAAATTATTACACACAGAAATTACACACAAATCATGGCCAACTTAATTGAGGCAAACTTTATTTATATATACAGCTGTCTTGCCCTTGGACATCAAGAGACTAGCACAGAGTGTGGGAAAGATAAAAAAATTAATGAAGTCATTTTTATTAATTTTTTATTAATTATCATTCATTCACTTTGTATCCCCGCTATAACCCCCTCTCTTATCCCTTCCAAATTCTATCCTCTCTCCCTCATATATTCCCATGCCCCTCCCCAAGTCCATTGATAGGGAAGGTCCTCCTCCCCTTCCCACTGACCTAGCCTATTAGGTCTCATCAGGACTGGATGCATTGTCTTCTTCTGTAGCCTGATAAGGCTGCTCCCCTCTCAGAGGGAGTTGATCAAGGAGTCAGCCACTGAGTTCATGTCAGAGACAGTCCCTGTTTCTATTACTAGTGAACCCACTTGGACACTGAGCTGCCATGGCCTACAACTGTGTAGGGGTTCTAGGTTATCTCCAGACATGGTCCTTTGTTGGAGTATCAGTGTCAGAAAAGACCCCCTTTGCCCAGATATTTTGGTTCTGTTGCTTGTGGAGCTCCTGTCCTCTCCAGGTCTTTCTATCTTCCTCTTCTTTCATAAGATTCCCTGCACTCTGCCCAAATTTGGCTTTGAGTCTCAGCATCTGCTTTGACACCCTGCTGGGTAGAGTCTTTCAGAGGCCCTTTGTGGTAGGCTCCTGTCCTGTTTCCTGATTTCTCCCTCTTCTGATGTCCATCCCGTTTGCCTTTCTGAGTGAGGATTGATCATCTTATCCAGGGTCTTCATTCTTGCTTAGCTTCTTTTGGTGTACATATTTTACTATGTTTATTCTACATTGTATGTTTAATATAAAGTTTTTACATCTCAGTAGTAGGGGGTTCCAAATGGGGAGTTTGACAGGCAAATAACCTGGACTCCTGGGAATGGTCACAGAAACAGGACATAGGCATAACAAACTGGTCATCACAACTTCCTGACACAAAGGAATGAGTGAGGTGGTCACAATAGCTTCTTTTTTTAAATTTTAACATTTTTATTTTGTGTGAATCACAGGTTATGTACTTTGTATCCCAGCCGTAGTCCCCTCCCACATTCCCTCCCTATGCCCCCTTCCCTCCCTCATCTCCTCCTTGCCCCTTTCCAAGTCCACTGATAGGGGAGGACCTCCTCCCCTTTCATCTAACTCTAGCTTATCAGGTCTCTTCAGGAATGGCTTCAATGTCCTCCGTGGCCTAGCAAGGGTGCTCCTCCCTTGGGGGGAAGGGAGTTGGAAGAGCCAGTCATTGTGTTCATGACAGAAATAGTCCCTTTTCCCCTTACTAGTGTATCCACTTGGATATTGAGCTACCATTTGCTACATAAAAGCAGGGGTTCTAGGTTATATCCATACATGGTCCTTAGTTGGAGAAACAGTCTCATAAAAGACCCCTGTGCCCTGATATATTTGGTCCTTGCGGAGCTCCTGTCCTCTCCGGGTCATACTAACTCCCCCTTCTTTCAGATGATTCCCTGCACTCTGCCAAAGTGTTGGTTATGTTTCTTAATATTTGGTTTGATACCCTGATGGTAGCGTCTTTCCGAGGCCCTCTGTGGTAGGCTCTTGTCCTGCTACTTGTGAAACAAGGGTATGGTTGCTATTTCCTGGAACAGGCAGAACAGAACCATGTGTACTTAAGATTGTAGGTGGAATATTCAAATCATTGAAGAAGATGTTTAATTTTAAACAGTGATGAACTTAGTTTGACTTTGTTTTAAGATGACTTTTCAGCACCAAATGGAGAAGTATCACTCTCTGTATGGCAGATTTTCACAAGAAAAAAAAATAAAGTTGCTACAGAGGAGAGATTTCTTTCTTAAAGCTTTCTTATCAACAGTACTAATTGTAAATGTTTTCAAGACTTTTGTTATGTCGTAAATTCAATTTTTAGTTGTTGGTAAAAGTTCTACCCATATTCGACCTCTAGACTTTGATGCTGATTAACTGACACAGGCTAACCACAGGTCACACTTTTTGTTCTAGGCAAAGTTAGCTCTTCTTTCTATGTAAGGTATGTCTGTCTATACTTGAAGAATTTTTTTCTTATTATAAAGAATGTATCAGAAATAGGGTTGGTGAAGATCCTTTCCCAGTCTGTAGGCTGTCATTTTGTTCTGATGACAGTGTCTTTGGCTTTACAGAAGCTTGTCAGTTTTATAGGGTCTCGTTTATAAAATTTGGCTCTTAGAGCCTGTGCTGTTGGTGTTCTGTTCAGGAAGTTGTCTCCTGTGCCAATGAATTCAAGGCTCTTCCCCACTTTTTCATCTAACTGATTTAGTGTGTCTGGTTTTATGATGAGGTCTTTGATCCACTTGGACTATAGTTTTTTGCAGGGTGATAAATATGGATCTATTTACATTTTTCTGTATACAGATATCCAGTTGGACCAGGACCATTTCTTGAAGATGCTGTCTTTTTTCCATTGGATGGTTTTGGCTTTTTTTGTCAAAAATCAAGTACTCATAGGTGTTTAGGTTTATTTCTGGATCTTCTATTCGGTTCCATTGATCCACCTTTCTGCTTCTATGCCAATACCATGCCGATTTTATTACTATTGCTCTGTAGTACAGCTTGAGATCAGGGATGGAGATACCTCCAGATGATCTGTTGTAGTACAGGATCATTTTGGAATTTCTGATTTTTTTGTTGTTGTTGTTTCTCCATATGGAGTTGAGAATTTTTCTTTCAAGGTCTATAAAGAATTTTAATGGTATTTTGATGGGGATTATATTGACTCTGTAGATTGCTTTTGGCAAGATGGCCATTTTCACTTTATTAATCCTACTGATCCATGAGCATGGGAGATCTTTCCATCTTCTGATATCTTCTTCAATTTTTCTTCAGAGACTTGAAGTTGGCTGATATCCAGAATATATAAAGAACTGAAAAAATTAAAAAGCAATAAATCAAGCAATCCAGTTAAAACGTGGGGTATGGAGCTAAACAGAGAATTCTCTGTAGAGGAATATAGAATGGCAGAGAAACACCCAAAGAGATGCTCAACATCCTTAGCCATCAGAGAGATGCAAATAAAAACATCCCTGAAATTTCACCTAACACCCATCAGAATGGCCAAGATCAAAAACTCAAGTGACAACACATCCTGGAGAGGATGTGGAGAATTGGGAATGCTTCTCCATTGCTGGTGGGAATGTAAACTTGTACAACTACTCTGCAAATCAATCTGTCACTTTTTCAGACAATTAGGAATAGTGATTCCTCAAGATCCAGCTATCCCACTCCTAGGCATATATCCAAAAGAAGCTCAAGTACACAACAAAGGCATTTGCTCAACCATGCTAAGCAGCTTTATTCGTAATAGCCAGAAACTGGAAATAACCCAGATGTCCATCAACGGAGGAATGAATACAGAAATTGTGGTACATTTACACAATGGAATACTACTCAACAATTAAAAACAAGGAAATCATGAATTTTGTAGGCAAATGGTGGGATCTAGAAATGATCATCCTGAGTGAGGTATCCCAGGAACAGAAAGACACACATGGTATATATTCGTTTATATAGACCTATAAGATAGGATAAACATACTAAAATATGTGCACCTAAAAAAAAATAAGCAAGAAAGAGGACCCAGAGTAAGATGATTAATCCTCACTTAGAAAGACAAATGGGATGGACATGGGAAGTAGTAGAAAACAAGTAACAGGACAGAAGCCTACAGCAGAGGGCCTCTGAAAGACTCTATCTAGCAGTGTATCAAAGCAAATGCTGAGACTCATAACCAAACCTTTGGCAGAGTGCAGGGAATCATTAGATAAAAGGGGGAGTTAATATGACTGGGAGAAGACAGGAGCTCCACAAGGACAAAATACATCAGGGCATAGGGGTCCTCTATGAGACTCTTTCTCAAAGCAAGGACCATGTATGGATATAACCTAGAACCCCTGCTCTGATGTAGCCCAAGGTAGCTCAGTATCCAAGTGGGTACCCTAGTAAGGGGAACAGGAACTATTTCTGTCATGAACTCAATGACTGGCTCCTTTATCCATCCCTCTCCCCCACCCTGAAGGGAGGAACAGTCTTACTAGACCACAGAGGAGGACATGGCAGCCAGTCCTGAAGATATCTGATAAGCTAGGGTCAGTTGGAAGGGGAGAAGGACCTCCCTAGCAGTAGACTTAGAAAGGGGCAGGAAGGAGATGAGAGAGGGAAGGTGGGGGTGGGAGGGAATGAGGCAGGGAGCTACTGCTGGGATAAAAAGTAAAAAACCTGTGATTACTAAAAAAATTAATATAAAAAATAAAAAATAACAAGAAACAAAAACAACCAAACAAAAAGAATGTATCAAGTGCTCCTTACCAAGCTAGACTCATGGAAGGATGTAGAGAGAGTCTAGAAACCTTGATTCTGTTAAGCCCTGATTGAGTGTGTATTGTTGACAGCAGCACATTCAGGACAAGAACTGAGACCTCAGGTCCACAGGAAATTGGCAAAGCCAGTCTTCATATAGGCCCTGCTAATTTGGCAAAGTCTTCTTCTGGCTCAAGTATAAGTGTGTACCAAAATTTTTCAGTGTATACAAAAACTATCAACTTCATCTTTCCCACACCCATCTACCTTTGTTTCTGTGACTTGGCTTTTGTTCAATTCTATGATACATACACTGTCACCCCCAAAACAATTGTAAATATTTTGCATGAAGTTAAAAATGTGACTTTATTAAAACAGTGCTATCATTTTCTATTATTTGATTACACCTGGGATTATTATACTGATATACCACATAGTACTTTGCCTATTTTAAAAATTAGTCCCAATAGATCAACCATGGCATAATTACTCATATTTGTGGAACAGTGTTCTATTTCCAGCTCAGTTTACCTACCCTTACATAATTCATACAAAACATTGAATAGTGCCAAGACATTCATTAAATATATTTAAATACCCAGTAAAATTAAGAACAGGTGGTATACACACAACTTGCTTCAAGGTATATCACACTCATTTATTGGGAATGCTTTTGAAGTGTTATTTACAGAGTAAACCATTAAAGGTAATTAAGTAGGCAAAGAGGATTTAGAAAAACAAACATTTTACTCATTGGTCAAAGAATACTAATAATTATTAGGTGTTTCTATTGATTGCTTGTTACATGTTAAATAATGATTCACAGTCAAGTATTATCTTCACAGAAGTAGATATGTTTCAGAGGTTAGAGCATGCTTAACAGAACTGTCTCTGTGTATATTTCAGTGTACACTATTAGAGTAGGGCTATTTTTAATCAACCATTTATTTTTAAATTTATATGTTATATTTAAGTTCCTATGCAATATGAAAATTAAAAAAATTATGTAAACAATTGGATATGTGTGCTTGTTGATTGGAGCAGACATTTAGTATATAAGTTTATATTTGGCTAAACCAAGAAAGAAGTAGCAGCTGTTCCCTAGTATACATGACAATCTCGACAAGAATGTACATGAATATTATGACTAATGTGATATGAATGTCAGACTATAATAAACAGAGATATGTAGTACATTATTTTTGTTGTTGACTTGATTAGCTTTGGGGCTGGTTATTGATGTATTTCCAAAGGGGAAAACTGAAGAAGAAAGATTCATCTCTAATGAAATGATACCATTCCCTCAACTAGGATTCTAGGCTGACTAAATTGGGAAAATTTTTATAACAAAGTTGGACATTGTTAATACCTTTTTCTGTGCTGTACAAAACAGTAACTGTCAGCATACAAATGAACTTGAGGAAATGAGCTACATTGACTTTTGCTGGGTGAGTAGGACCAGAGGCATAAAGAGGAGTACATAGCTGGTAAGTGTAACAGTAGAAGGATGCACAGCGGGTTACACTGGGGAAGCTTTGTGCATATTTAAAACTAATGCAAAAGACTGAAAAAATTACAGTTGACATTTATGAGACTGAGTACATATGCAAAATATAGGTGTGTACATTTTGCATATGAACACACATCTTTCCCACACAAGGGGAGGTGGGTAGTTTATGGAATGTCTCATAGTAAGATGAAAAAAACTGAATGTACTGTCATTTTTCATGTTACAAATGATCCCATAGACTGAGAACACAGGGTCTGAAAATGACTAATTCTTAAAGTTGACAGTTTAGAACAGCTCATTTTTAGCCAATGTTAAACAATATTCTTGCTAGTTCAAATAAAATGCCAAATCCCAGAACAGTTCTAAAATGTCTAACAAAGATCTGAATTTGAAAATCTTCCATGAATTGAGGAAAAGAAAGGTTCAAAGATTGGAAAGGATGTTTGCTGTAATGAATCATGTGCTTAAGCTGTTTATTTTTAGGGTAAACACTGAATAAAGGGAGCAACTAATTATTAATTACTGGAATCCAAAGTATGAATAGAAGCAAATGAACAGATTTATTGTATCATAACTGAGGAAAAAAGAGAAAGTCCAAGTACTGTGAACATAAAGTAATATTTTAATTTTGGACACGTATCAATTAATTAATTTTTCAAATTAACACATTTCAGGGTGGAGCTGTGAACACAGGAAGGTCAGATAGAGTGGTGAAGAGATCAGTCATATAACGATTTGAAGAACCCAGTTTTAAGTAAGAGCTGTGTGGCTCCAGACAATTGACTTGTCCAGAAATAATTGACGTAGAAAGAGGTAAGTTGAGAAAAGTAAACAAGAATTTGGCATAAAAATGTATACATTATAACATTATAGCTGTGGAATAATACTTCAATTCTTTAATTTAGCCTACCAAAAACCCTGATACATTCAGGGAGTTTGAAGGTATCAGAACTAGTCTGAAAGGAAGGGTATTTAAAGGAAAAAACAAACTTCCATCCTTAGATTAAAAATATAGAGGAGGTTCATGCATCTTCTCTTGGAACCCCAGGTTATTTATCTTCTTTGTGTCTGTGTCTCATACTCTGCTTATCCTGTACTACACTGCTAAAATCCACTTAGAAGTAAGTATATACCACGGGTGTCTTTCTGGGTCTGGATTGCCTCACTCAGGATGATCTTTTCTATTTCCATCCATTTGCATGCAAATTTCATGATTTCTTTGTTTCTAATCACTGAGTAGTATTCCATTATGTAAACATGCCACAGTTTCTTGTTTTCAGATTCTGGCTATTGTGAATAAAGCAGCTATGAACATAGTTGAATAAGTGACTTGAGGTAAAGCTAGTTCCAATTTTCTGAGAAAGTACCAGAGTAATTTCCAAAGTGGTTGTACAAGTTTACACTCCCACCAGCAATGGAGGAGTAGGGCTACGTAGCATACAGAATATATAGACAGAACATGCATGAAAAGTTAGAATGATGTGAAAATGCTAGACAGGAAGGACTGATTCTCAGAGGAGCTGGGTCATTTTATGTACTTCATGAGAGGATTTAAAGAATGTCTGAAGGTGGGAAGAAAGGAGAGATTATAGGAAAGGTATAAATAGTTACATAAGAAAGAGACCTAAATAAATCTATTAAAGGCAACATTCACTTTGATCACATTTCAAAATATTTATCTCTTTACAATTTCATGAAGCATAATAAAAAATTCTACTACATGAGGAGGCATATAAAAGACATTTGTCAGGTTGAACCCATCTGTATTGGGAAGAGATGTAATGCTGATTTCCCTTATAGGTGTCTGTCTGAGCTGGCTAGCTCAGTTACGAGTGATCAGCAATCTATGCTACTGCATCACCATTGATGGTACACACTAAGCACCCACCAACTTCACTTTTCCTGCTATTATTTTGCCTAGTGGATGTTTGCCCAGCCTTCCTTTCTGTGTGCAGAACAATTTCAAAGTGGTAGATCCAGGTGCCACCTTGGGTGTTTGCTTGAGTTGTAGTGAGAGTTTTCCTTCTGTTTGGCTCAACCTGGGACCACCATTGAAATATATCTCTCTGTGTGTATGAGAAAAAAATATTGCATGGTCTAGAGTCCCAGACTGAATAAAACGACAGAGTGAGCGAACACCAGCACTCCTCTCTCCACTTCTTGATTGGAGATACAGTGTTTCCACCTATCTGAAGCTCCTGATACATTCTTTTCCCCACCATGGTGGATGGGATCCTTGAACCAGGAACCAAAATAAACTTTTCACCCCTAAAAAAAAAGAAACAAAGAAAAAAAATATAGAGGAAGTTGTTAATATGGTAGACAAAGTTAGATGTGTCTTATAGAATACCAGTAAAAGTACTAAAAATTGTGAGAATTAGAATATCATTAGAGTTTAGAATTAGCAAGGATATGATGGAACATTCCAGCATATTGAAAAAATGTGTCACTTCCTAAAGTTACAATTATGAAGAAACTACAAGATAATTCTGAATATTAAGTTTAAGGCTGGGCATTTTTAATAGGATAGAAACTTAAATGTTATATATATATGGCATGAACTATGAGGTATACACTGTTCATTGCACAGAGCAATAATAAAATTGCCTTTACTAAACTGCCTGACCTTGGGGTGAGAGTGAAGTTACTGCCTCATTAAATAAAATATTCCTCATCAACTATAAATTGGGTTTGGAGAATTCAGGTGTGATGATCCTTTTTTACAATAACCTAGACAAGAAATTTGAAAACTCTCACATTTGTGTGTTGTGTTGTATGTTTGCGTGTTGCATGCATGTAAGTGTGATTATACAGTCCATCAGCGAACTTGCATTCAGAAGCCAAGCAGGATATCAGATATCTTTGTCTACCTCTATCTCTATTCCTCTATCTCTCTTGAGTCAGGATCTTTCACAGAATCACAAGTTCAACGTGCTTTTTTTTTCTGCTAGCTTCACTAGCTAAATATCCTTGGATATACCTTCTTCTGCTTCCTAGTGCTCATGTTACAGTCATACACAACTATAATTATTTATTTTTTAAGAAAGGCATGCTGTGATTTGAATGCAGTTATTTAAATTGTTCTGCCTCATTTTAAAGAGTTGGGAATCTGCTTTAAAGACTTTTTATTTATTTATTATATATACAGTATTCTGTCTGCATATATAGCTACATGCCATAAAAGGGCACCAGATCTCATTATAGATGGTTTTGAGCCACCACATGGGTTGCTGCAAATTGAACTCAGGACCTCTGAAAGAGCAGCCAGTGCTCTTAAGCCATCTCTCCAGAAGCTGAGTATCCAACTGGGTTTCCTAGTAAGGGGAACAGGGAATGTCTCTGACATGAACTCAATGGTTGGCTCTTTGATCACCTCCCCCTGAGTGGAAAGCAGCCTTACCACACTATAGAGGAAGACAATGAAGCCAGTCCTGATGAAACCTGATAGCCTAGGGTCAGATGGAAGAAGAGGAGGACCTCCCTTATGAGTGGACTTGGAGAGGGACATTGGAGTAGATGAGGGAGGGTGGAGTGGGAGGGAATGAAGGAGGAGGCTACACCTGGGATACAAAGTGAATGTGTTTTAATTAATGTAAAGATTATTATTATTATTATTTATTACAATTTATTAACTTTTGTATCTGAGCTGAATGAGGATTAAGCATCTTATCTAAGGTCCTCCTTGTTGTTTAGCTTCCTTAGGACTATAGATTTTAGTATGCTTATTCTATATTATATGTCTCATATCCACTTACAAGTGAGTATATACCCTATGTGTCTTTCTGCTTCTGAGATATCTCACTGAGGATGATATTTTCTAGTTCCAATCATTTGCCTGCAGATTTCATGATTTCCTTGTTTTTAATTGCTGAGTAGTAATACATTGTGTAAATGTACCACAATTTCTGTGTTCCTAATAGCTACTTTGTATTCAGACAAATGACACACATATAAATTTTTTTCCTTTTTTATTTTTTCAGCAAACTTAAATACATTTTGTGTTTGTTTTATTTAATTATTTCTATTTTTATTAATTATACTTTATTCACTTTGTATCCCCCCAGTACCTTAAATACATTTTATAATGGCAATCACACATGCTATATAGAACAAATACACACACCAACATATGGATCGTATATACATACAAATACATATATGACACGTATATAATGTATTTATTTGAAAAATGTTGAATAATAGCTAAAGAAAATCTGAGAAAAACATATATACAAAATGATTTTCTATTTGAAAATTTTCCTCAGTATATGGTACATACACCCTAAGTAGCTCAAAATCTGTTGAAAGACTTTTAGTATATGCTTTTCTGAAGCCAGTATTTTAAATTTTGTATCTCTGAAATATTCCAGAGGAATGACTGGAAACCTCTAGAAAGTTTTCAGATAATTACAACAATGTAATATACTACATTCAAGTACGGTCACATATCTTACAATGAAATAAATAATATATAGATAGTATATTTATGTATTTTTATACAAGACTATATTTCTACCCATAAAAAGAATCCCTACAGATTCACACTTTGGAATTTTTAAACAGGAAAAATGATTTGGTGTAGAAGCTGACACAGTGTGAAGATATTCCTCAGAATATGTTCAATATAAAGTCAGTCAATAAGAATTAGCTTGTGGTCTTTACGTGATTACAGCCAACAGAAGAAAATCACTTGGAATGTGTGCTGTGAGGGCTCCTTAGTAGGAAGCATTTGCACAGTCTATGGCAGAAGCTAACAGTTCAGCAGTGTTTGAGTTCATCCTTGTGGGGCTGACAGATGACCCAGAGCTTCAGGTGGCGCTCTCTGCAGTGTTTCTGTTCATCTATTTAACTACTGTCATGGGTAATCTAGGAATGATTATGTTAATCCAAGTCAGCCCTCAGCTTCACACACCCATGTACTTTTTCCTCAGCCACTTGGCTTTTGTTGATTTCTGTTATACATCCTCAGTTACCCCAAACACAATTGTAAATTTTCTTCGAGAAGTCAGAAGCATAACCTTCTATGCATGTGCCACTCAATTGTGCTGTTTCATCACATTTGTTGTTTGTGAAATGTACTTGCTGTCAATCATGGCCTATGATCGGTATGTGGCCATCTGGAACCCTCTCCTCTATGCAGTCCTTATGCCTAGGAGGCTCTGTCTTCAGATGATCTCCAGCACATACATTTATGGATTCTCTGTGGGGTTTGCACAGGCAGTAGCGACCTTCCACTTGTCTTTCTGTGGCTCCAATGTGGTCAACCACTTCTACTGTGATGATGTCCCCTTGGTTGCTCTGGCCTGTTCTGACACTCATGTCAAAGAGCTGATGTTGCTAATCATTGCTGGCTTTAACACCCTTTGCTCCCTGGTGATTGTGGTCATTTCTTATGTCCTCATTGTCTTTGCCATCCTGAGGATTCATTCTGCTGAAGGAAGAAGGAAAGCTTTTTCTACCTGTGCATCCCACCTGACCTCAATAACCATATTTTATGGGACAATTATTTTTATGTACCTGCAACCCAAGTCCAGCCATTCTTTAAATACAGATAAATTTGCTTCTGTGTTTTATGTGGTAGTCATTCCCATGTTAAACCCACTGATCTACAGCTTGAGAAATAAGGAGGTAAAAAATGCCCTGAAGAGAATTACTGATAAATTTCCTTTGGCTATCCATTGATCCAAAAACACTCAGTCAGAGAATATTTAATTTTGTCCTTTTTGAAATGGAAGTGTTGAGTACCAGAGCTCCACCATTCATGCTGAGCAATATGAATCATTGGATTGGCATGTATATGTGTATATATGCCTCTGTGTGTGTGCTGTATGTGTGTATGTATGTGAACATGTGTTATTCATATGTGTGTATGTGCAAGTGTGCGTATGAATGTTTGCTTGCATGTATGCTCGTGGTTTTGAGTGTGTGTATAGATGTGTATGTGTGCATCTATTTATTCATATGTGTGCATGTTTGTCTGTTTATCTTTCTCATTTTGTGTGTAGCCATGGTGAAACTCACAGCCTTGCATGTAATTTACAAGAGTTTTATTAGTCATCTAATCATATTTCTGTCAAAATTGATCCTAATGTTAGTGGAGCACGTCTTCATTATTAATTGTATGTATTCACCATTTACACACATTTACACACATACAAACTCACACATATATACATATATAAATATTAGTATATGAAATTACAGTCTTTTCTGAAGTCTGTACTTTGTCTTGCATTGTAAAAGATTAATATCTTTCATCTTTTATTTCAAGCTTACTATGTACATAATCTGGAAGTAGGAAGGTAATGAGTGTTTTAAAAATATTTTAGGCTGTTTCATTACTGTATTATTAAAAACCTGACTGTTTTCAGGTAGGTGTGTAATAATTACTTTTATAAAGCGGTTGGAAATGCTATTCTTCCCCTTAAAATATACAAAATGAAAACAAAGTATACACTGAGCTTTAAATGGACAGATCGATATTTATCAGTGGGCATTGTATTTCCTGTCCAAGAGTAAGGATCTCAACACAAAGCCTCAGTATTCACATTATAAAACAAAATGAGCATGCCATTGTACCTGTTTAACTCCAGCATGTGGAAAGCAGAGAGAGAAGGAATCCTACCAGGCAAAATTAGCCAGTGAGTGAACTCTGGATTCAGTAGGAGAAACAATTTCAAAATATAAAGTGAAGAGAGATAGAAAATAATATCTATTGTCTCCTTCTGCCTCCACAAATACATACATTTAAATGCTTTATATGAAATTACAACTTTTTATCATTTTACTTTTAATTACATTTTAAATTATTTCTTACAGTTTATTCATTTTATTTACCTGCTGCCGTCCCCTCCCTCATTTCCTCCTAGCCCCATCCATGCTCCTTCTCCTTCTATGCCTTTCCCTAGTACCCTGATAGAAGAAAACATTCTCCTCTTCTATCTGACCCTAGCTTATCATGTCTCATCAGGGCTAGCTGCATAATTTTCCTCTGTGGCCTGGCAAGGCTATACCCCAAAGGGGAAGTAAACAAGGAGCCCCCAACTGAGTTCATGTCACAGACAACCCCTTATCTCCTTACTAGGGAAACCACTTGGAAACTGAGCAGTCTATAGACTTCCTCTGAGCAGGGAGTTTAGGTCCTCTCCATGCATGGTCCTTGGTTGGAGTATCAGTCTCTGCAGAGCCCCCTGGGCCTACACTTTTTTGCTTTCTTGTTTGTTTGGTTTGGTTTGTTTTTGATCCTATTGGTTTCCTTTTGGAGTGTCTGTCCCCTCTAGTTCTTTCTGTCTCCCTCTTCTTCTATAAGGTTTCTTGCATTCTGCATAAACTTATGAATACTAAATGTGCATTCAGACTTTTCTAAAAGGAGACATATTGAATGCGAAAGTTGTTCCTCCTAAAAGTTAACAACTGTATTTTTTAAGTCAGACTATGTTATTATTAATCATTAGAGTTTATACCTGAAATCTATTACATAAACCTCAAAAGTTCTTTATGCACCTAAATTCATACATGTACATATGCATACAAACATACAAATTATTATTATTATTAATAAAATAGAGAAAAAGTATTAAAAATGACATGCTATTAGCATAGAAACAGACTAGTGGATCAAAAGAATTGAATCCAAGGTGCAGATATAAACCCACACACCTACAAATAATTGATTTTTGACAAAGAAGCCAAAACCATGTAACAGAAAAAAAGAGCATCCTTAACAAATGATGCTGTTCTAACTGGATGTCTACATGTAGAAAAATGCAAATATATCCGTATTTATCAACCTGCACAAAACAAAAGTCCAAGTAGATTAAAGATCTTAACATAAAACCAGACTAACTCACTTAGAAGAAAAGTGGAGAAGAGCTTTGTTCTCATTGGCACTGGAGACAACTTCCTGAACAGAACACCAACAGCCCAGGCTGTAGGATCAACAATCAATAAATGGGACCTCAGGAAATTGAAAACCTTCCATAAAGCAAAGGACACTGTCGTCAGAACAAAACAACATCCTACAGACTAGGAAAGGATCTTCACCAACTCTATATCTGACAGAGGACTAATACCCAATATATATATAAAGAATTCAAGAAGTTAAACGTCAACAAACCACGTAATCCAATTAAAAAGTGGGGTTCAAAGCTAAACAGAAAGTTCTCAACAGAGGAATATCGAATGGCAGAGAAACACTTGAAGAAATGTTCACATACAGCTTGAGATCAGGGATGGAGATACCTTCAGAAAATCTGTTATTGTACAGGACTGCTTTAAGAATTCTGGGGGGGGGGTTCACATGAAATTGAGAATTATTCTTTCAAGTTCTGTAAAGAATTGTGCTGGTATTTTGATGGGAATTGCATTGAATCTGTAGATTGCTTTTTAGTAGAATGGCCATTTTCACTATGTTAATCCAGCATTCCATGAGCATGGGAGATCTTTCTATCTTCTGATATTTTCTTCAATTTCATTCTTCAGAGATTTGAAATTCTTACAAGTCTTTCACTTGCTTGGGTAGAGTCACACCAAAGTACTTTCTGTTATTTGTGGCTATTGTGAAGAGTATTATTTCCCTAATTTTTTTCTCAGGCTTTTGTATATAGGAGGGCTGGAGAGACTGATACCCCACCAAGGACCACGTACTGAGAGGACCGAAAACCGCTGCTCAGATGTAGCCCTTAGACTTAAATATCCAAGTGAGGTCCCTAGTAAGGGGAGCAGGGGCTGTTACTGGCATGAACTCAGTGGCTGGCTCTCCCCCTTGAGGATGTAACCTTACCAGGCCACAGAGCAAGACAATGCAGCCTGATGAGACCTGATATGCTAGGGTCAGATAGAAGGGGAGGAGGACATTCCTTATCAGTGGACTAGGGGAGGGGCATCAGGGAGAAGAGGGATGGAGAGTGGGATTGGGAGGAGATGAGTGAGGGGGCCACAACTGGGTTACAAAGGGAATAAATTATAATAATAAATAATAATAAAATAATAAACTATAAACAATAAATAAATTATAGTTATAACTAAATCATAGATAATAAATTATTAAATTATGAATATATGATAAATCATAATAAATAAGATGGCTGACAGTATTTTAATCTTCTATAAAGGAAAATCATAACTCAACGGTAGGCTCTTTGATCACCTCCC
This sequence comes from Pachyuromys duprasi, assembly GCA_028658305.1. Lineage (NCBI taxonomy): Eukaryota > Metazoa > Chordata > Mammalia > Rodentia > Muridae > Pachyuromys > Pachyuromys duprasi. The sequence goes on from CM053752.1 coordinate 59,926,045, forward strand.
CTTGAGTGGCGATCAGCCTTACCAGGCCACAGAGAAAGACAGTGCAGACAGTCCTGATGAAAATAGATAGGCTAGGGTCATATGGAAGGGGAGGAAAATCTCCTCTATTAGTGGACTGGGGAAGAAGCATGGGAGAAGAGAGACAGAGGGCAGGATTGGGAAGGAACAAGGTAAGGGGCTACAGCTGGGATACAAAGTGAATAAATTGTATTAAATAAATATATAAGTGAAAAATAGGACATGGTAACTGACCAGTTTAATTACATTTCTGAATTATCCAAACAGTATGTATACATCTATTGAATTACATATTTTCACTTTATGTCATGATATGCAAATGTATTTGAAAAACATAAGGCAAATACATTTTATGAAAACATAAAGTACTTCTAATTAAATAAACAAATTACATAAGTAAAAAAATAAATTTACAAGTACAAATAATATTTCACAGTATTAGCAATAAATCCACAGGTTTTCCCAGAAATTTGACCTTAGACTAAAACACACCTCTCCTTTGCTTATAATATATACTAGTGTTCACTGCGTGGAGTGTATATTTAAGCACATGAAATCTGGGTTCCCTCTCCGTACTGTAGGGGCTGGAGAAGTGATCTTTGTTGTTGTTGTTTGTTGCTTTGACTGATTCTAGGTCTTGCTATGCTACTCAGGCTGTCCTCAAAATTATAATATTCTTTCATTTGCTGGGATTAATCTCACTCCATTTATCAGGAAAACTGACTTTTTTTTTTTTATCTACTTGGATCCTCACAGAAAAAGTCTAAGTCTGCTAAAGTAGCAGAGGAATTTTCAACTGCCTGGGTAAGAATTACATTTAAAATTTTGATTTATGTTCCTGCTCATATATAATAAAACGATGTCATTCTTTTCTAAACTTTAACATTTTTAGGGTTTCATACCCTTTATCCAAAGCTTTCTTAGAGGCTTCTTTCACCTCTTTGTTCCTTAGGCTGTAGATAAGGGGGTTCAACATGGGGATCACCACTGTGTAAAACACTGAAGCCATTTTGTCTGTGTCCAGGGAGTGGTTTGACTTGGGCTGTAGGTACATGAAGATCAGTGTGCCATAGAAAATAGTAACAGCCACCATGTGGGAGCCACAGGTGGAGATGGCCTTGCGACGGCCCTGTGTGGAGCGAATTCTCAGAATGGCAGCAATGATAAAGAGGTAGGATGTGAGGACTATGGAGGAAGAGCAAATCATATCAAAGCCAGCAAAAGCAAAGATGAGAATTTCCTTCATGTGGGTGTCTGAACAGGACAGAGCCAAAAGAGGAAGGTCATCACAGTAGAAGTGGTTGATTATATTAGGCCCACAGTATGTCAATCGAAAAGTGATGATTGTATGGAAAAGCGCAACCAGAAAGCTATATACATAAGGAACTGCCACTAATTGAATGCAGACTCTCCTAGACATCAGTGTCGAATAATGCAGGGGGCTGCAGATGGCCACATAGCGATCATAGGCCATAGAGGCCAGAAGGAAACACTCTGTGATCATGAAGGTAAGAAAACAGCCCAGCTGTGTTGCACAAGCATGGAAAGGGATGGTGTTGTGCTCCACCACGAAGTTCACCATCATCTTCGGTGTGATAGCGGATGAGTAACAGAGGTCAACAAAAGCCAGGTGACTGAGGAAGAAGTACATAGGCGTATGGAGTCGAGAATCAACCCGGATTATAACAATCAACCCAAGGTTGCCTAGGACCGTGACCAGATAGATTGTCAAAAACATCACGAAACATGGGGCTTGGAGTTCTGGCCGGTCTGTGATCCCCTTGAGGATGAACACAGTGACGTAGGAGACATTAACTTCATTCATTGGTGTGGGTTTTACTGTAGGTGAAGAATAAAAATGACATTTCTCAGTGCCCTAGTCAGGCCTGGGGGGGAAAGGTTGTGGGTGTTCCTCCTTGGATCCATGTTACCCTGGTAGCAATCTTCCTTCTTGTTTCAGAGTCAGGAGTCATTTTCATACAGAACAGCCTTCTAAAGAGTTACTTGGCTATTTATCTTTAAAAATAATGGAAGTGATTGTTAAATAAAAATCATATGTTATAAAATATGTAGAGAAATTGAACATAAAATTTCATAATTTTACTGTTACTTTTTTAAAACATGTGAAGGGGCTGGAGTGATGGCTCAGCAGTTAAGAACACTGGTTCCTTAGTAAGGGGCACAGGGGCTGTCTCCGACAGGAACTCAGGGGCTGTCTCCGACAGGAACTCAGGGGCTGTCTCCGACAGGAACTCAGGGGCTGTCTCCGACAGGAACTCAGGGGCTGTCTCCGACAGGAACTCAGTGGCCGGCTCTTTGACCACCTCCCCTCAGTGGGGAGCAGCCTTACCAGGCCACAGAGGAAGACAATGCAGCCAGTCCTGATGAGACCTGATAAACTAGGATTAGAGGGAGGGGGAGGAGGACCTCCCCTATCAGTGGACTGGGGGAGGGACAAGGGTGGGAAAAGAGAGGGAGGGTAGGATTGGGAGGGCATGAGTGAGGGAGCTACAGGGGTACACAAAGTGAATAAACTGTAATTCATAAAGATAAAATAAATTAAAAAATAAAAAACACCGGCTGTTCTTCTGGAGGACCTGAGCTCAATTCCCAGCAACCACATGGTGGCTCACAACCGTCTGTCATGAATTCTGATTCCCTCTTCTGCTGTGCACCAAAACAATGTTCATACATAAAATAAATTTAAAAAAATGTGAAAGGAAGGCAGCAAAAAATACATAATCTGCAAGTATAATTGTATTTATCGTTTTTAGTTTTAATTCTGTACTTTTCCGATAATACATATAGAAGATATGTCAAGGTGATTTGTATATTAATATAGCAATATATTATATCGTTTATAGTTGTTTATTTTCCTATATACTTCCCCATTTAGGGATTAAATAATTTATCCTGTAGATACTAAAAGAAATTTTATCAGAAATCTGAAAACACTGGACATTTTTAAAATGTATTCTTCAAAAATTTAATACATTTATAGAATATATATTGATCATGTATCTACCACTACTTCTTCCCTTCAAATTTGCCCTGGCTTCCCACTACGTAGTCTCCAAAATTAATATCTTCTTTTTCTTCCTAACTTACTGATTCAAATTATTGATGCACATATGTGCATAGCTATGGGATAAACCTCCTCAGGTGTATGTACAACCTACCAGAAACCTGTTGCTGTAGTGTCTAGTAGTTTACAGGGACTCCTAATTGCTCAAAATGCTGGAAAGAATGATGATGACACTGATTAGACATTTATTAGAATTATAAAAAAATCACAATTTATTTAAATTTAAAATTCAACATAAAGTACATCACCTGAAAAGTAAATATATTTCAGATAGTTAATTACATAAACTATTCTAAATTATATGTACATGCATGTGTATCTTTCTCCATAAATATATATCATTGTGTTTAAATAACTAAAAAATACTCATAACACTTGATGTTGGCTGTGTGTTTAACAATGTTTCAAGGAAATAGTCCCTGTAAACAGCCCATGAAATTATGTACAGTTTAAGTCAGTGGTTTTTTTTTTAATGTATGTTGGAAATAGTAGCAAGGCAGAAACGCTGAGAAGACAGAACCTCCAAATTTCTTGAGGCTGTCTGTTTCTGTTATATGCTATGACAAAACACATAACTAAGGAAACTTATAAAAGAAAGCATTTAATTTGGGAGTAAATAGTCCCAGAAGGTTAGAGTCCATGACCATCATGGCAGAAAGTATGGCCCAGTCAGGCAGGCATAGCACTATAGCAGTAGCTGAGAGTTTATATCTGATCACAAGCCTGAGGCAAGAGGTAACTGGGAATAGCTTGAGCTAAAGAAACCTCAAAGCTTTCCTCCATGAAGGCCACTCTTCCTAATCCTTTCCAAACAATTCCACCAATTTTGGACCAAGCATTCAAATATATGAGCCAGTGAGGACCATTTCCTTCAAACAACCAGACTGTAGCAAATTTAATTGATTAGATCTATAATTTTTCCTATTGTAATTAAGTACTATTTCTATCTTAAATTCCACTTAACAATGTATGTGAGTATATCTGAGTCTGTGAATTTATTTGAGTATGTGGATTCGTTTGAATTTCTTGTTTTTCCTGGGCTGAAGTTTGTCTATTGTCCCTGATTTACAGTTGAGTAATAATAGAATAGGAAAGCAGTTAATATTAACGGTCACACAGAAGAGACACTACAGGACTAAATCATTGCTTCTAGTCAGCGTTGTGCTGCACAGACTGTTCTTTCAGTTGTAATTTTGAGAAACCATAACAACACTAATATATAAATTCATATTTTTATAGTGTCTAATTTACAACTCTAGGTTATCTAAATAAATTCTTACCTTTTAAAAAAAAAGTTATTTTGTGTCTTCCAATTCATTTCTTAGTTTGTTCTGAAGCAACTACAATCTTCATGATTGATTCTTTCTCCCAGCATTTCCACATCTCTGTAAGTTTTAGAGGAAATTCATATAAGCCATTGACATATTTTACTACAGGTTTTGTAAAAAATGAATAATATCTCATGCTTCATTGCAATTTACTTACAGCAAGTTTTTCCTACAGGCTTTCCTGCCCATTAGAGTTACATTTTTTTTAACAGCCTGATGTAATCTAACAGGAATCCCTGGTCTTAATCTAACAGGAATCCCTGGTCTTGGAGGTGGAATAGAGAGATCAGCATGTTTAAAATCAAAGAATGTTTTACAAAGTGTGGTGAGTCATGTTTGCAGCCTACAGTCTATAGAGCACTTTCACAAGCTGGATCAGCAAGCAAGGTTAAGGTCTATTTTCAGTTACTTTACTTCTATTTTTCATTGTTACCTAAGATATATTGGGATTATTTATGTCTCTGCCAGGCTAGTGGAGTTCAAGTAAAAGATATAAAATGACCCAGCTATATGTACAAGAATAGTTTTAAAACAACAGAGTACTTTCGCTTCCTCATTTTCTTTCTGAAATTGTTTCACCACAAAATGTATCAGTATCCATGGTTCTCAACTATCTTCCTTTTGTAAAATTCACCTTTCTCTCCTTTCACACAGAAAATTGATATTTCTCATTCATCATCTATCTACAACCTACTTTTATTGTTTCTTTGACCTAAAACTTGTGTTGCAGCTCAAGATAGCAACAAATCTCATGTCTCAGCCTTCTGTGGGTTAGGGATGCATCTATGTGCCAACATGCTCATCTATAGGTAGATGAGCAGGTAGATTGCATGCTTGATGTTTTAAAATAAAAAGAAAAACTAAAAGATACAGTATTTTATTTTCCTACTGTTAATAGAAATAAAAGCCAAATATTAAGTGTTTTCTTTGTAAGTGTGGTTACCAGCATTTAAATGGAAATCTCTGATGCTCATAAGATTATTTCAGACATCTTGCCTTATCACAAATCTGGTCCATTCATCACAGAATGATGATGAAAATATAGTTCTCTTTAGTGAACATAATGGAAAATGAGAAGATAAATACTAAGAAGTCATCTAGTTAACTTAAGGTCATTCAAGGAATGTGTGTGTGCTGGGGAGATAGCACAGAAAAATTAAAGGAAAAGGAGAGAGAGACATACGGGGTGTAAAAGGTAATAATTCAGGCAAGATAGATATTCTTAGGAAAGCTATGAAGACATAAAACACAGGACACAAGCTGACTTCATGTAATGCCACAGTGCAGCAAAGAAGCTTTCTGATAGGAAATTGGTGTGTAGAACAGGAAGAACGTAACCTCCATCTGACTTACCTTCTCAACAATCAGCTTGGCTTCCAGTGAGTTCATTCTGAAGTTGTCGTGGTGATTTATTATTTCCTAGGTCCCACTAGATTTCAACATCTCCTCCTGAGGTACCCTGAAATTATGAAGTTTCCTTCTGTGTTTTCCTCAGTGTAATACAAAAGGAAGAAATTACATCGTGGGGTTTCAAGAAATCTCTTGACTAGAATCCTAAAGGGCCACTCTTCCCAACATAACAACTAAATATTTCCATTAAAGCAAATGTGAGAAAACTGCAGAAAATATAATGAAATGCAATGTTTTGCTCACTGTCATTGTATCTGAGTATGTAAAACCAAAAGCTATGATCAGATTTTGAAAAAAATTAAAATTTCACAATTTTAAAATTAAGTAAAAGCAATACTTTTCTTATGGTAATCTTAGAAGACTGCTTTTTGTTTTCTTTTTTACTCTTTAATATATATATATATATATATATATAAATTATAGTTTATTTACTTTGTATCCTGTCTGTAGTCCCTTCCTTTGTTCCCTCCCAATCCCTCCCTCCCTCCCTCATCTCCTCCCATGACCCTCCCTCTTTTTTTTTTTTTTCTAGAGCTGAGGACTGAACCCAGGGCCTTGTGCTTGCTAGGCAAGCACTCTACCTCTGAGCTAAATCCCCAACCCCTGTCTTTTATATTATCACATTCTCTATTTTTCTCCGATGAAAATCGTTTCAAATTTGGATTCACCCTCCTCTTCTTAAAATATTGATATGTATTATATATGTCTGTACATACACACTTACTCCATATATGTGTGTGTGTGTACATATGTACAGACAAACTAGACAGAAGAAAGTGGCAGAGCTATAGAGGGTTGTAAGCCTTCTGTTCTAGGTGTCCAGAACCAAACTAAGGACTTGTAGGAGAGCAGTAATTATTCTCCTCGGCCCATACCCTCCTCTTTTGAGCTATGTCTCCATTTTATCATATTATAGTCATTTATGTTGACAAACACAACTAAGACAACAATTAGCAATAAATTTATTTTTATTTTATGAAATAATTGTTGGAAGGACGCTGCTGTTTGAGGTTGCAGTCCTCCCAGTCCAGACACCATTCTGATTTTGGCAATAAGGTACACGAATCCCTCTCCCCTGCTTTCTGTCTGATTTCATGTGGGGAGTGTCTCTTGGTATATGGCCTTTGACACAGCTCTCTGGTAGCTCTCCCCTCCCTGTGTCTATAGAAAAATTGGGTGCTGTGTTCCCGTTTTTACGACAGGAGCACGTTGTTTAATGCAATAAAGCATCCTTGAAGTGCCTAGTTCCAACCAATTGTATGCACCTATCCTTTGTTCTCTGGAATGAAAGTTGAATTAGTTCCCTAAAGTGGTTCCCAGGGTTGTTGATTCGTGTACAGAGCTTACTAGCCATTTCAGGGATGCTCCTTGTCTCATGCTCCTCTTGACTTTGTGGGTTGTTTGGAGACAGCCTCCAGGTAGGTGGAGAACTATGGTAGTGTTTTATAGTCAGGACCAGCAAGTAAACTTCTATGTGGTTAAAACCAATCTTGAACACCTGCTCTTCCCACTTCCACTTCATAAGTCTTAAGATTACAGGCCTGTACCAACACACTTGACTACAACTAATGTTAAATATATTTATTTATCCAGGACACCCTCTGTCAACCTCAGAGTTCTACATCAAAATATTCAGTATAGAATTTGAAGCCTGCCAAAAACAACTAGGATGCCAAGCATACAAGTCCACTTTTCCAGCATCTTGGTTGTAAATCTGCTCCTGTGTTCTTTCACTGGTGAGCAGGAATTCTCATTAACCTACTGTTTTAGTCAAATGAGCCTTTATCTTAGGCTCTTTGTCATTCTCAGCACTGGCATCTGAATTGCAGGATAGATTTTGTTACTGCCCAGCATTTCCTTCTATTTGCAGAGTTATCTGCCAGCACCAAGTAGGTAGAGTTTCTTCTGTGATGCTAGGAAAATTCTAGAAACAAAACAAAACAACAACAAAACAAACAAACAAAAGCAATTGACAGAAATAATCAAACCATGGCTGAAATCAATAATATAGAAACAAACAGAAACAAAACAAAGAATCAATAACAAAGTTAGTTATTTGAGAAAAATCCCTAAGATTCACAAACTATTAGCTAATTTCACTAAAAGTCAGAGAGGTATGATCCAATTTAACAAAATTAGAAGCAAAAAGAGGGAGAAAAAGAAAACACCAAAAACATCTAGAAAATCATAGGACATACTTTAAATAATTTTATTGACTTATGCCACCTACTAAAATTAAATCAAGAGTATAGGGGCAATTTAAACAGGTCTAATTCTTAGTGAAGTAGAAGCAGTTATTAAAAACAAACACAAAACAAACCAGAACTTCAAGATCATAAGCTTTTAGCACATAATTCTCAGACTTTCAAAAAATTAATGCCAAAATTTTTCAAATTCTTACAGAAAATTGAAAAAAATAGTAAATGCCTAATATTGCCCAATTCATTTTATGATGGAATAATTATCCTGAAATCTAAACTGTACAAAGAGCCAATAAAATAAAACTACAGACCAAATTCCTTTATAAATATAGATGTAGAAAATCTCAATAAAATACTTGAAAACTAATTCCAAGAACATATTAAAAAGATTATCAACCATGATCAAATAGGAATAATCTCAGAAATATAGGGAGGGTTCAACATATGTGAATCATTGAATGTAATCCACCATATAAAAAGACAAAAGACAAAACAAAACAAAACAGATGGAGATATGTCCAACCACCTGCAGGGAGGAACCAGCCTTACTGCATTATTTTCCTGCCAACTAGAGATACAGTTGTTAGGCCCAGATTGCCCCTTGGCCTAGGACAGCCAAACAAAGGAAGCCAGACCATTAATGGTTTGGGGGCCTTCCTATAGCCAATCAATTCAAAATACAACATCCCTTTTGTGTTTCAACCAATAGATGCTTGCCAGGCAGGAATACCCCTGTTTGGGGGGTTCTGGGAGAGACCGGACTCTTTAAATCAACTACTTAACTGAGCACAAGGCTCTTTGTTCTCAACCACTATGGCATTGAGGGTGTATGAGCCCAAGCTACAGCTTGTAGGTTCCACGTGTGTTTTGCAACAGACTGGACTCCTGGTGGCCTTTTGTGCCTCATAAACTGGAGCCAAAGGAACCAAAGACCCCAATATAAGGAATCTGAGAGTGGGGAATACTCTTCAACTTAATGGCACAGGCAAGAACTTTCTTTATAGAAGAGCCATAGATAGCACAGACATTAAGAATAACAAATAACAAAGGGACTATATGAAACTGAAAACCTAATATGGCTATAAAAGTTTGTAGTCCCACCAAAATGGATGAATATTCCCCTTGCTCCATATCTTCAACATCATAAGTTGTTGCTTTTTTTCTTTTTCTTTTTTTCAGATTTTATTCATTATATATCCCGATTGAAGCCTTCTTCCTCAACTCTTCTCAGTACCTCTCTCCCTCCGTCTTCGCAACACTCCCTTTCGCCTAGTTCACTGAAAGGGGGAGTTTTCCTCATCTGCCATCTGTCCATAGCTTGTCAAGAACTGCCTAGATCCTCTTCCTTTCTGGCCTGGTAAGTGATCAAAGAGCAGGCAACTGACTCCATGATAGAGGCAGCCTCTGTTCCCCTTACTCAGTCTGAGCTGCCATTAGGCTACATCTGAGGAGGGGGTCTAGGACCTCTCCATGTATGGTCCTTGGTTGGAGCAGCAGTCTCTGCAGGAACCCCTGAGCTCAGAAAATTTAGCTTTATAGGTCTTCTTATGAGTCTCCTGTCCTCTCCATGTCCTTCTATCCTAAGCCCCTTCTTCTTCCATGAGACTCCCGGCACCCTTCCCAAAATTTAGCTGTGAGTCTCAGCATCTGCTTTGATCCCCTGTTGGGTGGAGCCTTTCAGAAGACCCTCTAGAGCAGGCTCCTGTTCTGTTTCCTCTCTTCCAACACTTCTGGAGTCTATCCTATTTGCCTTTCTGAATGAGATTTAAACATACTCCCTAGGGTCATCCTTAGGGTTTAGCTTCTTTAGGTCTATAGATTTCAGTATGATTATCCTATATAATATCTGTTTATATATTATGTGTGTCTTTCTGCTTCTGGGTTACGTCACTCAGGATGATCTTTTCTAGTTCCATCCATTTGCCTGCAAATTTCATGATTTCCTTGTTTTTAATTGTGAGTATATTCCATTGTGTAAATGTACCACAATTTCTGTATCCATTCTTCCATTGAAGGGCATCTAGATTGTTACCATATTCTGGCTGTTATGAATAAAGTTGCTGTGAACATAGTTGAGGAAATGTCCTTCTTGAATGGTGGATCATCTTTTGAGTATATGCCCAGGAATGGTATAGCTGGGTCTGGAGGTAGTTCCCATTTTTTTCTGAGAAAGCATTAGATTGATTTCCAAAGCTGTAGTACAAGTTTGCAATCCCACCAGCAATGGAAGAGGGTTCCCCTTTCTTGACATCCCCTCCAGCATGCATTTTCACTTGAGTTTTTTATCTTAGCCATTCTGATCCATGTAAGCTGGATTTCCAGAGTTGTTTTGATATGTATTTCTGTAATGACTAAGGATGTTGAGTATTTCTTTAAGTGTTTCTCTGCCATTTGATATTCTTCTATTGAGAATTCTCTGCTTAGTATTGTACCCTATTTTTTAATAAATTTATTTATTTTTTATATCAATCACAGGTTAGGTTTTTTGCATCCCATGTGTAACCCCTCCCTCACTCCCTCCCACCCTCCCCAACCCTCCCTCATCTCCTCCCTGCCCCCTGCAAGTTCACCAACAGGGGAGGATCTCCTCCCCTTCCATCTGACCCCAGATCTTCTTGTCTCCTCCAGGCTGGCTGCAATGTCCTCCCCCGGGATCTAGCCAGGCTGTTACTCCCTGGCATGTATGGGGGAGGGTCGAAGAGTCAGCCATCAAGCTCAAGACTGAAACAGCCCCTGTTTCCCTTACTAGGGTCTTCAGTTCACCAATGAGTTATCATGGGCAACATGTGAGCTGGGGTTCTAGGCCATATCCATACATGGTACCTGGTTGGAGAAACTGTCCCATATAAGACCCTTGTGCCCTGCTCAGTTTGATCTTTGTGGAGCTCTTGTTCTCCCCAAGTCTTACTAACTTCCCCTATATTTATTATTACTTCCAGCCATCTGCCAAGGGCTTAACCAAGAGTCTTAATATCTCTTTTGATACATTGCTATACTGATTCTTTCATAGGTCCTCTTTGGTATGCTCCTGTCCTGTTACTTGTTTTCTCCCCCATT
>CM053752.1:59937643-59953980 GCA_028658305.1 Pachyuromys duprasi
TTCCGCTCACCTGGCACTCACAATGCTGGCGTTTTAGGTCCCAGAGTTCAGTCTCCTGGTCGCTGCGTTGTTTCTGCTCTCCTACTCCTCAGACACAGTGTTCTCTCGTGGCAGCCATCTTGGATCGATCCCCTTTTAATTTCTTATTTGGTTGATTTGGATAGTGTCTCTCGGCTGTTTAGTTAGATTGGCTAAGTATTTGTCTATCTTGTTGATTTTCTCAAAGAACTCTTGATTTCATTGATTGTTTGAATTGTTTTCTTTGTTTCTAATTTATTGATTTCAGCTCTGAGTTTTATTATTTCCAGCCGTCTACTCTTGAGTGTGTTTGCTTCTCCCTCTCCCCTCCAAGGCTTTCAGGTGAGCCATTAAGTTGCTTGTATGAGATGTTTCAAATTTCTTTATAAGGTCACTAAGTGCTATGAACTTTCCTCTTACAGCATTGTTTTCATCATTTCCCATAAGTTTGGGTATGTTGTGCCTTCATTTTCATTGAATTCTAGGAAGTCTTTAATTTCTTTCTTTATTTCTTCTCTGACCCTGCTGTCATTGAGTAGAGAGTTGTTCAATTTTCGTGTCTGTTTATGCTTTTTGCTATTTCTGTTGTTGTTGAGGTCAAGCTTTAGTCCATGGTGGTCTGATAGGATACAAGTGATTATTTCAATCTTCCTGTATCAGTTGAGGCTTGTATCCATGAGGTGCTGAAAAGAAGGCAAATTCTTTTGTGTTTGGGTGAAAGGTTCTGTAGATGTTTGTGAGGTCCATTTAATTCATGACATTTGTTAGTGTCATTGTTTCTTTGTTTAATTTCTGTTTTGCTGACCTGTCCTTTCTTGAGAGTGGGGTGCTGAAGTCTCCCACTGCAATGTGTGAGGATCTATGTGTAGTTTCGGTTTTATTAATGTTTCTTTCACAAATGTGGATGTCCTTGTATTTGGGGCATACATGTTCAGAATTGAGATGTCTTCTTAGTGGATTGTTCCTTTGATGAGTATGAAGTGTCCTTCCTTATCCTTTGATTAATTTTGATTAAAAATCTATTTTATTTGATATTAGAATGGCTACTCCTGCTTGCTTCTTTGGTATGTTTGCTTGGGAAACCATCTCCCAACCCTTTACTCTCAGGTAATGTCTATCTTTCTGACTTAGGTGTGTTTCTTGTATACAACAGATTGTTGGGTCTTGTTTATACATCAGTTCTGTTAGTCTGAATCTTTTTATTGGGCAGTTCAGTCCATTGATTTGAGAGAGACTGTTAGACCTTTTTATTTTAATGTTGATAATGTGTGTGTTGGTTACTTTTCGTTTTGCTGTAGTGAGGTTTTTTTATGTCATGTGTGTTCCTGGATGTAGTTAGCTTTCTTGGGTTGTATTTTTCCTTCTAGTATCATTTGTAATGCTGGATTTTGGTGTACGTATTGTACAAATTTGTTTTTGTCATTGAATATCTTGTTTTCTCCATCTATGATGATTGAGAGTTTTGCTGTGAATAGTAGTATGGGTTGACATCTGTGTTCTCTAAGGATTTGCATTATATCTATCCAGGACATTCTGGCATTCCTAGTCTCCATTGAGAAGTGAGGTATGATTCTATTGGTTTTGCCAGTATAGGTTACTTGGGCTTTTTCCCTTGCAGGTTTTAGTATTTTTCTGTGTTCTGTATGTTTCTTGTTTTGATTATTTCATGGTAGAAATATTTTCTTTTCTAATCTAATTTAGTAAATATTCTGTAGGTCTTTTGTATGCTTATAGGCCTCTCCTGTAAATTAGGGGAAATTTTTCAGTTATTTTATTGAAAATATTTTCTATACCTTGGAGAAGGGAATCTTTTCCCTGTCTTCCTGTTATTCCTAGGTGTTGTCTTTTCATGCTGTCCTTGATTTCTTGAATGGTTTGTGTAGAATTTTTTTAGATTAACATTTTCTTTGATGGATACATCTATTTCTTCATTGTATCTTCTACACTTGAGATTCTCTTCTCCATCTCTTATACTCTGTTGGAGATGCTTACCTCTGTAGTTCCTGTTTTCTTCCTTAACTTCTCCCTCTCCATCATTTCCTCAGTTTGTGTTTTCCTTAATTTTTTTCATTTCTATCTTCAGATTTTTTTTTATCTTCAGATCTTGAATCGTTTTGATTTCCTTCACGTGTCTGTATTCTCCTGCTTTCCCTTTAATTTCTTCGCCTGTTTGATTGAACTTTCCTCTGTTTTTAAATTTTCTTTCAGTGATTTAATTATTTCCTCTGTATAGTCCACAAACCTTTGGTTGTATCTTCCTGTATTGCTTTGTATATTTTATTCACTTCCTCCACCATCATCTTCATAAGCATAGATTTAAGGTCATCTTCTTGAATGTCACTTAAGTTAGGGTATCAAGGGCTATTTGGCCTTGTATAACTGGGTTCTGGAGATGCTTTATTGCTTTGGCTTTTGTTGATTGTGCTTTAATGCTGACCTTTACCCATCTGGCTGTGTCAGGTGTTGGCTGTTAGTTTCTGGTGCCTGCTGGATTACTAGGGTTGAGGGGAATCCCCTTGTCAGGGAGACGGTTGTTCCTGAAGGAGCCCTCTTTGGCAGCTGTTCGGTTATGGTCACTAAATGGTCATGGCTTGTCAGGGAATTGCCACAGCCCTCCTCAGGTGTATGGTCCTATGGGCTAACTGGGCTCTTTAGGAGACTGGGGCCTCTCCTCTAAACAGGAGAAGTCCTGGAGACATCTGCCCTGCCACTGGCTTCCTTGCTCCAAATATAGTGAGCTGCTGCTGCTCATACACCGTGTTTGCTGGATGCAACCCTCTTGAAGAACCAGGGAGTCCAGAGGTTTGTTTGGTCTTGAAGACAAGGTTGAGGAGACAGGTTGAGTCTTGAAACAGTGTTTGGGAGCAGATCCTGTGGGTCCCAGATGTCTGTAGAACTAAGTTTAGAGTTCTGTGCCCCAGTACCCAAGAGGTAATCAGTGGCAGATGAGTGAAGCCCAGAGGTGTGTGGCTGGAGGCTAAGAGCAGGATTAGCTTTCTGCCTTGAGGTTGGACCTGATGTTTCCCTCACAGTGGGGTTTCCTCCAGACAGGCGGGACCAGTCTGTGGTATTTTGGGGTCCATAGTTCAATCTTGGATGTAAAGCAGGTAGGCATGTTGCTCCTACAGAGGCACTTGCTCATATATGTTCTTTTTTGATATAATCATATCCACAAATCAGAAATAGTCTAAATGTACATCACTGGATAAATGAATAAAGAAAATGTGGCATGTTTATACTATTGAATATTCTCAGTTGTTTTTTTAAAAAAGTAAATTGTATATTCAGGTAAATAAATGGAGCTGTAAAATAATTATCCTAAGTACTATATCCCAGATTCAGAAAGACAAATATTATATGTATTTTTATATGTGGACATTGGCTATTAAGTCTTTGATATGCAAGCTACTATATGTAAAACCACAGAGATCACATGTATAGTAAGGGACTATGACGATGGGAAAGGCCTCCTTAGAAAGGTGAAGTAGAATAAATAGTTATGGAAGGATGGTTTCTTAGTTAGGGTTTTAATTGTGAAAAGACATCATAACCAAGGCAACTCTTATAAAGGACAACATTTAATTGGGGCTGGCTTACAGTTTCAGGGGTTCAGTCCACTATCATCATGGTGGAAATTCTAGCATTGTGCAGGCAAGCTTGATGCTGGAGCAGCCAGGAGCTCTACATCTTCATCTCAAGGCAGGCAAAGGGAGGATGAAATTCCACATTTGGCAGAGCCTGAACATTGGAGCCTTCAAAGCCCACCTACACAATGACACATTTTCTCCAGTCAGGGCTTGCAGAGGACAGACAAACAAGGAGCAGAAAGGAAGGGAACACAGTGAGTGAATACAAGCAGGGGCAGGTAAAACAGAGTTTTATGGTTGTATGGAAACAAAGTACAGTAGAAGCCATCTAAGATATATATATATATACATATATATATATATGTATATATATATATACATATATATATATCTTAGATGGCTTCTACTGTACATATATATATGTATATATATATATATATATATATATATATATATATATGAAATCATCAAATAGTGGGGGAGATGGTGCTTCAACTGGATATCTCTCATCACCAAATGAAGCTTCCTGTACCCAGAGTGGGTTATATCTATAATCAGGTTCTTAACAAAAGAGGCTTCATGGACCCGTCAAAGAACCCAGACTACTGCCAAAGCAAATTGTTGCTCTCTAAAAACTGATGGTAATATCTTATTGCTAAATATAACACCTAAATAACTCACTGAACATAGAGAAGGTTAGTTGATTCTTACCTAGGGCCTTCACTCCTATTTTCTATTATTCACAATACTGGAAGTTTCTCTGTATCTTACCAAAGAAGAAAGGTAATCATGAACTCAGCTATACATCCCTTGATCTACAATGGTAAACTGTATGTAAGATGCATTATTGCAATAGTGGCAGGAAGCTTGTGAAAATGACCAACCAATATTTGATTGGATTAAAGGTGCACTCCATAAAAGAACTTAAACCTGACACAACTTAGGTGTTCTAGGACTCATGACTATATTGCTGAGGGACCTGGGGAAAACCAAACAGTGCTGTTCTGGTCCAGGAACATCGAAAGAAAATTACTCCTAATGTCATTCTGCTATACTTATCGGTAAGAGTCTCACTCAGCCATCATCAAAGAAACTTCCTTCTGAAGCAAATGAGAGAAAATACAGAGACCCACAGCTGGACTATGTGCAGAGAGTAAAAGACTTTATAACATTCAGTCTTAAGTTAGATTTCTCCACCAAATCTTGCCTCTCACAGCTCAGGAAACCTTGTGGAAGTGGAGGCAGAAAAATAAAAGAGTCGTGGGCATGGATAACACAATGGAAATGACATTCTAAACACAACTGGACCGCTGCACATTTAAATTCACAGAGACTATGACAACATGTAAGAATTCTGAACTGGTCTGGGCTTGATGGGGTCCCAGCACTGGAGGCAATGTAGACAGAGCCTTCATCCCTAGCCCAGAAGCCTTTTCCAACTGATAACCACTTGTAAATGAAAAATAAGTTTATATAGCTGACTTTACTGAGTACATAAACCAGTCTAAAGATGAGGCCCATGCCCCAGAGTAGATAACCAAAACAAAATAAACTCAATAATTTTTAGAGATTTTTTTTCTCATGATGCTTTTCTTGGCTTTAAAATTTTTTTTTACGCTAAAGGTCTCTTCTTATATATTTTGATTTTGTGTTTCTAGGAGATTTCTGTCTGTGTGACTATGACTATATTGTTTCTTATACTTTTCCTTAAATCTTTGTTTGTCTGATAGGTTGCTTGTTTTGTACTATTCAGGTTTGTTCATTTTTATTTTATCTTAATTTATGAATATTTTTTCTTAAAATCTCTTCTTTTTCTATTAAGAAAGAAGAAAAGATGTAGATATCAGTGAGTAGAAATAAGTTGTTTGAAAAAAAACTACTTTCAATAATAATCAAATAAATGTAACAAAATTTGCTTGTCTACCTTTAATTAAATATTTTCTTCTAGTTTGCTTCCAGATTCTGGCTATTATAAATCAAGCTGCTATGAACATGGTTGAGCAAATGTCCATATGTCCTTATTGTATGGTTGAACATTTTTTATATTTATACTCAGGAGTGCTATAGCTGGATCTTGAGGAAGTGCTATTCCTAATTGTCTGAGAAAACACCAGATTGATTTCCAAAGTGGTTGTACAAGTTTATATTCCCACCAGCAATAAAACCAGACACACTAAATCCATTAGAAGAAAAAGTGAGGAAGAGCTTAGAACTCATTGGCACAGGAGACAACTTCCTGAAGAGAACACCAACAGCACAGACTCTAAGATCAACAAGCAATAAATGGGACCTCATGAAACTGAAAAGCTTCTGTAAAGCAAATGACACTGTCATCAGAACAAAACAACAGCCTACAGACTGGGAAAGGATCTTCACCAATCCTATATCTGACAGAGGGCTAATATTCAGAATATATAAAGAACTAAAGAAGTTAAAAAACAAATCAAGTAATCCAATTAAAAATGGGGTACAGAGCTAAACAGAATTCTCTGTAGAGGAATATAGAATGGTAGAGAAACATACAGAAATGCTCAATGTCCTTAGTCATCAGGGAAATGCAAATCAAAACGACCCTGAGATTGCACTTTACACAGATCAGAATAGCTAAGATCAAAAACTCAAATGACAATATATGCTGGAGAGGATGTGGGAAAAGGGGAACCCTCCTCCGTTCTAGCCTTTTGTTAGTTATAATTGAATAACAGGCCTAGATTCTCTTCTGGCTACCTCCTGCTGACACTGGGGCCACTGTAGGGAGGGCAAAAGGCTGAAATACTGGCCAAGTTCAGGAAAAATAGGCTGTTTTGCTGCTGTCTAGCATTTGTCCAGCATAAGTGGCCTGGAGAAAGAGTGCAGGTCCACCTTGATGGAAGTCTGTGAGGTCAGACTGGTACACTTGTAGTAGCTGTTTTGGCGCTATTGTGGATATAGGAAACACCTGGTTCTGGCTGAATACTGGAACATATTTATAGGCAGAAGACAAAGTTAAGTAGGTTACAGAAAAAATCCTTCAGGTGTACATTTAAAACTGTTGAGAAAGCAAACAGAGGTAGAAGGTTTGGATCAAAGTGATTTGAACATGGGAACCTCTGTTTACCTGAGGGAACCTCCATTTTACCTGAGGGAACCTCCATTTACCCAATCATTGGCAGTAATTTTAAAGGCTTTTGCTTTGGATCTGTCATCTAAAGAAATTGAGGTTATAGAATTGTGTAAACTTAGAAGCCCTTAAAGCAGGCACTAGGTGCAGAAATCTGAAATTCTTCAGAAGACATTCCCGAGAAGAATATGGAAAAATGGATGAATGGACTATTCCCTTTAGGCAGGTAGGAGACTGCGACCTGTCAAGACCTCCCAAGAGCAAGGTTTGACTCAGTAGATGGTACAATCTGTTCCAACATCTCTTCAGTATTGACCAGAGACCAAGGGCACAGTTGCCCATAGCAGACATGGCTTACCTAGCACTAGGATTTTTGTAGAAGAGTGATAGGGGAAGGGAGAGAAATCATGCCAGTAGAGGGAAAATCTTACCCAAGGGAGAAGACGGTCCTAGATTGAGGGTTTGGATGTAGGTTGGCAAGAGCCGTAGGGAGCGTTTGTGCCAACCAGAAGTGAAGACTTACAAATGGCTGGTGTATGAATGTAGCATTTGATAGCTAAGGATTGATACCAACCAGAAGGGAAGACTCACCAATCAGCTGGTGTTCGATGTAGGAATGTAGCAATCAAGTAGTCAGGAAAGGGAAGTTCCAAAACCAGGGGAAAAGGAGGAATCCCACCCTCTGAGATAGGCAATAGGTGCAGTACTTATCTGAAGCCCAATTGACCTGAGAGGTGGATTCAGGTGGATTTTCTGCAGCTTCTAAGAATTACTTTGAAGTTTTACAAAGGAGCTAAAACTTTAGACATGTTAGCCTCACAATTGTAATCTGCACTGAAATACACATTGTAGAAAAGGCAGTGGATATAAATATTTGTGTTAACAGCATAAGCATTCTTTAACGCGAGCTGTGAAAAGGCAGAAGCCTTTCATGAGGGAGAAGGAATGAAAGCTCACTTGATTTTAACCTTTAGTATAAGTACACATTACAGAGATTTAAAATCTTGAGCTTGGAACCAGGATAGTGGGTGGTATAGTGGAATATTTTTGTATTAGAGTTAGATTAATAAATCAGAGCTCTATTGATAAAGGTCAAAGCTCTGGATAGTTAATATAACTCTAGCATGGCAACAAGAGGAAATATTAAGTATTTTTACCTATTTAGGATACCTTAAATCACTTTAGACTTTGCAATAATTATAACTTGCATTTATCAACATTAAAACCCTTTCTTAGACCCTCAAAAAACATTTTTCTCAGTCTGTTGTATCTAGTTATTTACCATGAGACATAGGTGAAACTTCTATGAGCATTTATTGTTCTTTCACTAAAGGAATGGTAAAAGGTTACATCTGAGACTTGTTTCTTAAGTCTGACAGCAAGACATATTGTGTCTAGGCCTGACAGTAACAGCTCTAGAAGGCTTTAGGCCTGGTCTCCTGAATATGAAGAGAACTGAGAAGGCATCTGAAGTCTCCCAACACAGCACAGAAGTTGGTGATATGTCCATAGGGCCTGAGTGGGAGGCCAAAACAGAACTGCAATGTTACCCTGGATTGGGCAAGGATGGTGGAGGTTGCTGAATCTAGCAGCCGTTTGTCCTTTGCCAAGCCAAGGACCTGGAAAGCTGGAAGTATCTTTGACTTTTGTGCTAGTTGAGTCTCCATGGCTGGGCACATAGGACAAGCCTGCATGGGAGCATTTGGTTTCCAGATGCCAGTCTGAAAAAAGGTGGCCATGGTTTGTTGAGACAGCTTCGGGACCCTGTGGCTGCATTTGAAGCAGTCACCTGATGGAATTGACCTTTGACTATACCCCAGCAGGATGGCACATTGCAGACCTCTTGTTTTCTGTGCAGGAATGCCAACAGCCTCACAGCAGCAGCCAAGGTCTAGGGCAGAGTTTTGTTGTAGATAAGCCTGTCAGGAAGGCTCCTCTCCTTATTTTTATCAATTCCTATATGGTGACTCAAGGTCCATCCTCAGCTGTATATTAAAATGGCAGTGAGACCATGTTTGCATCTGTAGGACTAGAAATATAATTTTGGGCGTGTTAGAGGACTTGATCATCTATGGGATGACTGACGATTAACTTGAATTCATTAACCAACAAATATTAGGGCTTTACGTTTTGTCCTTGTTAAGTGGAGGCTTAAAAGTCATATAGTCCATTAAATTGAAAGCATAACAGTTCTCTGTATGATTTAGTATATAAAAAGTTCATAGCTTATAAAAGTCTAAGGTTATACTATAGATTAAAATATTACCATATTTAGAAAACAAGACCAAGCATATTTTAACCTTTTGAGAGTGAAGCTATAACCCAATGATCAAGTTTTAACATAAATTTAGAATGCTTCTAAAATTAATAAATATTAATTTAGAGTATTGGTAAAAACTTGTATATAGCAAACCCTGAGTTATGAGTTTTAAAACAAACAAAATAGAACAGTATAAAGGTATAAAGCAATTTAAAAATTACATTTGAATTTATTATATTAAACCTAATAGCCAGAAAGCATAGTGGCGAATCTGGATCATAGACAGCTCATGCAGGAAAACAACATTTATTAATTTAGGAATTGAAAAAGACATAGCAGTTAGATGTACATTTAAAATGGGCTTAATTTGAATAGAGCTTTATAACTTTGAAATTTTATCATTATATAACAATCAGTTTGAGCCAGGGTTGAATCATATATATTATAAAATGTAACTTTGAATTTTTATAAAATCCGTACCAATTTAAAGTGAGAATTGTTGCTGTCCTTGTCTAAAAGGAGATAAAAATAAATAGAGAATTAATTCTGATTAATATTGTTCATACCATGTGGTCACCTTAAGGTTTACAGTTTAATTTTAAGATTACTTTTTGAGAGTATAAAAAGAAACCATAGAGTATATTCAGTGAGATAGCAGGCAGAGTGAAACAGACGAGACTTTGAGAAAAGAGAAATAGGGAATTTTTTTTTTTTTTTTTTTTTTTACTTCATGGATCACTCTTAGTGTTACAGGATATTAGACATTTGAGTAGGGAAAATATTGGTGTAGAAGCCAGAGGTTTCCCTAAGAGGAGGGAATATGAGGAAACCATTCCTGCGAATGAGAAAAGGGAAATGGAAATGGACCATGAGGCTAGTGGTTCAACAACAAATAGCATGGCAGGTCATGGGCTTAGCCAGGCTAAGCAACCTCGGTGCCTGGTATCAGGGCTTTATCAGCAGTAAGGCCACATTCTCTTAGAGGGAATCTCACCTGTAGGAAAAGATAGGGGCAGATAGACAGCTTGAAAAGGGAAGTGTCCTTTTAGGGTCTACAAGAGACTATGGTTTCGTAGCTTTGAAAAGAATGGGACAGAAGCAAAGTAGTAAAAGCAGCTGGCAGTGGTTTCCACAGTAGTTTTTGGGTTTTTTGTTTTGTTTTGTTTTGTTTTGTTTTGTTTTGTTTTGTTTTGTTTTGTTTTGTTTTTTAACCAACCATGTGACTGTCCTTGATTGCCCTTAAGTTAAGATGGCAAGAAACCATGTGCTTGCCCTTAGTGGAGAAGGCAGTAAAGCCATGGCTTCATCCTCCTTATCCCAAAATCAACATGGTGGCTAACCATGCACATTGCATGGTCATAGCTGCATTGCGAGACAAGGTGCTTGCTTGTGGGATGGCTGTCCAGGCCTGGTTGAAAACTCTTTGTATGCTCATGGCATGTCTGATGGGAAGGCTACACAACTGAAAATCCTCCTCTGCAAGCCAGCCTGAAGGAGATTTAAAAACTCGTCGATGGGGCCTGAGGCAGTGGCACAATCTAAAGCCATCTGCGTGTTCACAGAGTCCCCAGCAATTGCTTACTAACAGCAACGGTTTAGAGGTAGGCTGTGTCTGTGTCTGAAGCAGCAGTTTCAGCATGTGGCATGACAGTTTTAGTTTCCCCAAGGCAGATGCTGGATCTGAGCATCCTTATGCAAAGGGACAGGTGTGTGTTGTAAGGGCAGGGCAGTTGAAAGAAAGTGTAGGTTTTAAGGCAGAGGTGGTTGAGTGCTGGTTAGGGATAGGTAGAACAGAAAAAGAAAGTCTGTTGCAGGTACCATGGTCCTAATAAGACCTAATAAAACCTAATAAGACTTGATCAGACCAAGTGTTACCAGGAGAGCCCTTCCCGGCCAAATGTACCAACATTAGGACCAATGAAATGCTGATGCATACAAGAGATTTTATATGAAAGAGGTTTATTAGGAGAGCAAGACATGATGGGGGAACAGAGGGGCATTCCCACAGAGAAAGGGGAGACAGCAGGAGAGCAAGAGAGTAAGTATATTCAAGCAAAGCACTCACAGACAATAATTAAAATAAATTTATTTTTAAGGGAAAAAATTGAGAGATTGGCCTGTTTCACTATATTTGTCAAAAAGGAAATGGGAATCTTAGTTAAAAATAAAAGTTGCTTCAGCTAAGATATTTGATCTTAATAATTATGCAAAAGAAAAAAAATCAAGAAATTCAAGTTTGCATGTGTAAATGCATGAATTTTACATGGGTCAGCAAATTACCCAATGATACTTGTGACAGTATTTCATTTAAAACCATCACGATGGGTACAGGGAGGTGCCATCCAGGACTTGATCCTCTGTGGATAAATGTCAGGCTCCACTTCAAAACTAGAGTGGGAAAGTGGGCCTCCAAACCCAAGGATATAAGGAGTATCCACGAATTTTAAACGACTTAAGGAAACAGAAGGGGTAAAGGGGACTGTGATGAAACAGAACAGACTGAACTATTCAGGAAGACAAGCCATGCTGAGCAGGCATCACCTGATATGGGGGATAAGGAAGCTAATCAGACATTGAGAGTGATTAGATAGAAGTGATCAGAGGTCCTTGCTAAACTGAGTAGTCAGGGTTCTTTTCTAACACTGAAATTTACAAACTCAGATGGCTTAGAAAGAAGCTTGATAACTCAAATTGAGATTTGCTCATGTAAACAACTGTACCCTCTTTTTTAACTTATCTTCCTATGCTTCTCTCTGTCTACCTGTCTATTTAAACAATGCAATAATCCCTTGTTTTATTATTACAAAAAACATGAGTGTATACAAGTTCATTATAGTTACTAAAAGTATAATATATTGTGTGCTTGTGTGTTTAATTATCATTGAATAAACACAGGCATATAACTTACTATGTGTGTATGTGCATGTGTGTGTGTGTAATAGTTACCAGGAGTGTTAATCCTGCATGTAGAAAAAGTATATACACAATTTGAGCCCTTTCTTATATGAAATATTGGAAAATTTAATCAAAATTATGTAGTATTTGTGAGGATTAATGATAATGTACAGACACATTATTGGGAACTTATTATTTAAGACATATCACAGGCACTCTCGTTGTTAATATTGATATTAATTAGTCCTGTGCTGTAGTTGCTATTTTTATTTTGTAACTGAGGCTTGGACTTAAGACTTTTTTCATGAGTGCCCAGGGAAGTTGTGAAAGACTCTGTGCACAAACTACGTGAACGCCAGCTCAAAATTTTCTTCTGAACCATTTTGTGCTCCAGAGGAAAGTGCTTCAGTGCAGAAGGAGGAGCTTTCCCTGGGGAACTGCAATTATATCAACATATTCTAACTAAATTCATTAATCTTAATGAAAAAGTTGAAACTTTGTGTTTACTGAGATTGCTGTCAGTTAATATGTCCCCATGAAAAAGCTAAAGAACTCTTCACTCTAATGAGGCCCTTGGAAACTGATTAGCAAGTAAACTAAAGTTATGGCATAGGGAATTCTCTTTGCTATGAGTACTTTCATAATAAGACCCAGAGAGAGACAGTTTCATCATCAACACTTATCAAACACTGGCTTCAGTTTCTTTCCCCATATGATCAGTAACTGTTTAATTAATACCAAGAAACGGATAATTGAACTTAAGGAAAATACCACTTTGCTTACTGTCTTATGTCCTCTGAATTTTTGAGGTCAGAGTATAATTAAAATCATACAGCACTCTGTTTTCATGTTGTACAGTATGGCCAGCAGCAGGGAATTGGGAACTCCTACACTCTATGTTCAGATATTAATGTACAGCATATAATTAGAGAACATGATCACTCATTAAAGACTTTTCAAATTCACTGGAAAACTGAAACTACTAGCCTAATTAAAATGTTTGACATGCACCATGACTAGGGGCTTCTGCTGGACAGGATATACTAAAGGAAACTAAGAGATGGCTCCTCCTTTACTCAACAGAGAAAGCCAGGAGTCAAGCACTACATGCCTGATTCACCTGGAGACATGAAATAAAACTCAAAAGCGCACATGCTCTTCTTAGCAATGGTCCGTGTGAGCAGCTTGAACAAGTGGGGTGGTTTGCAAGCTGCAGTGATTAAGTAGATTATTGATTTCTGCTTATACATAATATGCATTTTAAGCTGAGCTAAATAACATGCTATGACTATGTCTTGATCACTTTCTGAAAGCACAAGCAGCCTTAAATACTTATGTTTCAATAAGTTACTACGGTTAAAAACTATTCACATAAATTCGCTTAAATGGGAAGTATAAAAACTGCTATGAAGTATTAATTTCTTACATGCTTATTTACAAGATAAAGCATCTCAGAGGACATCTATACACAGGGATTACTCCCCTTAAATTTCACAAGAAACACTAAAAGTAGTCATGTTAAGAATTAAGTAAAGGAAGCCTATGTTCACTGGAATTTGGACTAAATGAAAGGTGAAATGGATAAACAGAAGTCAGTCGAGTATTTACTGAGGTGGTTGATATTATTAGCCAGTGTTTAGACAAGAGAAAAACACCATATTAGTTTCTAATTTAATTCCTCCTTATGCAAGTTTGCAAATACAGAACTAAAAAAGAAGTTGCATTTTGTCAATATTGAAACCTGAAGTCAGGGACTGTTTTGTGTTCATTGACCCAGTTCATGAAACATCCTCAATATAGAGTACCACCTGGCTGTATATACTGCAGCAGGGGTTCAAACTAGAAATTGTGATTCAATATTCAATGGTGTTTAGGGGTTATTAACACAAAAAGTATGGCTGCAGAGAAAGTGAACATTAAGAATGTAATCTGATAGAATTAGATAGTGAAAATTATAAACCTTTAATCAAGATAATGTCTATTTTCTTTGTATTTATAAGTTATAAAGAAAATGCCAATACATTTTTCACTGTTTCAGTTTATTGGTATGAGTCAATACACTAAGAAATAAAGAAAGAAAGAGAGAAGGAAAGAAAGAAAAAAACAAACAGAGAAAGAAAGAAACAGAAAAAAAGACAGAAAGATAGAAACAGGACCTGGAAAAAATGGCTGAGCATTTGCTGCTCTTGCAGAAGATCTGAATTTGGTTTTCAGCATCCACATGAAGTGGTTCACAACTTCTGTACTCAAGCTCCTGGAGATATGACATCACTTCCGGCATTTGTAGATGCCTGAATACACACATGCACACATACACAAGCACATACACATACATAAAATGAAAAATAAATCTAAAAGTATAAAAAAGAAACACCTTTCAATTTTAGTTTTAAAAATAAACATAAAATAAAAATAAACATTAAAAATAAACAAATTTAGAATTAGGAAAGCAACAATAAGAAAACACAACATAATAACGTTTATGTATTGTGAATTAATTTTGGTTATCATATGAAATGAAATAAAGAAATGGAAATTTCTTGTATCATCATTATTTTCTCCATAATTTCTAGTGTAGGGCTCTATGGGATGATGGCAGATAAAGCAAAATATAGAAGCTGCAGAAAGCTACCGAAGAAATGAAAGTGAGGAGACAAAAGTCTAGCAAAGAGATGGTTTCCTATTATTTCTGAAGATTGTACAAAAAGGCCCAGGAAAACTGTTCAGATAATGACATGGTACTAGTGAGGTCAATGACAAATATTCATGTATACAAATGTACCCATCACTCTCAGTCACAAAATCAGACTGAAAACAACATAGAAAAGAAAGAACATTATTAAATGCTCTTAGAACAGGTTCCTATGCTATGACTTCTCTTCCCGTACAGTCAAAGATTTCCTTCATATTGGAATATGGGTTTGAAAAACCTGCTTTACTCTGCATTTCATGCCCTTCCACAGTAACATACTTAAAATCATGGATTTTATCTGTATTTACTCACTACTGTGTCTTAAGAACACTGACTATTATTTGGAACTTGTAGTTTCTTGACATTTAATGTAAATAATCTAAAGTAAGCTATTCACTAAATGAGATTCAAATAACCAGCCAATTGTGTGAAGAAAATAAAATTCAAGCAAAATTTAAGTTACGTGATTTAATCAGTGATAAAACAAGATGACTAGCTATAAAGCAAAGAGGGGAAAACAAACGTAGTTTAGGCCTTGATTCTTCTTTTTTTTTTTTTTTTTTTTTTTTTTTTCAGTTGAGACCAGTGAAAAGCAGTTGACCATAGAATTGAGAAAACAAGAGCAATGTGGTAATCCATGAGATGAAAAAAAAAAGTAAACTCATTAAACTTCTTTTAAATTTTATTTAATTTAATACATGATCCTGGGGTCCTTTCATGCACTATAGAGTGTGATTTTTTTCTTTCTTCTTTGGTGGGACTGGATATTATCACTCACTTAAAAAACCAAGAGAAGTGTATCTCGAGGATCCAAGATGGCTGCCCCAGGAGGACACTGTGTCTGAGGAGCAGGACAGTAGTGTAGGCACAGCGACCTGGAGACTGAGATCTCGGACCTAAAACACCAGCATTTGCAACTGCCAGGTGAGCGGAATTCCTCCGGTGGGGAAATCAAGTGGAAAAGTCCAAGGGACACCCAGCTATTCCCAGGAAAAACTCCAGAGGGAGACAGGCTGCACACAGCCAGGCTGGGCGCCTAAGCCGCCATTTTGGTCGAGGGCACACTGTACTCCAGACAGACTGAGTTTTACCAAGATACCGCGGGATGCACTGCGCGGGCCCACAACCCTCTGTGCCAGCGGCCACCTCTTTGGGCTGGGGCACACAGTACCCCGGAGTGACTGAGTTTCACCCAGATACCACGGGCTGCACTGGGCAGTTCCAGTCTGAAGTTCAGCCTTAAAGCACAAACAGCTCCTTGATTATATATAAACAAATGCCCAGAAATCGGTGAAATAACTCACCCAACAAAAATCAGGACACCATGGCCCCACCAGAAACACCCAAAAGCAATAGAGATTTTAATGCAGCGGAGACACAGGAAAATTATATTAAAGCTATAATTATGCAGATATTAGATGAACAAAAGGAGGCACAAAAAGAGGAAATGAACCAGGCCCTCAAGGAAATTAAGAAGGATTTAATTACCCACATACGGGAACAATTAAAGATAGACAGAGAGGAAACAACCAAAATAGGAGACACAGTCAATCAGATGAAGGAAACCATACAAAGCATGAAAACAGAATTAGAATCTATAAAGAAGACACAAATGGAAAAGATCCTGGAACTGGAGAACTTAGAAAAAAGATCAGGAACCACAAAGGTAAGCATCACCAATAGAATACAAGACATGGAAGAAAGAATCTCAGGAGCTGAAGATACCCTGGCTGAAATGAATTCCTCAATCAAGGAAAAAATAAAATCGGAAAGGTCCCAAACACA
>CM053752.1:59954480-59978614 GCA_028658305.1 Pachyuromys duprasi
AGGTGGAAAGATCTCCTGTGCTCATGGATTGGTAGGATTAACATAGTGAAAATGACCATACTTCCAAAAGCAATCTACAGATTCAATGCAATCCCCATCAAAATACCTTCACAATTCTTCACAGACCTTGAAAGAAAAATACTCAACTTCATATGGAGAAATAAAAAAACCCAGAATCTCCAAAACAATCCTCTACAACAACAGATCATCTGGAGGTATCTCCATCCCTGACCTCAAGCTGTACTACAGAACAATAGTAATAAAAACTGCATGGTATTGGCATAGAAACAGAACAGTGGACTGTTTCAGTCATGATCTTGATGGCTGACTCTTTGACCCTCCCCCATAAGTGCTGGGGAGTGACAGACTGGCTAGATCCCAGTGGAGGACATTGCAGCCAGTCCTGAGGAGACAGGATGAGCTAGGGTTGGATGGAAGGGGAGGAGGTCCTCCCCTGTTGGTGGACTTGGAGGGGGCGGGGAGAAGATGAGGGAGGGTTGGGGAGGCAGGGAGGGAATTAGGGAGGGGGCTATGCTTGGGATGCAAAGTACCTAACCTGTGATTGATAACAAAAATTAAATTAAAAAAAAACAAGAGAAGTTTAAAATTAAAATTAAACACTAAGATTATTTCCCACTTCCCCTTCCTCCTTCCAAATTCTCTCATATAACACTACTTGCCTTTTAAAATACAGAGCTGCTCTATTCATTAATTGTTATTACATGCGTACAGGTATATGGTTGGTTTTATTAATTATTTTAGTTAATAAAACATTGTATAAGCTGGGTGTGGTGGAGCATGCCTTTATTCCAGTGCTCTGGGAGGCAGAGGCAGGAGGATCACTGTGAATTCAAAGTCCTATTGTGAATGAATAACACAAATAACTTGCTAAATTCCCAAATTAATCAGTTGTTTCTTTAAGCTTGCCCTGACTGTAATGTCACTTATGAGGAATGTACCTTTTGTAAAGTAAGTGCTTAAATATATGTATATGGGTATGTACATATATACATACCCATATACACACAGTAAAGAAATTATAAATAGGCCATAAATTTAAAAGGCAGATGTAATGAGAGAGGATAAACTGGATAAGACAATTTTTAAAAGCCATTTTTAATCATTTTCAATTTTATACTTATAAAAGAAAAATGCAATAAATTCTCTATTTAAAAATCTCTAGCGCATAGATGTAAAGCCCATAGATGTTTTAGGAACTTATAAAAACAAATTATTCAATTATAAACATTCTAAATGGGTAAGAAACAAAATAAATGATAACAGTAAAAAACAAAGTTACCACAGTAGAAAGGGAATTATTATTTCCATGGTCACCACTCATGCAAGCCAATTCTTTTACTGTTTGCACAATTATAATTCATACACACGAGCAAATCTTGTTACTCCGTGGTGAGTTGATTTTTATTCACATATGATCTCATGATACTTTTGCCTTTGGAGGCCAGTCATTTTCTCCTTAGAATTTCGAAATGTCAGTAAGACCCAGGAGAGCCTGTGACCTTGGAGACCAGTCTGCAAATATTACTAGGAATTAACATTGAATAAGAAATCTCCCAATGACTTATATATTTATATATACTAGCATCACTCCCTAACTTAGAGAAGAGCCTTATAGAGAATGACAACAATCAGGCTGAGATTTCTTCCATAATCAGGTAAGAAGAAACATTCTGCTGATTATTTGCAATAAAACTCTTCCTCAAATAGTCCATTATATTTTCTATTCAGAAGTCCATGAACTTGTCCATCTGTACCAAAACAACACAAAGCTGATATCCACAATCCTAGGAACAAGCTAAGTATTCTCTCAACTGTTCCTTGGCTCTTGTAAATGTTAGAGAAAAAAAAGATTTAAAAAATAACAATTCTTGTTTAAAAAGAACATG
The DNA here is from genome assembly GCA_028658305.1 of Pachyuromys duprasi. Classification (NCBI taxonomy): domain Eukaryota; kingdom Metazoa; phylum Chordata; class Mammalia; order Rodentia; family Muridae; genus Pachyuromys; species Pachyuromys duprasi. The sequence goes on from CM053752.1 coordinate 59,956,388, forward strand.
TGTTTTGCTGAGCAGTCGTACTTCTAGGATAAATTTTGAATAGTTTAAGGGAGAGGATGTGTCACATAGAGACTCATGGATGGAGGCAATATACAAAAATGAGAAAAATGTGTTCATGATGTGAAATTCAAAAATCATATTGTTTTGATGAGCTTAATGTAATTTTTATATATATATATATATATATATATATATATATATAATTTTACTATAGATTTGTCAGGAAAGAAAACAAGTCTTATCTCAGTGAACTTTTAAAGGACAGTAGCCTGTGCCAGGAAAATCTTCATTGTTTTCTTCACAGCATCTAAAGAGAGGTTTGTGAAAAGGGACTGGAAATGGAATTTCAATAGTACATTCCTACATCTGAAAGTGGAGAAGTATTGACCAGTATTCACTTTTGCCTGATTTTCTCTTCCATTTGACACTCAAAATGTGAATCTGAGTTATCAACATTGCTATCAACACCCAGGTGAGTTTGCAAGCTTCATTCTAGTATCCTTCTTTCAAAATGAGATTTGGTTCTAAGAATTAAGTTATTTGGTAGAAAGAGAAAATTTCTTGTGGCAGAAGTAGATAGATAGACAAATGAATGTCCAGATTATAGATGATATATGATAGAGACAGAGATAGATAGATGATAGGCAAATATAGATGATAGATATATGATAGACACACACATAGATAGATAATAAATGATCATCTAGGCAATGATTGTGGATGAGACGGTAGTATTCTTTCTGTTTTACATACTACATGCTAGGCAAATATTCAACCATTAAACAACCACAGCCAACTGGTTTCTTCCTGTTTCTAAAATTTGCCTTTAATTGTTTGCTATTGAAACTTAGAAGCCATTGGGAGAATTGAAATTGGATATATTTAGTAGGATACCGTATTAAACAACATCAACTCACAAAACAGTTGTATTTGATTACAATGTCTTTGCTGCACCAATAAACTGTGTTAACACTATCTTGTTTCGTTTTTGCTCTTCAGATGTTAAGACTTGATGAGATGACTGAAAGGAATACCACTATTGTGACAGAATTCATTCTCTTAGGGTTTGCAGTCCATAGAGAGATAGAGATCATTCTCTTTCTCCTCATTCTGGTGTTCTACAGTTTGACTTTGGTGGGAAATGTAGGAATGATTTCACTAATCAGGATGGATTCTAGGCTTCACACACCCATGTACTTCTTCCTCAGTAATCTGGCTTTTGTAGACCTTTGGTATTCCTCTTCAGTAGCCCCCAAGTTCCTGGAGACTCTCATCACTAATAGAAGGTCTATATCTTTCTATGCCTGTGCAACCCAGCTTGGTTTTTTTCTGTACTTTTTGATTTCAGAGATGTTTCTCCTTGCAGTGATGGCTTATGACCGCTATGTGGCCATTTGCAATCCTCTTCTGTACATGGTGGTCATGTCCCAGAAAGTATGCCTACGACTTGTAATGGGCCCCTACTTTTACAGTTTTGCTGTTGCTTTGCTCCACACAGTAGTTACTTTCAAATTGTTTTACTGTGGCCCCAATATAATCAACCACTTTTATTGTGATGATGTTCCATTGATGGCTCTCGCATGCTCAGACACCAGCCTCAAGGAGATTCTAATATTCATCTTTGCTGGATTCAACATGATCAGTTCTTTGACCACTGTCCTGATTTCTTACTTATACATTGTGGCTGCTATCTTGAGAATCCAGTCCACAGAAGGGAGGTGCAAAGCTTTCTCAACATGTGCCTCTCATCTCACTGCTGTGACTATATTTTATGGAACACTCATTTTCATGTATTTGCAGCCAAAATCAAGCCATTCCCTTGACACAGACAAAATGGCCTCAGTATTTTACACAATTGTCATCCCCATGCTCAATCCCATGATCTACAGCTTAAGGAACAAAGAGGTAAAGAGTGCTCTGAGAAAAGCCCTTGAAAAATGCTATGTGCTACCTCTAATGCACCTCAAGAAAGGAATTTCCTGAGTAGAACCAATGCAATGTAAATAAATGCCTTTTTAAAAAAAATCTTTGAAATAAATTCGTTTTTAATATAATTTCGATGAGCAAAGTCCTTCCATTCACTACGCAAATGCTAGAATTCTCTCGCAAGGCAAACACAATGTAAAATAGGTAGAAAAGGCAATAAATTGATTTGATAGATGGTAAATAGATGATAGTTAGATAGATGATAGATAATGATAAATAGAGTTATTTCTAGGAGATGATTTAGTAGATAAAGCAGTTGCAATATAAGCCTGAAGTCCTGACTTTGAAAATCATTACTCCTATGGTAAGATGGGCTTTTCTCATTTGTTTATTTTACTCACTTTACATCCTTGTAACCCCTTCTCTCATTCCCTCCTAGTCCCACCCTCTCTGAGTCCCTCTCTCTGCTCCCCTTTTCCTCAGAAGAGGGGAGATCCTTTTCCCATCCACTCCAGCTCATCAAGTTGCATCAGGACTGAACCTGTCTTCTTCCCCTGTGGCCTGTCAAGTCAATTGTGTCAGGGGAAAGTGATCTAAAAGCTAGCAAGTGAGTCCCACTCAGGTGTAGTCCCTACTTCCCTTACTAGAGTACACACTTGAAGCCTAATCTGCCCACCTGCTATATCTTTGTAGGGGCCCTAGGTCCAGTTCATGCTAACATGGTGTAGGTTATGATACACAGTAGGGGAACTTGTCTCAAACAAGGTCTAAGGTGACACTTGAGTTCTTTTTTTCTTGTGAAGTTCTTGTCATTTCTGTGTCCTTTTCTCTTTCTTCCTACTATTTCCCAAGTCTCCCTGTGTATTGACCAATGTTTGGTGTGAGTCTCAACATATTCCTAAGGAGAGTAAGGGTAAGAGGACAGAAGGCCTATAGAGAAAAGAGGAACTGAGGGTGGGGACATCTCTGTGACAAGTTGGAGACCTAAGTCAGAGTAGGCTCCTGAAAGGATATGAAGGGGTTTCAAGCAGAGACTCCTAGTAGCAGAGATCAAAGAGACTGAAGAGAACACACTCTAACAAGATTAGTCTTCTAGTAAAGGGCAGGGAACACCAACCCACCCATAAAATCTTTGACCCCAAATTTACCCTGCCTATGAGATGTGCAGGGATAAAGGTAGAACAGATAGAGCAGAGACTGAGGGACAGATATAATGCCTGGCTCAACAGTAGATCCACCCTACTGGAGAGTGCCAGCCCCTGACACTAAGAACGCCATTCTGCTAAGCTTGCAGACAGGAGTCTGTCAGAGCTGTCCTCTGAGAGATTTTACCCAGCAGTGCTCCAATACATTGAGGATTTGTGTCATTGAACTTGAAGCTCCTATACAGCTGGTAGACACACTACTTTTGTTTCTATTCAATACAGTAATACATTATAAAGAATGAAGCAAAAATGTGACCTTCTAGGATTTTTAAAATTTACTTATTTTGTTTTAAGCAAATGAATGTCTTGTTTGTGTGCATGTAATGCATTACGTACATATCTAGAATGCTTGAAGGCTACAAGATAGTGTCAGATTCCCTGACCCCCCATTTGGTGCTGTGTCTCTAACTCAGCTCCTATGTAGAGAAGAAAGTGCTTGCAACCACTGAGATATATCTCCAAGCCCTTGGATATTTCAGTCTCAGCAATCCTATGAAATTCCTTCCAAATCTGAATCATGTATGCCAGCCATCACTCTTCACTTTACCTCTAAAAAGTACAATATTTGTTAGTTTTTTAAATTACTTGATGTAGCAATTAAAGTATGTACCAGGTGGACTATGCAATGCCTCCATGGCTGGCAAAGCTTTATTTCTAGATGTATCTATGAGAGTGTTAATAGAAAAGGTTAACATTTACAATCAGCAGAGGAAGTAACCCTCATTAATGTGTACAGTCATGACCTGATATGTTGAAGAACAAATAGAACAAATAATGTAGTGAAAGGATGATTTTTCTCTTGCTTCTTTGAACTGAGGCATCAGGTTTGGTTTCCCCTCAATCATAAGCATCAGATTCTGTTTTTTTTCTTTTTTTTTAATTTAATCACCTTACTACCTGATACCAGCCTTATTCCCCTCTCTACCTAGTCCATCGCTCATGCCCCTCTTTCCCCATTCCCTCCTCTACTTCTTTTCAGAGAAGCAGGGTCCTAAGGTGTACCAGCCCACCCTGACACCTCAAGATGAAGCAGGACTAACTGCATCCTCTCCCAGGCAGGCAGCAGAGTCAGAGACAGCCCCTATTCCCACTGTTAGGGGACCCCATGATGACTATGCTGCACATCTACTACTTATGTGTAGGAGTCTAGGTCCAGCCCATGCAGACTCTTTGGTTGGTGATTCAGTCTCTGTGAGCTCACATGGGCCCAGGTTGGTTTACTCTGTAAATCTTCTCATAGTGTCCTTGACTCCTGCAAATTCCTCAATCCTTTCCCCGATTCTTCCACAAAACTCACCAAGCTTGCCTATTATTTGGTTGTCAGTCTCTGCATCTGTTTCCATCAGCTGCTGGATGAAGCCTCTCAGAAGACAGTTAAGCTAGTCTGTTGTCTGCAAGCATAACTGAGTGTCATTAATAGTGTCAGGGGTTGGCTCTCTTGTAGGGTGGGTCTCAAGTTGGGCCAGTCATTGGTTTGATTCCCTCAATCTCTGCTTTATCTATATTCTTATATATCTTGTTAATAGCACAAATTTTGGGTCAAAGGTTTTATGAGTTGGTAGGTGTCCCCTCCCTCCGCTGGAAGTCCCACCTGGCTACAGGGGATGGCGACTTCAGGTTCCATAGGCACAACTGCTAGGAGTATCAGATTGGTTTTTAAGCCTTTGATTCCATGGCTTATGCCAGTCCACTTCATCAGCCTCAGTTTTAGTGCTTTCAGACTGGGATTAGAAGTAATACTATCAGATTTCTGAGCTCAAAAGCTTTTTAACTCAACATACACATAGTATATACTCACTTATAAGTGGATATTAGAAATAATATAAGATAATCATACTAAAATCTGTAGTACACATAAAGAAGCTAAGCAAGAAGGAAGACCCTGGGTAAGATGATCAATCCTCACTCAGAAAGACAAACAGGAGAGACATTGGAAGAGGGAGAAAACTGGGAACAGGACAGGAGCCTACCACAGAGATTGTCTGAAAGACTCTACCTAGCATGGTATTAAAGAGGATGCTGAGACTCATAACCAAACTTTGGGCAGAATACAGGGAATCTTATTAAAGAAGGGGGAGATAGAAAAACTTGGACAGATCTGGAGCTCTACAAGGAGAACAACAGAACCAAAATATCTAGGCCCTAGGGTCTTTTCTGAGACTGATAATTCAACCAAGGACCATTTATGGAGGACCATTCATTCAAGGACCATTCAAGGAACCCCTGCACAGAGGTAGCCCATGGCAGCTCAGTGTCTAAGTGGGCTTCCTAGTAAGGCGAACAGAGACTGTCTCTGACATGAACTTAGTGGCTAGCTCTTTTATCAACTCCCCATGATGGGGGAGCAGCCTGACCAGGCCACAGAAGAAAACTATGAAAGACAGTCCAGATGAGACCTGATAGGCTAGGGTCAGATGGAAGGGGAGGAAATCCTCTACTATCAGCGGACTGGGGAAAGCTCATGGGAGGAGATGAGGTAGGTAGGGAGGGCAGGATTGAGAGGTAATGAAGGTGGGACTACAGCTGGGATACAAAGTGGATAAATGGTAATAAATAAAAAATAATATTATAAAAGGACTTATAGGCAAGGGTCAGATAGCAGGGGAGGAGGGTTCCCCCTTTCTGTGAGCTATTGGAGGAGGATAGGGGAGAAGAGGGATGAAGGGTGAGACCAGGCAGAGACAAATGAGGAGGCTAAAAAGAAAAAAGAAAAAAAAAAAGCTTTTAAACTCATATTGAATTAAATCATCATCTACCAATACATTTGATATTTCTTACAATTAACATATTAAGAATATATCAGCTAACAAAGTCCTATTACAGAACTGCTATAACCCAGCCATCTATTTATCATCCATCCATCCATTCATCTATCTATCTATCTATCTGTCTGTCTGTCTGTCTGTCTGTCTATCTGTCTGTCAGTCTATCATCTTTCCAGCTATATAATCCCTTTAAGTTCATCATTCTAAAAAACACTCATGGAACAAATTAACACATCCCTTCTATTGTTGTCATTTTCTTTGTGGAAATCTGAAAAATGTTCCTCAAGACTATATTGTTTCTTGTTACCCATTCAAGCACAACTGAAGACTTATGTGTTGATTACCTAAGCAAAGTAATAATTTCAAAGTCATGAAAGAAACGAAGATATTACAATAGAATAGATGTATATTGGAGCGTTTTAAAACTCAGTTGCTAATATTGTGGCTGTCGGTAGTTTTAAGATTTGAACTCTGTTTAAAAGAAGTGAAGAGGAAGTAATTTAAAACGTCCTTAAACACATAGTGAGGTAGCATATACCTGTGAAAATTTATTAATCTATCCCTTCAAGAATCAATGTTGTCCACCTGTGGGGGATATCTGGGTACAAACACCATTTTGAATCATATTTTTAATTACTTTACAAACTAGAACTCTATAAGCTTGTCCCTTAGTCTTGTTTTCCTCACCAATTACCCTCTCCCATTCCTCATCTCCCTACCTCCATTCCACATAAATCTTTAAACACAGCATCCTCCTTTAAACACAGAATGACCACATTCATTCATATTTCGGTTATTCTACTATCTCCTCCATATACATTTTCATTGTGTTTCAAGATAGTAGCTTTCCATATGTGCTTTACATATATCCTTCATTTTAATGAACCATTCCTTCATTCTGCCCCTTCATTCAGTTCAGATGTCAGCCTTTCTGCTAATCTGCTCCTAGTCCTTTCTCTTTTCATTTTACCTCTGTTCTAGATTGCAGGTCTCTTAATGAGGCCTCTTTCTAGTTTAGTTGAGCATAACAGGAGCTCAAATAAAACATAAAAACAGGAGATTTTAAACTAGGATCTATAGTAAAGAAAACTTACAGCATTCATCCTATACGACCTGGATTACTTCTCAGTGTTTTAGCTGGTATTGCAAAAATTAAGTAGGAATTCATTTATTGAATTTGAAAACTGAGAGGTTGCCTGCTTCTTAATTTTTTTATTATTATCTTTTATTGCAATTTTTGCGCTTTGTATCTGGGCTGTGGACCCCTGCCTCATTTCCTCCCCACCCATCCTCCTCTCACTAAGTCCACTGACAGGGGAGGTCCTGCTCCCCTTTTATTTGACCCTAGCCTATCAAGTCTCATTAGGATTGGTTGTCTTCCTCTGTGGCCTGTCAAGGCTGCACCACCAGGGAGCAGTGGTCAGAGAGCCAGCCACTGAGTTCATGTCAAGACAGTCCCTGTTCCCCTTACTAGAACACCCACTTGGAGACTGAATCTATAAACTACATCTGAGCCAGGGATTTGGGTCCACTCCACCACGCATTGTGCTTGACTGGAGTATCATTCTCCCCAAGCCCCCCAGGGCTGAGTTTCTATGTCTCTGTTGGTCTCATTTTGGAGCTCCTGTCCCCTCCAGGTCTTTCTATCTCCCCCTTCTTTCCTAGGATTCCTTGCACTCTGCAGAGGTTGCCTGTTTTTTTAATCACCTCCATTGGAGGGATAGCATTACTAGACCAGAAGGGAAGAGAATCCATCCAGTCCTGATGAGACCTGATAGGCTAGGGTCAGATAAGAGGGGAGGAGGACCTCCCCCATTAGTGAACTAGGAGAGGGGTATAATAGGAGAAGAGGGAGGTAGGGTGGGACCAGGAGGAGGTGAGGGAGGGGCCTATACCTGGAATACAAAGTAAATAAATTGTATTATATAAGAAGAAGAAAAATGAATGCATGTTTTCTGAAAAAAAAATTAAAAGTTAAACAAAAAAAGAAAATCAAAAGAAAGAAAACTATACAGGCTTAAGTATTTCATATTGTTTTAAAATAGATGTCATAAATATAAATCTTAGAGATTCATGACATCACATTTTATCATATTTAACTATGTGGTTTGGTATTTTAAATTTTAAAATACCTTTTGAAGTTAACATTCAAATGTTATGTCATTTTCATGTGGTTTAAAATATTATGCTCCTTTCCAACCATTTAAATATTTATTTTAGTTCCCAGGTTGCATGAAAAAAGAATGAAAAAGTGTCTGAGATTTAGCTCATACTCAGTCTTTACCTAAATACCAATCAAAGTGAATAATGTCACAAAAAATTATCTGCCAACATATTTTTTGTTTTTTGAATTATTATTTTATTATATTTTTAAAATGTACAAATGTAAGTTGATTGTAGTATTTTAATATATGTCTGAATTGTGTATCAAAACAGCAAATTTAGCATAACTGTGAGCTGAATCATTCGCCTATTCTCTGAAACATTTTCTTTGAAATAGTCAAAACATTCTTCAAGATATTTCATAGCATAATTACTATTTTTTCACTTTTAATAATTTGTGAACTTAATCATTATGGGAGAAGAGAAAACATACATAATCAAGTAAATTTACACACTAAAAATGTTATTATATTAGTTATCATGAACAGAGCCTGAAAAAAGAGAAGGGACCTGCACACAATGATATCACTTGATAACATTGCAAAATGTGCTTCCCAATGACAAATCATCTTTTTAATCCATTACAGCAATTACACAAAACAGAAAGAGGCTATTTAAATGTGCACCACAGTGACAAGCTTAAACAGCCTCACAAAAGGGATGCCTGGCTGATAAATAACATTAAAGTGATCTAAGACAATGGAGCTCACATACCACATCACCGCATGGTGATCACAAAGGGAACGGTTAAATTTTACTGGCATAACTATCATTGATTATAATAACCCTACTAGGCAATACAAAACCAAAAATTATTTATTCTTTTTGACTCCTTTGTATTTTTTGAACAGCTTTCCCTCTCCTATCCTCTCTCTGACTCACGGAAACCATTACATACTTTGGCACAAAAGAAAATTGGTAAGGCCTTTATGGAAAACCAAAAAGAGTTGGTTGGTTGGTTGGTTTCCAAAATTGTGGAACAACTAAATGACCACACATTCCTAGATTTGGTTACTGAAATCAAAAAAACTAAGTGTCCATTGATGGGTGAATGGATCATAGTGCTATATATGAAGCAATTAAATATTGTTCATCCAAAAAATATGAACATTTGTCATTTTCACATTGTAGACAGATATGGAAGTCTCAATATTAATTGAAAGACATAGTTACAAGAATTCATGAATAACGAGATGCTGTAACACTAGACACAAGCTGTCAAACACAGGAACAGTGAGTGTGGGGGAGAGGGAAGGTAGCAGGTAGAAAGGGGAGGAGTGGAGGAAGGGGAAAGTATAGTCAGGATGTATTGTAAAAGAGAAGAACAAATTACAAGAAAAAGAAAAGAATACTTGTGTTACCTGAGCTCACATGCTGCATAGAGGAAACAAAAAAGTAATTGACTGCATATTAATTTTCAAAATTTCAAAATAGTGGAGAAAAACCAACCTAAAGAAAGAATGATGTATTTAGTCTCTCAGTCTCAGAAGTCTTCATATCTGATGCTTGAAACATCTGGCTGCAATCTTGCAACAAGGCAGAACATCATGGTGGGAAGGGTACAATGTTAGCAAGTTGAGTGAGAAAGTCCCTGGGTTCAAAACATTCTCTTCAAAGCACAACTCAGTGTGCTACTTCTTCAATCCAGACTTAGCTACTAAGTTTTAATCACCTCTAACAATGCCAACAGTTGAGAGCAAAGTCCTTCACAAAAGGTTTGGTGGAGATTTACAATTTAAACCATAACAGATAGGTTCATTATGGTTATGTATTTTAAAGTTTATTTTTACATGTGACTCAGTAAACTCCATTTACCACCATCTTAAGTATTAAGCATCAATCTCACATAACACAGTGGTGAGGTGCTCCAAAGGGATTGTTCTTAAGGCACTAATCTGACGATTGGAGAGCTTCACTAAGTCAAAGAAGTAAATGGTAACACAGAGAGAATACTAGACATAACATATGCCAGAAAATGGTAGTCAAGAGAAGAGAACAATAAGTTGTCCTAAGTGTCCTAACTGATTCATCTTTAAATACAAAGATATAGTAGGATAAGAGTTAGAATTTGGATAATATTTTAGCCCCTCAACACTAGCTTTTCTGTCTTGATCTAAAAATAACCATTTAATGACAACGGTTAGTTTTATTCTTTCACCATTTCAAAATATATATGACAAATTTTAATGACCTTCAAACCCATTACTATCTCTCATGCTACTTCATCCCCTACTGATACCTTTCTTCTAAATTTTTTCTCTTCTCTTCTAAATTTTTGTCATGTGTGAGTATATACATGTAAATGTGTGTGTTTCCTTTTAAGGTTCGTTATACTTTCCTGCATGTGAACAGGTAGGAGTTTATTTATTGTAACAAGAAAAATAATCATTGTTGACAACACTGGAGAATGCAAAGTCCTTTCCTCGAGAAATCTTTCACTGCTAGCAGTAGCTCAGGGAGTAGAGGCACACATTTTAAGGATGAAGGGAAAGATATTTTATCACTGCACTGGGAATTCAAACTAAAAAAAAGCACAAATATTATTATTTAAGGAAAATTTTAAATGGAAGAAAAACCTTGATATATCCTAACAACATACTTGGATATTCACAATTCAAATTCATTGCTAACATTTCATTTGTATACGAACATTTTTTTACTAAGCAAACAAATTACAATTTATTTATTTTTGTTATTTTTATATTAATCACAGGTTTTGTACTTTGTATCCTAGCCGTAGCCCCCTCCCTCATTCCCTCCCACTCTCTCCATCCTCCCTCATCTCTTCCCTGCCCCTTTCCAAGTCCAGTAATAGGGGAGGACCTCCTCCCCTTCCATCTGACCCTAGCTTATTAGGTCTCTTCAGGGCTAGCTACAATGTCCTCTTCTGTGGTCTAGCAAGGCTACTCCTCCTTCGGGGGGTGAGGGTTGAAGAGCCAGCCATTGAGTTTATGTCAGAAATAGTCCCTGCTTCCCTTACTAGGGTACCCAGTTGGATACTGAGCTACCATAGGCTATATCTGAGCAGGGGTTCTAGGTTATATCCGTACATGGTCCTTGTTTTATGATAATATTTTATAAGTTTTTATTCCTACCAGCAATAGAGGAGAGTTCTACTTTCTCCGCATCCTCTCTAACATGTATTGTCACTTGAGTTTTTGATCTTAGCCATTCTGATGGGTATAGGTGAAATCTCAGGGTCGTTTTGATTTGTATCTCCCATATGACTAAGGATGTTGAGCATCTCTTTAACTGTTTCTCTGCCATTCTACATTCCTCTACAGAGAATTCTCTGTTTAGCTCTGTACCCTACTTTTTAACTGGATTACTTGATTAGTTACTTTTTAACTTCTTGAATTCTTTATATATTCTGGATATTAGCCCTCTGTCAGATATAGGGTTGGTGAAGGTCATTTTACAGCTTATAGGCTATTTTGTTCTGACAATAGTGTCCTTTCCTTTACAGAAGCTTTTCAGATTCATGAGGTCTCATTTATTGACTGTTGATCTTAGAGTCTGTGTTGTTTGTGTTCTGTTCAGGAAGTTGTCTCCTGTACCAATGAGTTCTAGGCTCTTCCCCACTTTTTCTTCTAATCGATTTAGTGTGCCAGGTATTATGTTGAGGTCTTTGATCCAATTGGATTTAGGATCATCATATTTCTATACTTCATTTATCTCCATCTTAAGTATTAAGATGATAAATGATAAATGAGTTCTGTTATTCTTGCTAGAACTATAGATTTTATAGGAAATCAATGGTAAAGGCAAATGTGGTTAATTGAAGCCTTAAGAGGTAAAATTCAACTCTACTAAGAGATTTAAGCTTTAAGATTATTTAATTCAAACTTATTTGTAAGTACCTCAAATAAAATTCAAAAATAATGGTTTTTTCATTAAATGGCTGAGTATTTAAGTTAAAGCATGCTTAATAAGGGACAACAATGCTGTAAGAATCACTGTGGACAACCGGGTCTTTGAGTTTGAATGAGGGTTGTAGGTAGAAAGATTTTCAATTTAAGAATTTTATGCTTGTTCAACACATTTGGATTAAAATGGATCTAAAATGCCTGCTTTGATTTCGTGTTCTCAAGTTTGCCTTGGCGATTACCTTGTTGGCTGCTTCTTTCACGTCCTTATTCCTGAGACTGTAGATCATGGGGTTCAGCATAGGAATCACAGTGGTATAAAACACTGCCACCATCTTTCCCTGCTCAACAGACTCCTCAGTTGGCCTTCTCAGATACATGAATATCAGGGTCCCATAAAACATAGAAACAGCTGTCAAGTGAGATCCACAGGTGGAGAATGCCTTTTTTCTGCCTTCAGCAGAGTGCATGCGTAATACCGCGACTACAATGAGCATGTATGAGATGAGAACTACTGACAAAGAATATGTGAAATTAATCCCGGCAATAACAATCATTGTATACTCTTTGATGTGCACTCCTCCACAGGCAATCTTGATGAGAGGAGGATCAGCACAATAGAAGTGGTTGATTTCAACATTTCCACAGAAGTATAAACCATATGTCCACAGAGTACAAATCAGACTCACAGAAAATCCGTAGACATAAGGAACAGAGATGAGGCGGACACAGACAGCTCTGGACATCTTGCTGCTGTACAGCAAAGGGTTGCAGATGGCCATGTAGCGATCAAAGGCCATCACAGCCAGAATATAGACCTCCACGTGGACCAGAGCAATGAAGAAGTAGCACTGCACCAAACATCCAGCATAGGAAATGGTTTTTATTTTTGACAATAAGTTTTCCAGCATTTTGGGGGTGACATTGGAAGAGAACAACACATCCACAAAGGACAAATGACTTAGGAAAAAGTACATAGGACTCTGAAGCTGAGGGCTGATGCTGATCAAAATTATCATGGCAATGTTTCCCAACAGAGTGAGCATGTAAACAACCAAGAACAGCACAAAAAAGAGAACCCGGAATTCCTGGCGCCTTGTCAACCCCACTAGAAGAAATTCTGTTACATCTGTAAAATTTGGCATTGCCTTGATGTAGAGTTTATCCTTCCTGCAAAGCAAAACATTCATTAACATATTTTTTTATTCTTGAAAGCTTTTATTTAAATTTTCCTTATCCTTATTAGACACTTTTTAATTTGATGCAGTTTTCCATATGTCTAATGCTGTAATTAAATATGCTATATTAAAATGGTTTGTTTGATCATGCAACAACAACAACAAATCTAAATTGTGAAATTTGTTGCCAGGTGGCCTAATATAGATTTCCAGGATTTTAGTTAATGTGTTGTGATTGAATTTTAAATGTCATACAATGTTAGAATGATATAAACTGCAGAAACTAAAAGTTCCAGACTTCCGTGGTGATTCTTTACATAACGATTATTCCTTATTTTGCATAGTGTGTCTTTGACACTCAATTATATAATGAAAATTGACATGTAGTTACTCAAAGTGCCCTTCTGATAATTCAGTATTTGGGGAGAACTTACAAATAAGTTCGAATTAATTTTCATGGGAAGAATCTCTTACAAGAGACGAAAAGAGAAACTATGATCAGGGTGTATTGTGTGAGCAATGAATAAATAAAAAGTAAAAGAAAGAGTTTAATATTATCTTAGATTATTTTATGCAAACTTTTTATTCTATACCTTGTAAAATCTAATTTTCTCATGAATTATAAGCAAAACTCAATTATTTCAATTATCATTTTGAGATGCATAGAAATTTGATGATTTACATATATTAAAAGGTTCATATACAAATGAATTTTTGTCAAATGCACTGAGAATGTGCAAGTATCTTACTGATAGCCTAAGGTCCTGAGTTGGTAAAATACAGCTGAAATCCTGGATGTCCGTACAGAGAAAAAAAAAAAAAAAAAAACAACCTTGACTCAAAATAAATACTCCTTATTTTCTCATCAAAATTTAATGTCATAGTATTTACACATAGTAGGCCAGATTTATAGCTACAATTTCAAGGAGGCTTGTGTATAAGTGGGAAGAAAAAGAAAAGGACCTGGAAGTGTCCTGAGCTCCACAAGAAAAACAGCAGAGCCAGCTAACAAGGGCCCAGAAGGGTTTGCTGAGATTGAAGCATCAACCAAGGACCATGCCTGAACTGGACCTAGGTCTCCTACAAAGATGCAGCAGATGGACAGCTTAGGCCTCATGTGGTTCCTCTAGTAAGGGAAGTGGGAAATGCATCAAAAATGGACTCACTTGTCAGTGCTAATTTATCTCTTCCTCCTGGAAGGACTGACTTGTCAGGCATTAAGGGGAAGAAGACATGCTCAGTCTTGATGCAATTTAATGAGCTGGGTGGATGGGAGAAGAAGCTCCCCATTTTTGAGGCATAGGGAGTAGGGAGCAGGAAAAGAGCGAGGTTGGGGCTGGGAGGGGAGGATGGATGTGATTACAGACAGAATGTAAAGTGAATTTAAAAAGAAAAGATAAAGAAAAGCAGAAGCAAAACAAAACAACACAATCACCCTAAGAATTTAACTGTGAAAAAACATAAACTACAACTAAATTAATTTGTTCAGTAGTGATAACTTTGTGCTCTTTCAGAACATGTATTCACAGCTCTGTGGCAACAAATATTCTCCTAATTATGGAATTCCTTAAAATGCCTAACTTAGTGGCTACATGTCTCTTTCTCTCTCTCTCTCTGTATATATATATATATATATATATATATATATATATATATATATATGTGTGTGTGTGTGTGTGTGTGTGTGCGCGCATATATATATATATATATATATATATATATATATGATTTTATAAGAATTCTGACATACCACTGTTTTCCACACATATAACATATATATATTTAATATCGAATGTTAGTTCGACACTGAAAAAACTACCAGGTTTATAATATTTGTATATTAATAAAGTCAAATAATTTATTTGCATGAAATCTTCTATACAAAGCTCTCTGTCCTCATGTCTGTTTTATAAATGAGGCAATGGGAACAGTTAAGATTCAGGAGATCAAACTTATTTGATAGCTTAGACTATTAGCATATGAATTTTAATTAAAATTATTTTTTATTATTCTCCAAGACAGAAACAAACCATTTCTTTTCTACTAATTTTCCTATGTATTAATATGGGTTTCTGTAGCCTCAGAGTGGTCTAGGCTTCAGAGACCAAAGGCCCTCACTTCTTTATTATGCCCTAAATACTGATGATCTCTCTGACATATGATCAGATGACAAGTGATTTCTGTGAGAATCCCAGTTTATTCCATAAGTATCGTATACCAAGACAGTTAGAATGTGTAACTTATACTTAATAAAATTTGCTTTTATTACCATTCTGCTTTTCTCATAAATATGAACAACAATTATACTTTGCTTATTACTTATGCCTATATATACCCAAATCTATTTATGAATATTTTAAAACAAAATAAGCAATGCAACAAATTCCTTTGATAACAATTAAGTCAGTGAAAATGGTATTAATCTTTCTTTTAAAATGTCATCTAAAAGTACTATATCCAGCTTTATCAATCTAGATTTCAATCATTCTAAAACATACCCACCTACCTTGACAGGGGAAGAGAACAGAAAATGATAATTTCTTAATATTTATCATATAGACTTGCTCATTAAGAACACTGAGATAATCTCCCAAAGGTACTACCAAAATGATTATGAAATAAATGATGACAGAAATACTAGCAACATCTCCTGGGTGAAGCTGAGTAGACTTGATAGAAACAGGTTCTGAAAACTGAGAGGTCAACATTCTTTTCATCATCTTATCTGTCTCACACTGCCACATGATTCTGTGCAGTGTCCTTTACAAAATGGCAATTATAAATCCAAAATATACTGGATCCATCTTTTTGTATAACTACTCTGAAGAGTACCATATGTGATGGATTCAACAATTCATGCTAGATGCATCTATGTGTCCAGTTCAAGTGTCCGAAGGAGGTTCAAAGTGTAAGTCACTTGGCAGAATTGGGCAATGGTATAAAACTGCAAGTATGTAGTAAATTAGAAAATGAACTATGAAGTAAAGTGCATCTGTAATCAAAACCATAGTTTTAATAGTTTATATGAATTTGTGCAGCTATCTTTTTCCAACTTTAATAATATTATTTATAAAGAAAAAATTCATGTGATGGTGATCACTTCAGATAGCATAGAGGATAACAGTCTCTCTCAATACCAATTACATATGAATAATGAAAAATAATTATTTATATGATCTCAATTTAACCGATTTCAACATCTGAATTCTGTATTGGATTGTGACTAGTATTATCCTAAGATTGAAGAAAAATACAAATGTATAAGATAACTATGAGGGAATATCTTTGAACCCAGTTTAGACATCTGACTAAGGGCATATTTGTACTCAGATACAGTCTTCCTTTGCATCCTTCAACATCCAGTGACTCAAATATCTTAAATTTATTCATGCCTAATATGTAGGAAGTCCAATATAAGAACACATTTGCAAAAAGAAATTATTATATAATATTTAATAGCTCAAGAAAATATAAACTGGATAAGAAGAAAATATATGTAAATACAAGTTACAGTTAATTAGTTGTGCATTTTATACCAAAAGCTGATTAATTAATAATATGAATTTTTGTAAAATAAGTTGTTAAATTGCAGATCCTTGTATTATGTAAGTGAACAATACAAAACATGTGATTTTAAGTTAATATTGTTTGACAAAGTCCAATATGATTTTCTGGGGGAGAGGTATGAGCTGATGGATTACTCATTTCAAGACACTGTTCTCTATGATGTCTGATCATGCCCTCTTTTTTCTGCTCTCTGAAGCAGAGAGTCAATCCCAGTATTTTATTGATAAACCATTTCCTTATACATATTTTTCTACATGATCAAAACCCTTTTTGTCTTTCTCCAAAATTTTGGCTTTTCCCGGGGTACCCACAGATAAGAATAAAGAGAACATAGCAAGCTGTACTCTACATACATGGAACAGTGATGGTAGCCAAGAATTCATATAATATAGCAAGATGTACTCTGCATACATGGAACACCTATATAATTTTTAAAACACAGATCATTCTGAATAAGTATTTTCTTTGAAAAGCAAAGGTTAACTAAAATGTGTTAGTACCACAGAGAGACAAAATATTCAAGAAGATTGTCAGTTTAATTTACTAAGTTAATTAAGGAAAATATTTTTGTATTGGAATATATCCATTCTCAAATTCTATCTGCAACGGAGTCAGTCTGAATAGAGTACAAAAGTAGGAATGTGAAATATTTAATAAATGACCTTATTAATATTAATATTGGACATATAGGAAAATAAGTAGAATCTTATTATGTCTAAAAATAGCTGTAAAAGCATTAAATAAGCCATGTTCTAATTTTAAAAACAATGTTAGTTGAAAGAAAATCTCATTAAATTTAAAAGAAGCTGTGAAATAAGACAAGCATGTACACATGAAAACAAAACAAAAACCCAAGTGAGGTATCCCAGAAGCAAAAGGACACACATGGTATATACTCATTTATAAGTAGATTTTAGACATATAATATAGGATAAACATACTAAAATCTGTACACCTAAAGAAGCTAAGGAGAAGCTGCCCACCACCAGGGGACTGGGCTGCCTGTACAGTCAATGGCTGAAAGGCCCTGTGGGGAGTATATAGCTGCTTGTGGACCTGGGACCCAGAAGGCTGGTAGAGCTGGCAGCCTCCCCTGAGGAAGAGGAGACCTGCCTCTGCTGTCTCAGTCATCAGGCAGGGAGTTCTGTGCTAAGAGCCTTGCGCACTGTGGGCAACCCCCACAAAGGAGAAGGGAGGCCAAACAAGGGGAAGGTCAGGGGATCAAATGCTTGCCACTCTTCTTCCCCAGAGAAGTCTAAATGGTCTTAGCTCACATGTTTCCCCCTCTTGCTCAGGAAGCCTCAATGTCAATGTTCTGGCTTCAGATGTCCCTTCACCAATTTCATAGTTTAAGATCCTCTGCTTCTCAGATACAGTGCACACTGGTTGCTGCCATCTTAGATCAACATCAAAATACCAACACAATTCTTTACAACATGTAAAAGAACAATTCTCACCTTCATATGGAAAAACAAAAAAACCCAGAATTGCCAAAATGATCCTGTACAACAACAGATTGTCTGGAGGTATCTCTATCCTTATGTCAAGCTGTACTACAGAGCAATGATAATAAAAAGCGCATGATATTGGCATAGAAACAGAATGGTGGATCAATGGAAACAAACAGAAGACCCAGAAATAAATCCATACTCCTACAGATACTTGATTTTTTACAAAGAAGCCAAAACCATACAATGGAAAAAAGACAGTATCTTCAACAAATGATGCTGGTCTAACTAGATGTCTACATGCAGAAAAATGAAAATAGATCAATATTTATCATTCTGAACAAAACTAAAGTCCAAGTGGATCAAAGACCTCAACATAAAACCAGACAAACTAAATTTGTTAGAAGAAAATGTGGAGAAAACCCTAGAACTCATTGGCACAGGAGACAACTTCCTGACTAAAACACCAAAAGCATAGGCTCTAAAAGCAACAATCAATAAATGGGACCTCATGAAACTGAAAAGCTTCTATAAAGCAAAGGACACTGTCAATCGAACAATATGACAGCATACTGACTGGGAAAGGATCTTCACCAACCCTATATCTGACAAAGGGCTAATATCCAGACTATATAAAGAATTCAAGAAGTTAAAAAGCAACAAATCAAGTGATCCTATTTAAAAATGGGGTACAGAGCTAAACAGAGAATTTTCTATAGAGGAATATCGAATGGCAGAGAAACACTGTAAGAAATGTTCAAAGTCCTTAGCCATCAGGGAGATACAAATCAAAACGACCCTGAGATTTCACCTTTTACCCATCAGAATGGCTAAAATGAAAACTCAAGTGATAATACATGTTGGAGAGGATGTGGAGAAAGGGGAACCCTCCTCCATTGCTGGTGGGAGTGTAAACTCATACAACCACTTTGGAAATCAATCTGGTGATTTCTCAGACAATTAGGAATACTGCTACCTCAAGATCCAGCTCTACCACTCCTAGACATCTATCCAAAAGATGCTCAAGTACACAACAAGGATATTTGTTCAACTGTGTTCATAACAGCTTTTTTTGTAATAGTAAGAATCTGGAAACAACCCAGATGTTCTTCAAGGGAGGAATGGATAGGAAATTGTGCTACTTTTACACAATGGAATACTACTCAGCAATTAAAAACAAAGAAATCATGAAATTTGCAGGCAAATGGTGGGATCTAGAAAAGATCATCCTGAGTGTGATACCCCAGAAGCAGAAAGACACACACGGTATATACTCACATATAAGTAGATAGTAGACCTATAATATAAGATAAACATATTAAAATCTGTACACCTAAAGAAACTAAACAAGGAAGGAGATCCAAGATGGCTGTCACGAGAGGACACTGTGTCTGAAGAGTAGGACAGCAGAAACAATGAAGCGACCAGGAGACTGAACTCTGGGACCTAAAACGCCAGCATTTGTGATTGCCAGGTGAGCAGAACTCCTATGGTGAGAAAATCAAGTGCGAAAACCCTAGGGACACCCAGTTATTCCCCAGAAAAATCTCCTGGTGACCAGCGGTGCACAGCTCCGCCATAATAGACTGGATCACACAGTCTCTCCAGCAGACTGAGGAGGAACCTGGTGCCATTGTCACTGACGTGCATACTGCGGGCACACACTGCTTGGATCCTCCAGCAAAAATCTTAGTCCGTGTGTGAGTCCACAGGCAAGTCTGGGAAGGACCCGGGTTCTGCTTCAACCCACGGGCATATGGCAGGCACACGCTGATCGTCTCTGCCGGAACCACCTCAGACTGAGAGGGACAGGGGACTGTTTTGACCAGACTGCTCACTGTGGGCACACACTGCTCGGGACCACCAGCAAAAACCTCAGTCCAGGTGTGTGTCCACAGGACAGACAGAGAAGGCCTCAGGCACCATTTCATACAGGCCTGCATATAGCCAGTGCACACTGGTCGGAAACACATGCAAAAAACACAAACCCACTGTGTGTGACCCAAATATCGTCTCAGACCGTGGTGCACAGCTCCTGGCCAAGAAAGGGACACCAAATCTCCAGTCCAGGGGAGAGCCCTTAGCAGTAAGCCCAGGGCAGAGCACAGAGCCCACAGCTGACATCTCAAACCAGGACACTCAGCCTCTAGCACAGAATGAGGAGTAAAGACTCCAGACCAGAGGGGTGACCAGCTTGCAGTGCTCACAGCTTCTAGCACAGAGCACTAAGCCAGGCACACAGAGCCCACAACACAGTTCAACTGAGACGACAACACACACTAACAAACCACTGGAAATCCCTGATCTTCTTAAAGAATACTCCTGACACAACAGATTGACAGTTTCAGACTGAAGTTCAGCCTTAAAGCACAAACAGCTCCTTGATTATATATAAATAAATGCCCAGAAATCAGCGAAATAACTCACCCAACAAAAATCAGGACACCATGGCCCCACCAGAAACACCCAAAAGCAGTGGAGATTTTAATTCAGCGGAGACACAAGAAAATTATGTTAAAGCTTTGATTATACAGATATTGGAGGAACAAAAGGAGAGACAAAAAGAGGAAATGAACAAGACGCTCAAAGAAATGGAGAAGAAATTAACTGCTCACATAGAGGAACAATTAAAGATAAACAGAGAGGAAACAACCAAAATAGGAGACACAGTCAATCAGTTGAAGGAAACGGTGAAAAGCATGAAAACAGAATTAGAATCTATAAAGAAGAAACAAAGGGAGAAGAACCTGGAACTGGAGAACTTAGAGAAAAGATCAAGAACCACAAAAGAAAGTATCACCAATAGAATACAAGAGATGGAAGAGAGATTGTCGGGAGCAGAGGATACGGTGGTTGAAATGGATTCCTCACTCAAGGAAAATAGAAAATCGGAAAAAAAAAACCCAAGTACAAAACATCAAAGAAATTAAGGATGCCATCAAAAGACGAAACCTAAGAATAATTGGAATAGATGAAAAAGAAGTCTCCAGGCTCCAAGGACCGGAAAATATTTTTAAGAAAATCATAGAAGAAAATTTTCCCAACGTAAAAAAAGAAATGTCCATAAACATACAAAAAGCCTACAGAACACCAAATAGACTAAACCAGAAAAAGAATACCTCTCATTACATCATAGTCAAAACACTAAACCTACAAAACAAAACAAAAAAAAATATTAAAGGCAGCAAGAGAAAAGGGTAAAGTAACATATGAAGGTAGACCGATCAGACTCACACCAGACTTCTCATCAGAAACTATGAAAGCCAGAGGGGCTTGGGCAGAAGTCATGCAGTCTTTAAGGGAACACACATGCCAACCAAAACTACTATACCCAGTGAAGCTTTCAATCAACATAGATGGAGAAAACAAAATTTTCCATGGGAAAACAAAATTCATGCAATACCTACACAGCAACCCAGCCCTACAGAAGGTACTAGAAGGAAAACTTCAGTACAACAGAAACAACTACACCAAAGAAAATATAAGATACAGATAATTTCCCAATGAGAACAACCAAAAAGCAATGAATCACACTAAGACCACCAACTATACAATAAAAGGAAATAACAGTCATTGGTCACTATTATCTATCAACATCATTGGACTCCACTCTCCAATAAAAAGACACAGAGTAACAGAACGGCTGTGGAAACAGGATGCTACATTCTGCTGCATCCAAGAAACACACCTATGCAACCTCAGAGTAAAAGGCTGGAAAACCATTTTCCAAGCAAATGGACCCAGAAAACAAGCTGGGGTAACAATCCTAGTATCTAATAAAATAGACTTTCAACCAAAGTTAATCAAGAAACATGAGGAGAGGCACTTCCTTCTCATCAAAGGAAAATTCCAACAGGAGGACATCACAATTTTGAACATT
The DNA here is from genome assembly GCA_028658305.1 of Pachyuromys duprasi. NCBI lineage: Eukaryota > Metazoa > Chordata > Mammalia > Rodentia > Muridae > Pachyuromys > Pachyuromys duprasi. The sequence goes on from CM053752.1 coordinate 59,978,386, forward strand.
TATGCCCCAAATACAAGACCACATACATATGTAAATCAAACAATATTAAAACTGAAATCACACATTGATCCCAACACCCTAATAGTGGGAGACTTCAACACTCTACTCTCACCAAGGGACAGATCATCTGGTCAGAAGCAAAACAGAGAAACAAGGGCACTCACAGACACCCTAAATCAAATGGACCTAATAGATGTCTACAGGACTTTTCATCCTAGATCAAAAGAGT
>CM053752.1:59979114-60027464 GCA_028658305.1 Pachyuromys duprasi
TCTTGGCTTAATTTAGGTAGGTGGAATCTCTCCAGAAAATTGTCCATTTCATTGAGATTTTCAAATTTTGTGGCATATAGGCTTTGGTAGTAAGACCTAATGATTGTTTGGATTTCCTCAGTGTCTGTAGTTATGTCCCCCAGTTTATTTTATTAAGACCTTCTTGCAAATCACTTTGTCCAAGGCTTCCTTGACATCCTTGTTCCGCAGACTGTAGATCATAGGATTCAACATGGGGATCACCGTGGTATAGAACACAGCTACCATCTTTCCTTGCTCCACTGACTCCTCAGTGGGTCTTCTGAGATACATGAAGATGAGAGTACCATAAAATATGCCCACTGCTGTCAGGTGAGATCCACAGGTGGAAAATGCTTTGCGCCTGCCTTCCGCTGAACGCATTCTGAGAATAGCAATGAGAATAAACATATAGGAGATGATGACAACAATCAAGGAATATGTGAAGTTAATGCCTGCAAGGAAGAGCATTGTATATTCTTTTACAAAGGTCCCCGCACAGGCCATCTTGATGAGGGGTGGATCTGCACAGTAGAAGTGGTTGATCTCAGTTTTCCCACAGAAGTACAAGCCATAAGTCCACAATGTTGCAGCCAGACTAGTCAGAAACCCGTATATGTAAGGGAAAGAAATCAGTCGAATGCAGACAACCCTTGATATTTTGCTGCCATAGAGCAGAGGCTTTCCAATTGCCATGTACCTGTCAAAGGCCATCACAGCAAGAATGAAGATTTCCACATGCACAAGGGCAATAAAGAAGAAGCACTGTACCAAGCAGCCAGCATAAGTGATTGTTTTTGTTTTTGACAAGTTCTCCAGCATTTTAGGAGTGACATTGGAAGAAAACCATACTTCAATAAATGACAAATGGCTTAGAAAAAAATACATTGAGCTGTTAAGTTGTGGACTGATCTTAATTAATATCATCATACCAATGTTGCCCACCATGGTGACAATATAGACCATGAGAAAGATGACAAATAAGAGTACTTGCAGTTCTTTTCTGCTTGTTAAGCCTAAAAGGACAAATTCTGTCACATCTGTGAAATTGAGCATCTTCTCACTTCTGCTAACAAGAATTGTGAACATCTGTAGAACTAAAATAAAACAAAATAGAGCTAACAATGTATGCAAATACTTTCTAAACAGAGGTCTTTACATTAGAGACTAATATTTAGAAAATAATTAATCATGTTTTCAATATCTAGATATTTTGTAAATATACTCTAAAATTTAGCAATTATTACTCACCAATACATAGTAATTTCAGTAGGAACAAGCGTTTTTATAGAGATGTTTCACAAAATTAATATCATAATTCTTCTTTAAGAAGCAGAGATTAGCCTTGATGCAACCCAGGCAACCTCAGACATAGTATGTAGCTAATGTCTACCTTGAACTTTGGATCTTCTTGCCTTGCTGACTATGTGATTGGGGTCACAAACATGTGTCTTCAATACATACTTACAGTTTATATTTCTAAAGAAGTGGTGGCATTGTAGCTGTTGTTACTAACATTTTGTAGGACAAAAATTCACAGTTCTTTCATTGGTAATAGGAGGAGAAAGTTAAATTATCTAGCTTCTTAGAATGACACTATCTGCCTTCAGAGTTACAGGACAAGGAGTTGCACAGAAAATACTTTCATATGTACAACCTCACATAAAATTATATTAATGAGGACAGTTTGCTAAAATAATAGATATTCACATTTTATAAAATGTGGTATCAATTTTATCTAATGAAATTTTGGCAGAGCTTTTAAGCAAGATAAATGGAATAATGGATCATTTCTGATGATTAACACTATGTCTAAAGCAAGTGTTTTTTCCCACAATTCCATTGTAATTTGCAGCATTTTGCTGTCTTGAATATCATTTTTGGGGGATATCTGTAAGTTCTTACTAGTTAATCTAAAAAGGAAAAGTACAAAGGAAGAAAGAGAGAAAACCTCATCATTTCAGGAAAATACATAGACTTTCATCTATATTGTTACTCCCAAGTGCTCTTCACTCACTCTGTTTAGCAAGAAATTTTACTCAATGATAGTCAGAAAGGCTACTAACTAAAATAACTGAGAGTAACTCAATATGTTTGTACATTATTAGAGTAATTAATAAAAATTTAAGACAAAAACTAGTGGATAATTAATTTTGAAAAGTAACAGTATGTATAAGGTGGTCTAAAATCTAAATAAACGTGATATGGCACAGAGTCTAATACTAATTGATAGCATCACATAAATAGAGAAAATTGTCTCAAGCTTATAATCCTAGTACTCAAGTTGTGCAAAACATAAGGATCTCTGGAGTTCAGTATCATCTGTGGCTGAATAAGGAATTCAGAATTAACCTGTGCTATGTAAAACCTTGTTTAAATAATAAGGAAATAAATTTAAATAAATTAATAAAAGAATTGTCTTAGAATATAGTTTTTATAAATTATAAAAATCTGTTAGAATATAATAAAAATTTCATTGATATCTTAATATCAACTATACATGTAGATTGTGTACATATATGCAGATCAGCTCTCATTTTATCTAACACACTTAAGTGATTCATGTATGCTTTTTATCTCTTATTGAAATAGTGATAATGGAACTCATGCTTGGAAAGTCAGATCACATTATGGACACTAACGATGATCCAACATGAACAAAGATACAAAATGCAAAGATACAAAGATATGGTGTTAGTTCAAGAGAACCTGAGTGATGGTTCAGCAGGAGACAGACAACAATAGAAAATACAAGATTCTCATATACATTATATAGTAAGGGGAAAATGACACCTGTGAAAAAGTAGAAAGTGCTTCAAGATGATTTAACTGAATTTGGTGTTACTTAAAGACAAAACCAAATGTAAATATATAAAAGATCTCAAAGTAAATTACCAATATTGTGATGGTTTTTCTATATGAGGTATGAAGCAAAAATGTATATTCTACTTGGAGAGTTCTATTTCTGTTGCCAGATCTTCTTTGAATCCAGGATCCAAATCATATTTTCTAGTTTGGGAATGTTTCATACTAGGTATGTTTTGATTTAATACCTGTATTCTTCAATATGTTAGTAAATTAATATTCTACTACATATCACTTGATATGACCTAATAGTATATATTTAAGGTATGTTTGTGCATATGTTTCTTATGATATGTAAAATAAACATTCAAGGAATAATTACTAAATGCTATCCAACAATAAAAGATAATTATAAAAATCAATGGGTCCTGTGAATCCATGTTTCATTGTCTCCAGACTTTTAAACAGGTATAGGTAAAGAATGCCTATAATGACAAGAAAAGAGAAAACAAATGTAAGATGTAAATATATTAAACCTACCCATTTTTTACCAACCTGAGTTGTTTCAGCAGCATTTCATATCTAAACACTGCATATTATGTTGGCAGGTATTAAGCAACATGATCAATAAATTAAACCTACAAGATTTACAGACTCCTCCCTTATATGTTTGCCTTGGGTAAATGGATCAATTTAAAATGTCCCCTAGGATTGGTGCAGGGGAATAAGATCTCTTGAGGGAAAATAAACTTATTATTTCTTTATAGCAATTTGGCAAACATTTATTTTCCTCAGCATTCCAATTATTTTGAATGTTTTCCTAATTCTTTTTTGTTATTATAAACAAATATGGAGGAATTTTTAAAATAAAAGATTATTAATTTCATAATTACAGTGACTGTGAGGACCAAATAAAGAAATTACATCTGCAGGTCCTATGCATTGACCCTAATGCCATATCGGCCATTGATATAGAGTATTCATGAAACATAAGAAACAGACAAACTTGCTTTTATAATATAACAACTCTTTATTGACAAACTAATACGAATGTTCATTTCACAAGATTTAACATTCATTATTCAATTAGATCTTAAGGATTATACATGGTTCAACATTTTATCACATAAAATATGAATCAGACAGGAAATATCTATATGAATCATAGGGAGAATGTTTAACCCTCACAGCTGTTTCTTGAAATCAAACACAGTTTATTCTGAGGTTGTGTCTAAATCTTTTGATGGCATTACCAAACTATATGTAACTATTCCTTCCAAGCTATTAATCTTGTGCATTCAGTGAAATATGCATGATATATTTTACCCCTGATTAAATCTAGTGTGTATCAGTCTATAAGAGAGCTTCCTGCACAAGCATAAAGATCTAAGTGTCAGTATCCATTTAAAAGCAAAGCATGGCCAAGTTCACAGCTCTACCCATATCGCTTTCTGGAGAAGGGGATAGTATATCAATGAAACTTTCAGCCCAATAGCTTAGGAAAGCTTTAGTTTCAGTGAGAGACCCTGTCTATAAGAAATAAAGTTGGGCTAAGGACTTTGCTCGGCAGTTAAGGGGTGTTACTGCTCTTCCAGAAGACATGAAGACAGTAGCTTGGTCTCCTTGCCTGTGTTATGTGGCTCAGAGCCACCTGCAACTCAAGCTCCATCTAGACTTCATAGGCGCACAGGTGCACAAATGTGTGTGCAAAGAACCAAACACATCTGTACACACATACACAGATACATATATATGGATGTATGCACAGGGGCACATGTGCTTCAGTTTTCTAGGCACAAGAAAGAAATTCTAAACAAGACCTCTGAACAAATAGTATAGAAATCGAGAACAACACCTAATTGTAGAGAGCCTGCAAACGCCATTACAAGATGGCACCGGCAGCCAGTCAGCTGACTGGTAAACAACTGTCATTGCACATGCGCCTGGGCTGGAAATGAGCCCCAGAGTCACACCATTCGGGTACGTCATATGGCCTGACTGGCCTCTGCTAATCAGGAACCAACATGCCACCTAGTAGGGTATAAAAACCGTGCCATTTGGGGCTTGGGGGCTTCCTCCATTCACTGCTGAAATAAACGCTTGCTGCAGAAGAATCCTGGTGTCCGTGTGCATTCTTGCTGGCAAGACGACTACGCGGGTCACACCTAATGAATAAGACTTCATGAAAAATTCTCAACATCATATGGAAAAACAAGAAACCCAGAATTGCTAAAACAATTCTCTACAGTAAAAGATCTTCTGGAGGTATCTCCATCCCTGACCTCAAGCTGTACTATAGAGCAACAATACTAAAAACTGCATGGTATTGGCATAGAAATAGACTCATGGATCAATGCAATCGAATAGAAGACCTTGAAAAATCCACATACTTAAGGACACCTGATTTTTGATAAAGATGCCAAAACCATTCAATGGAAAAAAGACAGCAACTTCAACAAATGGTGCTGGTCTAACTGGATGTCTACATGAAGAAAAATGCAAAAACAAACAAAAAAAATCTGTACTTATCACCCTGTACAAAACTAAAGTCCAAGTGCATCAAAGACCTCAATACAAAAGCAAACACACTAAACTGCTTAGAAGAAAAAGTGGGGAAGCGTTTTGAATTCATTGGCACAGGAGACAACTTCCTGAACAGAACACCAATAGCACAGGCTCAAAGAGCAACAATAAATAAATGGGACCTCATGAAACTGAAAAGCTTCTGTAAAGCAAAGGACACTGTAGTCAGAACAAAAATTACTGCCTAAAGATTGGGAAAGGATCACCAACCCTATATCTGACAGAGGACTAATATACAGTATATATAAAGAACTCAAAAAATTAAACAGCAACAAAACAAATAATCCAATTTAAAAATGGGGTACAGAGCTAAACAGAGAATTCTCAATAGAGAAACACTTAAAGAAATGCTCAACATCCTTACACATCAGGGAAATGTAAATCAAAACAACCCTGAGATTTCACCTTTCACCCATCAAAATGACCAAGATCAAAAACACAAGTAACAACACATGCTGGAGAGGATGTGGAGAAAGGGGAAACCTCCTCCACTGCTGGTGGGACTGTAAACTTGTACAACCACTCTGGAAATCAATCTGGCGCTTCCTCAGAAAACTAGGAATAGCGCTTCCTCAGGATCTAGCTATACCACTCCTAGGTATATATCCAAAAGAGGCTCAAGTACACAATAAGCACATTTGCTCAACCATGTTTGTAGCAGCTTTATTTGTAATAGCCAGAAGCTGGAAACAACCCAGATGCCCCTCAACTGAGAAATGGATAGAGAAATTGTGGTACATCTACACAATGGAATATTACTCAGCAATAAAAAAACAAGGAAATCATGAAATTTTCAGGTAAATGGTGGGAACTGGAAAGGGTCATCCTGAGTGAGCTCTCCCAGAAGCAAAAATATACACAGAATATATACGCACTCATAAAAACATATACTATAGGATGAACCTACTAAAATCTAAACACCTAAAGAAACTAATCAAGAGGGAGGACTCTTGCTAAAATGCCCAATCCCTATCCATAAGGACAAAGGGGATGGATGTCTGAAGAAGGAGAAGGCAGGTAACAGGTCAGGAGCCTGCCATGGAGGGCCTCAGAAGGGCTCTGCCCTGCAGACTATGGAAGCAGATGTTGAGACTTATGGCCAACCTTTGTGCAGAGTGCAGGGAATCTTATGAGGGGAGTGGAAAATAGTGGGATCTGGAGAGGACAGGAACCCCACAAGGAGAGCAACAGAACCAAGTAGTCTGAGCACAGGGGTCCTTCCTGAGACTGATGGTCCAACCAGGTACCATGCATGGAGGTAGCCTAGGACCCCTGCACAGTTGTGGCCCATGGCAGTTCAGTGCCTATGTGGGTTCCATAGTAATGGGAACAGGGACTGTCTCTGACATGAACTGATTGGCCTGCTTTTGGATCACCTACCCGTGAGGGGGAGCAGCCTTGCAGGGCCACAGAGGAAGACAACCCAGCCACTCCTGATGAGACCTGATGGACTGGGATTGGAGGGAAGGAAAGGAGGACCTTTCCTATTAGTGGTCTTGGGGAGGGACACAGGTGCAGAGGGGGGAGGAAGGGAGGGGTTGGGAAAGGAGGAGGGAGGGAACTACAGGTGTATATAAGGTGAATAAAGTGTAATTAATAAAGAATTTAATAAAAAGATTTTTGAAAGAATTTTCTATAGAACAAAGGCTACTATATTCAAAGAAAGAGGCAGACTACAAAGCTGGAAAACTCTATGCTAGCTATAATATGATGGAGAGTTTATGTCTACAACATAAAATAAACTCTAATAAATAAAATGAAGCATGGAATTAAACAGAGTTCTTGAAAGAAAAAATATATACACCTGAGAATTTTGTTTAAATGTTTGACATCCATAGCAATCAGAGAAATAAAAATTAAAATCACTTTGAGATTACATTTACCTCAGTAAGAAAGGCTAACATACTAAATAAAAATGAGTACTTCTGCTTATGTTTTGTTCTTTTTTCATTTTTGGTTTCATGTTTTTATGGAATTTCTGTATGAGCAAATGTGTGTGTCTCTGTGTTTACATGTGTTTCTTGAACTTTTCTGGTTCTTTATGTTGGTGTTTGTTGTTCATTTGTTTGTTTTGTGGTATTTGGATTTGTTTTTATTTTATTTCATTTCATTTTATTAGTCTTTTTTTTTTCGTTTTCTAGATGCCAGTTGGTTTTCTAATGAGAGTGAACAATGAATGCCTTTTATTTTGGGGGAGATGGGTTGGGAAGGAGGGAGATTCTGAGAGAAAATGGATGAAATGAAACTGTCATCAGAATATATTGTGTAGAAAATTTCATTTTTAATAAAATTTATTTCTAACTTACACAAAATGTAATTTGACACCAAACAATAAGTCCATAAAATTATGATATTTTCAGGTAAATAAATGGAGCTACACAAAACAATCATCCTGAGGTATGTGACCCAGAACTAAAAGACAAATACTGTATGTTTTATCTCTTATGTTAACATTAGGTTTTTAAGCCTTTGATAGGCATGCTTTAGTCCATAAAACCAGAGAGGTTAAATAAGAAACCGGGAAAAGAGGATCTCCCAAATAAAGGGAAACATACTATACTTATGGGAAGTTGGAGAAAGGCTAGACTGGTAGGATTAAATGTGCGGAGGGGATAGAAGAGTGAGAGAATATAGTTAGAAACAGCTAACACTAAGGGCCATATAAAGGGCCTTATGGAAACCTAGTACTCTAGAGACTTGCTAAGTTATATTCATATATGAACAATATCTAAAAGGAATCACCCAATAACAGAGGAGACAATGCCCCCACTAGATAACTTCTGTCACAAACACCAGCCTCCAATGCCAGGAATGGGTTAAATCTAGTTGAGTTATTGGCCAAAGGGGACATACGAAAACGTGTTAAAAACCCAGGCTACTGCTAACACTGTTATTTACTCTCTGCCAACTGATAGTAAAGCCTTATTGCTGAAGGAAATACCTACATAAATCATAGAATATGAAAAAAAGTCTAACTTTAGCCTTCACTACTATTGGCTGGTGGTCATGGTATTAGAAGGTACTGTGCATATGCTGCACACTACTGGAGGAGAAAGATAAACAGCTATAAGCCATTTAACCTACAAAGGTGAACTACCTGCAAGAAATGCTCATGCAACAGTGATACAGATATTATGAGAATAATTAACCACTACCTGCTTGTATTTATGGCCTACTCCATGAGACAGACCAGTAATTTGTTGGCCACTCCCACAAGTACTGAGACACTGTTACCCTAGCGCATGTTAGAAGCAGGAGAAATTATTAAGTTAAAGGTTGTATGGCTGAGGCGGTGTCACAGTCCAACCTCTGGAAGCTTTGCTGATTACCAAAGATGGCCTATTCAGACTCCACATCTTCTAATTCTAAGAGGCTTAGCTGGGGTCACTCTTGTAGATTCCAGGGAGTTTCCATCACACTACATCTCCACATCACTCCCCACTCCTCTTGCCATGAAAAACAATACATACCCAATGAGACCTCCTTATTACTTAACCTCTCTGGGCCTGTGGTGAATACTGTTTTGTACTGTGGATGGTGTTCTTTACCTTACAAAAGCTGTTTTGGTTTCATGATATCTCATTTATTAATTGTTGATTTTAGTGCCTGTACTATCAGTGTTGTGTTCTGGAAGTTACCTCCTGTGCTAGTGAGTTCAAGGATATTCCCTACTTTATCTTCTGTTAGGTTCAGTGTATCTTGTTTTAGCTTGAGGTTTTTGATCCGCTTAAACAAGGTCTGTGCAAGGTGATAAATATTCAGCTTTCTGTATTCTTCTACATGCAGACATATGTTGAAGATGCTTTCTTTTTACAGTGTGTATTTATGGCTTCCTTTTTCAATTAATTTATTTTTTATTAATTAAAATTTATTCATTTTTATATAATTTTATTTTTATTAATTACACTTTATTCACTTTGTATCCCCCCATAAACCCCTCCCTCCTCCACCCCCAATCCCACATTCCCTCCCCCTTCTCTACACATGCCCTCCCCAAGTCTACTGATAGGGAAGGTCTTTCTTTCCCTCCTTCTGATCCTGGTCTATCAGCTCTCATCAGGAGTGGTTGTATCCCACCTGTAACCCCTCTCTTGTCCCCTCTCATTCCCTCCCTCTCTCCTTCTTCTCCTCCCATGCCCCTCCCACAGTACACTGATAGGGGAGGTTTTCCTCCTCTTCCATCCGACTATCAGGTCTCACAAGGTCTGGCTGCATTGTCCTCCTCTGTGGCCTAGTAATGCTGCTCACCCCTGGGGGGAGATGGTCAAAGAGCCAGCCACTGAGTTCATGTCAGAGACAGTCTTTGTTCTCATTGCTAGGAAACCCACTTGGATAATGAGCTGCCATTGGCTACTTCTGTGCAGGGATTTTATGTTATCTCCATGAATGATCCTTGGTCAGAGTATCAGTCTCAGAAAAGACCGCTGTGACCAGATTTTTTGGTTCTGTTGTTCTCCTTGTGGAGCGCCTATCCTCTCCAGGTCTTTCTATCTCCCCCTTCTTCCATAAGATTCCCTCCACTCTGCCCCAAGTTTGGTTATGAGTCTCAGCATCTGTTTTAATACCCTGCTGGGTAGAGACTTTCAGAGGCCCTCTGTGGTAAGCTCCTGTCCTGTTCCCTGTTTTCTCCCTCTTCTGATGTCCATCCCATTTCAGTTGTCCACAGGTGTACGGACCTGATCTTTGACTTCATTCCACTGATCAATCTCTTTATTTTTATGTCAATACAATGTGAGATTTGTTACTATAGCTCTGTAGTACAACTTGAAATCAGGAATGGTGGTGCCTCCAGTACTTCTTTTATTGTACAGGATTGTTTTAGCTAGCTTGGATTTTTTTGTTTTTTCAAACGAGGTTAAGTAATGTTGTTTCAAGCTCTGTAAGAATGGTGTTGGAATTTTGAATGAAATTGTAGACTTTATTTTTTATAAGTTGGACATTTTTACTATGTTAATCCTAGTGATCCATGATCATGGTAGATCTTTCTGTCTTCTGATGTCTTCTTCAATTTATTTCTTCCAAGATTTGAAGTTCTTTTCATAAAAAATTACTTTGTTGGTTAGTTACCCAAGATATTTTATATTATTTTTAGCTATTTTGAAGGATTTTTTTCAGATTTCTTTATCAGTCCATTTGTCATTTGTATACTGATTTTGGTGGGTTGATAGCATATTCAGTCACTTCACTGAAGGTGTTTATGAGCTGTAGGAGTTTCCTAGTAAACATCATTGTGGTCAATTTTATATACTATCATATCATCTGTAAATAATGATACTTTAGCTTCATTCTTTTCAATTTGTATCACTTGATCTCTTTCTGTTTTCTCATTACTCTAGCTAAAACTTCAAATGGTACCTAGAGTAGATATGCAGAGAGTGGAGAGACTTCTCTTCTTTCTGATTTTAGTGCAATTGTTTTTAGTTTCTCTCCATTAATTTGATGTTGGCTATAGGCTTGCTGTAACTTGTCTTTGTTATATTTAAGTATGTCCTTATTATACATTGTCTCTCAAAGACTTTTATTCTGAAGGAGTTTTGAACTTTCTAAAAGGCTTTTTTAGCATCTAATGAAATCATCCTCTGGTTAGTGGAGGTGATGGGGGAACTATGATGAGTGGAGAGAGGAGAAATAAAGAAGACTAAAGTTTAAAAAACAAAAAAGAATGTATAGCATTAAAACAATATAAAAAGATATGAGAAATACATTTACCAAAAAATTAAAGAATCATATAGAAACTCCCTTCTGTAGATTACATACACACACACACACGAGTCTAAAATCAAAAGGTTGCATTTTATGATTCATTATTTTAGACATGATACAAAGTGAATAATTTCCCCTAACACAAACACATATGTGAATGTTTTCTACAGATCTAGGAAACTTTTCTTTTCTATTTTGAGAACTTCTAATGAAGTCAGGCATCTTTATAAACTAGAACAATATGATTAGGTATATTCCCTTGTCCTTGTCAAGAGCAGTCAGTGCTCTTAATCTACAAGCCATCACTCCAGCCTCCAAGAACCTATTTTCCATCTACAGATTCAGCTGCCCTTCTCTTCTTAGTCCCTATGATTTATTCCATTTCATTTTTATGTTACATCTATTATTCTATATACTCATCTGGTATAATAATTCACATGGAAGGGATAGGAGAGCCACAGAAAGACCAACAAAACCAAACAAGCTGGGCCAAGGGGTGGACTGCAGAAACTTAGACATCAATGAAAAACCATGCATAATGAGGACTTAGACACCCTGCTCAGATATAGACCATAGACAGCACAGTCTCTAAGTGGGTACAATAGTAAGGGGAGAAGAGACAATCTCTGACATGAACTTGGTTGCCTGGTCCTTGAGTGCTTCTACCTGGTGCCATGACTTAGCCATCCCACAGAAGAAGAGGGTCCAGGCAGTCCTATGGGACCTGTTAGGCTAGGATCAGACAATAGGATGGGAAGTCCTCCCTATCTGTTGACTAGGGGAGAGGGATAAGGGAGGAAGAGGAATTGAAGTTGGAACCAGGAGGAGATGAGGAAAGGGGATAGAACTGGAAGACAAAGCAAATAAATTGTAAATAATAATAATAACAATGACAGAACAGGATATGCAGATTTTACTGGTAGTATGAGCAGAATAAAAGCCAACACTGAAAGTAATCAAAAAGTGAAGATCACTAATATTTCTATTTAATTTAATAAATAGCTTAAGAAAAACTCATATGAGGTTGGGAAAATGTAGATTTGAAAACCAACACTTTATTTTCCTTCATTTTTAATGGTTGATGAATGGTCAGAATTAAAGGAAAACAGGCCATATTACAGATTGTATCTAGCATAATTTCAAATAAAGATTTTTTTCATTAGTTTTGAATTGTGAAAGAATAGAGAGTGAGGAGAAACCTCATTACTAGTGTTTGCTCTCCCAGGTGATGTCTGTCATTCTGTTCACCTCTCTCATAATGATTTCCAATTATTTCATATATTTATGCTGGAAGCACTTGCATATCCTCAGTCAACTCTATACAGGCAAATTGAAGGAAAAATTAGAAAGTTACTTTATTTGTCATTCCATAAAATTTTTATAAGGTAGGAAAATTTAGAGTAGTAATAGAATTTTCTTGCAATCATTCCAATTAACTATTTTGTAGTTTTAATAATCAATATTTTAATCAACAAAATCTCTCTTATTCTGATTTATTTCTCAGATACATTCTTTTTTTTTCTTTTCTTACCAAAAATATGTATTTATGTTTTCATGAATGAGGAAATGCTGTTTACAAAAAAACACAAAATACAGATGAATTTTCTTTTGTTAAGCACTTTTGGCTAATCACTTTCTCCAAGGTTTCCTTGACATCCTTGTTCCCCAGACTGTAGATCATAGGATTCAACATGGGGATCACTGTGGTATAGAACACAGCTACCATCTTTCCTTGCTCCACTGACTCCTCAGTGGGTCTTCTGAGATACATGAAGATGAGAGTACCATAAAATATGCCCACTGCTGTCAGTGAGATCCACAGGTGGAAAATGCTTTGTGCCTGCCTTCCGCTGAGCGCATTCTGAGAATAGCAATGAGAATAAACAGATGGGAGATGATGACAACAATCAAGGAATATGTGAAGTTAATGCCTGCAAGGAAGAGCACTGTATATTCTTTTAAAAAGGTTCCCACACAGGCCATCTTGATGAGGGGTGGATCTGCACAGTAGAAGTGGTTGATCTCAGTTTTCCCACAGAAGTACAAGTCATAATTCCACAATGTTGCAGCCAGACTAGTCAGAAACCCGTATATGTAAGGAAAAGAAATCAGTAGAATGCAGACAACCCTTGACATTTTGCTGCCATAGAGCAGAGGCTTTCCAATTGCCATGTACCTGTCAAAGGCCATCACAGCAAGAATGAAGATTTCCACGTGCACAAGGGCAATAAAGAAGAAGCACTGTACCAAGCAGCCAGCATAAGAGATTGTTTTTGTTTTTGACAACAAGTTCTCCAGCATTTTAAGAGTGTCATTGGAAGAAAACCATACATCACTAAATGACAAATGGTTTAGAAAAAAATACATTGGGCTGTTAAGTTGTGGACTGATCTTAATTAATATTATCATGCCAATGTTGCCTACCATGGTTGTAATATATACCACAATAAAAATGATGAAAAAGAGAACTTGTAGTTCCCTTATACTAGTTAAGCCCAAAAGTATAAATTCAGTCACATCTGTGAAATTGAGCATCTTCTCACTTTTGCTAATATGATCTATTAATCTGTGTGGGTTTAAAATGAAATAAATTAGTTAAATATTTATCATGAAAATGTTCTTTGTAAACTTGGAATATATTCTTAAACATGTAAAATCAATGAAAAATAGAAAAAACAGTTAACATTATTGAGAGAATCCAAGAAAACTATATTCTTGGCTATTTTTCAAAATGTATTCATGAATGTAGAATATAGCATCTGTACTTTTTATAGATATTTTACAATAAATATTTCTTTGAAAACCCTACTGCCATCTGTGATACTAACAGGTATTGTGAAGACAGCTTCAAATGTATTCCTTAATCAAGCAAAAGTTTAAACCTCTGTGCCTTTCCAGATTCATAGAGACACATGATCCCTTTGATAGAATTATGCTGTGAGGAATTACATGGGATACAATTCTAGCTATTCTCTCTATGTCATTTAAAACTCCTCCTCCTCTCTCTCTCTCTGTATGTGTGTGGGTGTATCTAATACTCACCCCAGAACTTAGGTAGTAATCTAGGCACATTGGTAAGTACACCAAAGAGGTGGAGACTTGGGGCAATACTGGGGCTCTATGTTCAGGCAGTATACTTAAATCAGTGAGCTTCAATTTCTATTAAAATTACTGCCAGGGTGGCATTGTACACACTGGGGTCCTTCCCTCTTCTGAGAGGAAGAGGAGAATAAGGAAATGGAAGATGAAAGAATTGGAATAAGAGAAAAGGACTGAAGGGGCTGATATCAAGCTGTAAAGTGAATAAATAAGTTAAGAAAAAAAAATAAAATCATACTGAAAAAGCAAAAAGCAGGTAGAACAACAGGAAGAACAACAGGAAAGGCTTTCTTTGTCCAGAACAGTTTCTGCACAAAAAACAATTCTAGACTGTATAATGAGAAATGAATTGTGTTTCATATTCACAGTTGGAAAGGAATTGTATCGGATCATGCATGCTATCATATACGGAAAGCTTTCTGTATCAATGCATGCAGGTGACTATGATCCTCTACAAATATCATTAAGAGTTGCAGCAGTTAAGTTCTTTTTTAAATTTACATCAAAATTTTAATTAGGCATGGAATTAATTTTTTTATTAATTACAGTTTATTCAATCTGTATCCCAGCTGTAGCCCCTTCCCTGAACCCCTCCCAATCCCACCCTCCCAGCTTTTCCTCCTCCTATGTCCCTCCTCCAGTCCACTGATAGGGAAGGTCCTTCTCCCATTCTTCTGACCCTAGCCTATCAGGTCTTTTCAGGACTGACTACCTTGTCTTCTTCTATGGCCAGGTAAGGCTGCTCCCCACTCAGGGAGAGGTGATAAAAGAGCAGGCCACTGAGTTCATGTCAGAGACAATCCCTGTTCCCATTACTAGGGAACCTACTTGGACACCGAACTGCCATGGGCTACATCTGTGCAGGGGTTCTAGGTTATCTCCATGCATGGTTATTGGTTGGAGTATCAGTGTCAGAAAAGACCCATTTGCCCAGATTTTTTTTGTTTCTATTGCGGCCCTTGTGGAGCTCCTGTCCCTACCAGGTTTTTCTATCTCCCTCTTCTTTCATCAGATTCCCTGAGCTCTGCCTAAAGTTTGGCTAAGATTCTCAGAATCTCTTTGATACATTGATGGGTAGAGTCTTTCAGAGGCCTTCCTTCTCTTGTATGCTCAGGTCCTGTTCCAGGATTTTTCCCTCTTCCAATGTCCATCCTGTTTGCCTTTTTAAGTGAGGATTGATCATTTTACCCAGAGTCCTCCTTCTTGCTTAGCTTCTTTAGGTGTACAGATTTCAGTATGTTTATCCTATATTATATGTCTAATACCCACTTATAAGTGAGTATATACCGTGTGTGTCTATCTGCTTCTGGGATACTTCACTTAGGATGATCTTTTCTAGATCCCACGATTTGCCTGCAAATTTCATGATTTCCTTTTTTATAATTTTTCCTTTTTTATTACTGAGTAATATTCCATTATGTAAGTATACCACTATTTTTGTATCCATTCCTCCGTTGAGGGACATCTGGGTTGTTTCCAGATTCTGGCTATTACGAATAAAGGTGCAATGAACATGTTTGATCAAATGTCCTTGTTGTACCTTATGTCATTTTCATGTGAACATTTAAATATTTATTTCAGTTCCCAGGTTGCATGAAAAGAGAATGCAAAATTGTCCGGCATTTAGCCCACACCCAGTCCTTACATAAATATCAGTCAAGGTGAATAATGTCAGGAAAATTTATTTGTCAGCATTTTTTCAAATTATTATATTATATTTTTAAAATGTATAAATGAATAGTTTATTTTAATATCTTGATATATGTGTGAATTGTATGTTCATCAAAACAGCAAAATTAGCATAACTGTGATCTGAATAATTTGCCTATTCTCTGAAACATTTTCTTTGAAACATTCAAAACATTCTTCAAGATATTTCATAGCATAATTATTATTGAGTATAATAATCCTACTAGGCAATACAAAACTAGAATTCTTTTTGATGCATTCTTTGGATTTTTTTGAACAGCTTCCTTCTCTCCTATTCTCTCTCTGAGTCATGGAAACCATTACATACTTTTGGCACAAAAGAAAATTGGTAGGGGCTTTATGGAAAACCACAGAGGTTTTTTTTTTTTTCAGTTTTAATTGTGGAACTACTATATGACCTCACATTCCTCCATTTGGTTACTGAAACCACAAACTAAGTGTCCATCGATGGGAGAATAGATCATAGTGCTATACATAAAACAATGAAATATTACTCATCCAATCAATAAAATATGAACACCTGTCATCTTCACATTGTAGACAGACATAGAAGTCTCAATAATAAGTGAAAGACATGGTTACATGAACACATGAATAACAAGTTGCTGAAACACTAGACACAAGCTGTCATACACAGAGGAGCAGTGAATTTGGGCGAGAGGGAAGGTAGCAGGTGGAAAAGGGAGGAGTGGAGGAAGGGGAAATTATAGTCAGGATGTGTTGTACAAGAGAAGAATAAATTAGAAGCAAAGGAAAAGAATACTTGTGTTACCTGAGCTTACATGGAGCTCACATAGAGGAAACAAAAAATTAATTAAATACATATTAATTTTCAAAATTTCAAAATAGTGGAGAAAATTAACCTAAAACAAGAATGATGTATTTAGTCTCTCAGTCTCAGAAGTCTTCATATATGATGCTTTAGACATCTGGCTGGAATCTTGCAACAAGGCAGAACATCATGGTGGGACAGGTACAATGTTAGCAAGTTGATTGAGAAAGACCCTGGGTTCAAAACATTCTCTTCAAAGCATAACTCAGTGTGCTACTTCTTCAATCCAGACTCATATTCTAAGTTTTCATGTCTAACAATGTCAACAGTTGAGAGCAAAGTCCTTTACACAAGGTTTTATGGAGATTCAAACCATAACAGATAGGTAAATTATGGTTATATATTTTAGAGTTTATTTTCACATGTGACTCAGTAATCTCCATTTACCACCATCTTAAGTATTAAGCCTCCATCCTACATAACACAGTGGTGAGGTGCTCCAAAGGGATTGTTCTTAGGGCACTAATCTGACGATTGGAGAGCTTCACTAAGTCAAAGAAGTAAGTGGTAACACAAAGAGAATAATAGACATAACATATGCCAGAAAATGATAGTCAGTAGAAGAGAACATTAAGTTGTCCTAAGTGTCATAAGTGATTCATCTTTAAATATAAAGATATAATAGGATAAGAGTTAGAGATTGGATAATATTTTAGCCCCTCAACACAAGCTTTTCTCTCTCGATCTAACATAACCATTTAATGAGAACAGTTATTTTTATTCTTTCACCATTTCAAAATATATATGACAAATTTTAATGACTTTAAAACCCATTACTGTCTCTCATGCTACTTCATCCCCTACTGATACCTTTCTTCTTTACAATTCTGTTCTTAATTTCATGCCATGTGTAAGTGTGTCCATGTGAATGTGTATGTGTTTCCTGTTAAGCTTCATTATAATTGCTTGCATGTGAAAAGGTAGGGGCTTATTTATTGGAAAAAGTGAATTAATCATTGTTGACAACACTGGAGAACTCAAAGACCTTTTCTTTAGAAACCTTTCACTACTAGCAGTAGCTCAGGGAGAAGAGTCACACATTTTAAGGATTAAGGGAAAGATATTTTATCACTGCACTGAGAATTCAAACTAATAACAGCACAAAATTTATTATCTAAGGAAAATTTTATTCAGTTAGACCAGCACCGTTTGTTGAAGATGCTATCTTTTTTCCATTGAATGGTCTTGGCAGCTCTGTCAAAAATCAGGTGTCCATAAGTGTGTGGATTTATTTCAGGGTTTTCTATTCGATCCCATTGAGCCTCATTCAGAAAGGCAAAGAGGATGGACATCAGCAGAAGGAAAAAACACGGATCAGGACAGGAGCCTGCCACAGAAGGCCTCTGAAAGGCTCTACCCTGCAGGGTATCAAAGCAGATGCTGAGACTTATGGTCAACTTCTGTGCAGAGTACAGGGAATCTCATGAAAGAAGTAGGAAATAGTAAGACCCGGAGAGGATAGAAACTCCATAAACAGAGAAACAGAACCAAAAAATCTGGTCACAGGGGTCTTTCCTGAGACTCATACTCCAACCAATTATCATGCATGGAGATAACCTAGAACCCCTGCACAGGTGTAGCCCATGGCAGTTCAGTGTCCAAGTGGGTTCCACAGTAATGGGAACAGACTGTCCCTGACTTGAACTGATTGGCCTGCTCTTTGATCACCTCTCCCTGTGAAGGGAGCAGCCTTACCAGGCCACAAAGGAAGACAATGCAGCCACTTCTGATGAGACCTGTTAGACTAAGATCAGAAGGAAGGGGAGAAAGGCCTCTCCTATCAGTGGACTTGGGGAGGGTCCTTCGTGGAGAAGGGGGAAGGAGGGTGAGATTTGAGAGGAGAGGGAAAGGGCAATGGGGGATACAAAGTGAATAAAATGTAATTAATAAAAATTAAAATAAAAATATTTTAAAATTTTTAAACAGAAGGAACATCTTGAGTTATACTAACATACTTGCATATGCTCGATGCAATTTCATTGCTAAAATTTCATTTGTATATGAACATTTTATATAACATTTTAAATTAGGATCATCACATTTCTATACTTCACTTATCACCATCTTAAGTATTAAGATGATACATGTTAAATAAGTTCTGTTATTCCTGCTTAAACAATTGATTTTATGGGAAATCAATGGTGAAGACAAATGTGGTTAACTTAAACCTGAGGAAGTAAAATTCAACTCTAGTAAGGGACTTACACTTTAATATTTATTAATCTAAACTTATTTGTAAGAAACCTCCAATAATTGAATCAACACAAATTCAACAATAATATGGATTTTCATAAAAGGGCTGAATATTTGAGAGTAAAATATGCTTAATAGGGACAATCATGCTGTAAGAATCACTGTGGAAAACTGGATCTTTGAGTTTGAATAAGGATTGTAGGTAGAAAGATTTTCAATTTAAAAAATTTTATGCTTGGTCAACACATTTGGATTAAAATGGCTCTAAAAGGCCTGCTTTGATTTCATGTTCTCAAGTTTGCCTTGGCAATTATCTTGTTGGCTGCTTCTTTCACGTCCTTATTCCTGAGACTGTAGATCATGGGGTTCAGCATAGGAATCACAGTGGTATAAAACACTGCCACCATCTTTCCCTGCTCAACAGACTCCTCAGTTGGCCTTCTCAGATACATGAATATCAGGGTCCCATAAAATATGGAAACAGCTGTCAAGTGGGATCCACAGGTGGAGAATGCCTTTTTTCTGCCTTCAGCAGAGTGCATGCGTAATACCGCGACTACAATGAGCATGTATGAGATGAGAACTAGTGACAATGAACATGTAAGGTTAATCCCAGCAATAACAATCATTGTATATTCTTTGATATGCACTCCTCCACAGGCAATCTTGATGAGAGGTGGATCAGCACAATAGAAGTGGTTGATTTCAACATTTCCACAGAAGTATAAACCATATGTCCACAGAGTACAAATCAGACTCACAGAAAATCCGTAGACATAAGGAACAGAGATGAGGCGGACACAGACAGCTCTGGACATCTTGCTGCTATACAGCAAAGGGTTGCAGATGGCCATGTAGCGATCAAAGGCCATCACAGCCAGAATATAGACCTCCACGTGGGCCAGAGCAATGAAGAAGTAGCACTGCACCAAACATCCAGCATAGGAAATCGTTTTTATTTTTGACAATAAGTTTTCCAGCATTTTGGGGGTGACATTGGAAGAGAACAACACATCCACAAAGGACAAATGACTCAGGAAAAAGTACATAGGACTCTGAAGCTGAGGGCTGATACTGATCAAAAATATCATGGCAATGTTTCCCAACAGAGTGAGCATGTAAACAACTAAGAACAGCACAAAAAAGAGAACCCGGAATTCCTGGCGCCTTGTCAACCCCACTAGAAGAAATTCTGTTACATCTGTAAAATTTGGCATTGCTTTGATGTAGAGTTTATGCTTCCTGCAAAGCAAAACATTCATTAATATATTTTTCATTCTAAAAAGGTTTATTTAAATTTTCCTTATCCTTATTAGACACTTTTTAAATCGATGCAGTTTTTCATATGTCTAGTGCTGCAAATAAATATGCTATATTAAAATGGTTTCTTTGATCATGTAACAAAAAATCTTCTATATTTTGAAGTTTGTTGCAGGGTGGCCTAATATTGATTTCTAGGATTTTAGTTAATGTGTCGTGATTGAATTTTACATGTTATAAAATGTTAGAATGATATAAACTATAGTGATTCTTTACTACATGATAATTCATTATTTTGCATAGTATGTCTTAAACACTCAATTATATAATGAATAACTAGCCTTCTGATATCTCAGCTTTTGGGGAGAACTTACAAATAAGTTTTAATGAATTTTCATGTGAAGAATCTCTTATAAGATGAGAGGGAAACTATGGTCACTGTGTATTGTGTGAGCAATTAATAAATAAAAAGAAAAATAAAGAGCGACTATTATCTTAGGTCCTTTTATACAAACCTTTTTATTATAGATTTTATAAAATATAATTTCCTTGTGAATTATTAGTATTCCTCACTTTTTCTATACTCATTTTGAGAAGCACAGAAATTTGATGATTTAGGTATACAGATATAGTAAACTATTCATATACAATGAAGTTTTATCCAATACATTGAGAATGTGCAAATAGCTTACTGATAGTTTACAGTTTCCTGAGTTTGTGAAATACAGCTGAAGTCATGGGCTCTCCCATGTTAAAAAAAAAAAAAACTTGACTCAAAGTAAATAATCCATATTTTTCTCAACAGAAATTAATTTCATAGTATTTCTACATAGTATACCAGAATTATATATAAAATACACAAAGTAAAACTTCAAAGAGTCTTGTGTATAATTGGGATGAAAAATAAAAGGACCTTGAAGTGTCCTGAGCTCCACAAGAAGACCAACAGGGCCAACTAACCAGGGTCCAGAGGGGCTTGCTGAAACTGAAGTATCAACCAAGGACCATGTCTGAACTGGACCCAGGTCCCCTACAAAGATGCAGCAGATGGGCAGCTTAGGCTCATGTGGTTCCTCTAGTAAGGAAAGTGGGGACCGCATAGGACAGGGACTCACTTGCCAACGATTTGATCATGTCCCACTACAGGACTACATTGCCAGGCATTAAGGGGAAGAGGACACATTCAGTCCTGATACAATTTAATGAGGTGGGTGGATGGGAAAGGAAGCTCCCCATTTTTGAGGAATAGGGAGGAGGGAGCAGGGAAAGAGGGAAGGTGGGGCTGGGAGGGGAGGATGCATGGGGTTACAGACAGGATGTGAAGTGAATTTAAAAAGGAAAAGTTAAAGAAAAGCAAAAGCAAAACAAAACAGTATGATCATACCAAGACTTCAACTACAAAAATAAACAAATAAACAAATAAATTAAGTTCTTCAGTCATGATCAAATGTGTACCCTTTCAACACATGTATTCAAAGCTCTGTGGTAAGAAAAATTCTCTTGATTATGGAATTCCTTAAAATGACTAAGTTATGTACATATATGAATATATATACATGCATATATACATATTATATATATATATGATTTTACAAGCATCCTGTCATACTATTGTATTCCACACATATATATTTCATATCAAATATTATTTCAACACTGAAATAACTATTAGGTTTATAATATCTGTATATTATAAAGTCAATTAATTTATTTGCATGAAATCTGCTACACAAAGCTCTCTGTCCTCATGTCTGTTTTATAAATGAGGCAATGGGAACAGTTAAGATTCAGAAGATCTCCCTGTGTACGGTATCTACTAACTGGCAGGACCATTACTGCTAGGCAATTAATTCAGTACTGTTTTTACAATTTTAATAGACTCTTTTCAAACATTTGATAGCTTAGCCTATTATCGCATGAATTTTAATTGAAATTTATTTTTATTATTCTCCAAGATAGAAACAAACCATTCCTTTTCTACTTATTTTCCTATGTATTAATATGGGTTTCTGTAACCTCAGAGTGGGCTAGGCTTCAGAGACCAAGGGCCCTCACTTCTTTATTATACCCTAAATACTGATGATCTCTCTGACATATGATCAGATGACAGATGATTTCTGTGAGAACCCCAGTTTATTACATAAGTCAGTATAATATATCAAGACAGTTACAATGTGCAATTTACCTTCAATAAAATTTATTTTTATTATCATTTTAATTTTCTCATATAAATAAACAACAAATTACATATTGCTGGATTAGTTATATACATGTATACTGAAATCTATTCATGGATATTTTAAAACAAAATAAGCAGTGTAAAATATTCCTTTGATAATAAATAAGTCAATGAAAATTGTATTAATCTTCCTTTCAAATAGTCACCTATAATTACATATAAAACTTTATCAATCTATATTTCGACGCTCTTAAAACATACCCACCTACCTTGACAGGGGAAGAGAACAGAAAATGATAATTTCTTAATATTTATCATATCGTCTTGCTCATTAAGAACACTGAGATAAACTCCCAATGGTACTACCTAAATAATTATGAAATAAATGATAACAGAAATACTAGCAACATCTCCTGGGTGAAACTGAGTAGACTTCATAGAAGAACAGTTCTGAAAACTAAGAGTTCAACTTTTTTCATCATCTCCTCTGTCTCACACTGTCACATGTTTTCACAATGTCAATTATTGATTCAAAATATAATGTGTCCATCCTTTTTATACACTACCCTGAAGAATACCATGTGTGATGATAGATGGTTTCAACAATTCATGTTAGATGCATCTTTGTGTCCAGTTCAAATGTCCTAAGGAGTTTCAAAGTCTAAGTCACTTGACAGAATTTGGGCAAATGTATAGATCTGCAAGAATGTAGTAAATTCGAAAATGAACTATGAAGTAAAGTGCAACTCTAATCAAAACCATAGTTTTAATAGCTTATGTGAATTTCTGCAAGTATCTTTCCCCAACTTTAATAATCTTATTTATAAAGAAAAACTTTAGTGTGATTGTGATCACTTGAGATAGCATATAGAATAAAAATCTGTCTCAACACCAATTACATATGAATAATGAAAACATTAATTATGGGTATGATCTCACTTTAACAGAAATGAAAAAAAGAAAAAAGTAAAATGTGTCAAAAATATCTTATGTTTCTTTTATTAACAGTCAAAAACAGAGTTTATTTTTAGATTATTTTCATTACTATTATTATTGCTATTATTAATAATTAAAATTTATCCACTTTGTATCCCAGTTGTAGCCTCCTCCCTCTTCTCCTCCCTGTCCCACTCTCCCTCCCTTTTCCCCCACATGCACCTCCCTAGTTTATGGATAGCGGAGGTCCTCCTCCCCTACCATCTGACATACACATAACATACAGTCAGGAAGTGCTGGATGATACAATACGATAGTGGTACAAATCCTGCTACTAGAGATGTGGTTGCTGACTCATTTGAAATTGTGATCTAGAACAAGGCACTGGCCCACATAAATTGCTTCTCTTCTATAAGACAGTGGTACTAATAATTGTGTTAGGTTGAATTTGAAATGACTGAATAAATTTAATTAAATTTGCATGCTAAACATCACTCTTACTTCACTAAACACATTAATGTAACTAAAATTATTATTTTCTTGTTTATATGAGAGGCTTGAAACAAATAATGTATTCCTGTTGTGCTAGACAGTATTTCTAATCATAAAGCATAATTATTGATAAATCTTTCAGTAGATAAATCTTGCCAGACTGTATATTCTTATATATCTCAGAATTGCTGTATGAAGGCTGAATAATATGATGAATAAAGTTTAGATAATACTAACTAGTTCCCAGAGCATCAGACTGTTGCCAATAAAACTCATGCTGAAGTTTATTTCCTATTTCTCCGTGGTAAAAGATTGGTTCAGAGTGGTAATTTGGTCATGAGGTTGGCTGTGATGAATGGGTTAATAATCAGACTTCTAGCTCTAGAAGTTACCAACATTAGGTTCCTGTTAATGCCTGGAGAAAAATCTAGACTGGTAGAAGACAGAGACCATACATCATAGAAATAGTAAGAAAAGAAATCAGTGATCTGTTGTTATCAAATACTGAGATGGAGAGAACCTTGTAAGTTAGATGAATTACTTCTCTTTCCATGTCATAAATGATAGGAATAAAGATCTGAAGAGATAGGAGGAAAAAAGGGAAGGGAAAGGGAAAAGAAAGATATAGAGGGACTCAAAGGTAAGACAGATACCAAAGGCTTCTTGTAATCTTCAATAGAAAGACTTCAGACTTTCTGTTCTGTTTCTAAATAACTTCAGCTGGAACCATTTGTGACTCATTGATGTTTGTTCCCATTATACCATCCACTATAGACTCAAAAATTGTAGCTGTCCTTTTAGATTATAGATCATTTTACATCAAAGCATCACAAGTACCTCTCCAATGACTTTCCACATCTACAGTGAAACTCCAAACCCTGTTCTAAACCATCCAGTCAGCTTATCATCCCTCAGTTTTTGTTCCACAAATAACTTGGTGCTGCAGCAGTCTCAAAACTACCTTTGATGTTGTTTTATGTTTTGTGTAGAGCCTAGAATAATGCTCTTCAAATATCTACATGACTAGTTCTGTAAGTACCTGAAACATATTTTTCTAAACTTAATTATCTCATTTTTAATAATTTATTTAGTTATTATTAATCACATTTATTCACTTTGTATCTCAGATGTGGTCCCCTCCTTCATCCCCTCCCAATCCCATCTTCCCTCCCTCTTCTTCTCCTATGCCCCTCCCCCAGCCCACTGATAGGGGAGGTCCTCCTCCCCTTCCCTCTGACCCTAGCCTATCAGCTCTCATCAGGACTGGCTGCATTGTCCTCCTCTGTGGTCTGGTAAGGCTGCTCACCCATCAGAAGGAGATGATCAAAAATCTAGCCACTGAGTTCATGTTAGAGAGAGTCCCTGTTCCCATTACTAGGGAACTCATTTGGACACTCAGCTTCCATGGGCTACATCTGAGCAGGGATTCTAGATTATCTCCATGAATGGTCCTTGGATGGAGTATGAGTCTCAGAAAAGACCCCTCTGCCCAAATGTCTTGGTTCTTTTGGTCTCCTTGTGGAGCTCCTGTCCCCTCCAGGTATTTCTATCTCCCTCTTCTTTCCTAAGATTCCCTCCACTCTGTCCAAAGTTTGGCTATGAGTCTCAGCATCTGCTTTGATACCCTGCTGGGTAGGGTCTTTCAGAGGCCCTCTGTTGTAGGCTCCTGTTCTGTCCCATTCTCTCCCTCTTCTGAAATCCATCTCTTATTTTATTTGCTAATATTCAAACACTGGGGTTCATTCAAACTGGCAATCACTCTAATACTGATCTACATCCTCCTATATCCTTAGTTTTAAAAACATTTTACAAAAATAAGACTTGGTAGACATGCAGTAAAAACTGAACTAAAAAAAAGTTAAGCCAACATATAAGAAAAATAATCCATAATGCTGAAAAAATACAAGAAAGAAACATTAACGAATGGATTTTATCTATTCTGGCATTTTATAATTAGTGATTATAAGATAAATGATGATAGCTATATTTTATGGGATAAATACTGAATTCTTGCTTTACAAACATACAAATGACACTCTGGAAAATCTGGTCACTGCAAAGTTTAAAAAGTCAAAGAGCTTTTGTTGTGGAGGGTTACAATGTGGCTATAGGTTAAAATAGCACTGCTGGACAGAATGTTCTCTGGACTTCTGATAGTTTGAAATGAGATTGAGTTTAGCATGGCACAATTTATTTTCTGCCCATGTAAAAGTTAGTGGTCATATTGGTAAGAGGCTGTGATAGAGTTTTTATGATCATCCTTCTCACCAATGGGTTCACAGCACCTCCTGGAGACTCAAGGAACAGTGTATATAAGAGGTTTGTGCCCCTTTCTTAGTCTGCTGAGAGGGGAGGACCACCTCACCTTCTATCTGACCCTACCCTATCATGTCTTTTCAGGGTCTTCCTCTGTGGCTTGGCAAGGCTGCAGGCCCCAGAGTGACATTATCAAAGAGCCAGCCACTGAGTTCATGTCAGAGACAGCCCTGCCCCCTTACTAGGGAACCCACTTGGAAACTGAGCATCCAATGGGCCTCCACTAAGCAGGGTGTCTAGGTCCTCTCCATGAATGGTCCTTGGCTGGAGTATTGGTCTCTGATGGCCCCTATTGTCCCAGGTATTTTTGGCTCTGTGGTCTCCTTGTGCAGTTCCTGTCTGCTCTAGGTCTTTCTATTTCCCTCTTCTTTATAAGGTTTCCTGCACTTTGCCCAAAGTTAAGTTATGAGTCTCAGTATCTCCTTCCATACCCTGATTTGTAGAGTCTTTCAGAGGCCCTCTGTGAAAGGTTCCTGTCCTGTTCCTTGTCTTCTCCTACTTCTATACTCCTTTTTGCCCTTCTGAGTGAGGTTTCAGGTTCTTCCCTAGGATCAGAGGGAAGAAGAGGGAGGGTGGGTGGGACTGATAGGAGAAGGATGGGGTTACAGCCTGGATACAAAGTGAATAAATAAATATTTATAAAGTGAAATAAATAAATATTTCCCACATGTATTTAAAAATTCAGAATTGAAAAAAATGCTTTCTAATGTAATATATAATTTCAGACTAATAATTCACCAGTAACCAGGCAAAGTTACCTTACAGGTTTACTTTTTGATAGCTTTTTATTTAAGTAAGTAAATAAATTATTCCTGATATACACAAAAAGAATTTTTTGGATTAACAAAATTAGATAAAATTTGGAGTAAGCCCTTAGGAAACTATGGCTGGACCTATACTAATACACACCCCTCTATCTGCCTGTCCTTCATTAAGCTACTTTGAAAAAAGCTGACAAACAGATCCAATTTTTGCTTTACTTTTCACTAAAGTGAAAATGTAGTTGTTTCCAGATAACATATAAGTTCTGGAACCCTATATCAGAAAAAAAGAGCTTTTTGTTGTTGTTGTTTTGGGATAACACCGATGAGACAAGGAAAATGAGGAACAGTTAGTCAAATTATATAATATTTGAAAAGATAAATTTTTATACACACATTAAGGAAACAGCCTTTAAACAGGATGTGAGGCCTATAGAACACATAACTGGCTTATTAACATTATTAGCAAACATTCTCACTAAGCCCATTCCATGTGGAGAACATGGTATTGAGCAGCTTGCTGCTATGATTAGCATACCCACTAGCGCCATTCCTTGGGAGTATATAATGTGATTATTGCAAGTTGATAAAATTAGGAATATCTTCTCTCAGAGAAAATTAAGGTCAATGAAATAACACTCTTCAAGCCTCACTATGATGATCGCTTCATTTCGGACAGGATCTGCCACATTCAGAGTGGTATGGCAGTAGACTGATCATTTTGTTTCAAAATATATTGTTGTTGAACAAAAAAAAAATGATATTAACAAATAGAATTCAGATAATTCAAATGTCCCAGTACTTAGATGTACCTTCATTAGTATTCAATATAAATGTATTCATTAGTATTAAATTATAAAAGAAAATTATAAAATTTTCTCTCTTTCAAAAATTAAGTTTTATAATCTAAAGTCAGGACATAATTAAAGAAAGTTAGGTTTTAGTATAAACTTCACTGTACCAAAATAAAGGATAAGACTACGCATGAAATTAACACACAGAATGAGTGCCACCTTTCTTTCTTAAATAAAATTTATTTCATTAGTATACATTTGAAGATTAACATCTTAACACACAGAATGAGTGCCACCTTTCTTTCTTAAATAAAGTTTATTTCATTAGTATACATTTGAAGATTAACATCTACCAAATTATAGAGTTAAAGTTGCTAACAATTTATAATTCATATTATTAATATGATCAAAATTCCAGAATCATGTTTTTTTATCTCCAAAGATAATTATGATAATGACTAATAGTGAAAATGCATTTAAATATTTTGAAATAACCTGTAAAATCTTTAAACAGGACTTTATATATTCAAAAAAGAGAGCAAGAGGAGATAGAAAACAAAAAGCCATGAAGTATAGTAGTAGACATGACACAAGACTGGATTAGGAACTAGGATGGTAGTATATGCCTATAACCCCAACACCTAGGAGGCTCAGAAAGTGAAACCCGACCTCAAGGACAGTCCAGGCAGAAAAATAACACCTAGTCTCATACACAAAGTGATTCAGTAATTACAATGAACTGACTTTAGAAAAAGACATCTAGGAATATTTATTTGTGTATTAATTTATTTTAAGGCTTGGAATAGAGAGATATATTAGTTTTCTAGGATTTGTTGTAAACAGCAAAAATGTACCATTTCTTAGTTCTAGTGGCGTGAAAACTAAGCTCAAGGCATAAACCTGGCCATGTTCCCTCAGAAGGAGCTAGAAAAGGAACTGGTCTATACCTGTCTCTCAGTTCCCTGAAGTTTTATGGATAGAAAGATGGAACTGACTCCTTCCTTTATCCTCAAAATTACTTTCTCTTTTTTTCTCAGTTTTCTATCTCCTATTGCCTACACTTCTTTTTAAAATATAATAAAATTTATTTTAAAATAAAAAATTTTGAAAGTAACAGGTTCTAATTTTATACATAATGAAGACATAACTAGCTGCCTGAAATGAAATTAACAATATGGGGTCAATGTTTCCATAGAGAAGTATCCTGAGATTTATTCAAAGGACATGTAGTGTTAACTGATCTCTATGTCTTCATCAAATACATAAGCTCATTTTAAAACATTGTGAGACAAATCAGAGTTCCTAAGATAATTAAATTGTAAAATATGATTGAATAAAGGAAGTGTTAATATTTAAGTTTGTTTAATATTATCTACGTACAAAATTGCAATACTTTTTTAATATCTAAAATGGATGTCTCATATTTGGCTACTAAGTAAATTTGAATTGTTCTCTTCAAAAGAAATCAGATCAAACTATATAGTTCTTTTTTACATGAAAAAGAGTTTTATATTAATAATCATAGATACAAAAAACTTTGTTGAGTGAGCAATCACCTTTCAAAAAATGTCATAAGGTTCAACCTTGTAGAAATTAATTTTCCTGGACTTCCCTTAGGTTACTATCAGCAGCCAAATGCACTTAAGCATGTGAGAAATTTTTCTTCAGTCATTCTCCTTAGACAAAATATAAAACCAGATGTGTGACTGCATATATAAGAAAGTGGAAAACACTGACAATTAGTAGTGATTTAATCAGCAGGTAAAATAGATCTTTAACAGACTGGTAGCATAATTGAAATGTAGAGTTATGATATAATTTTAGCATAAATTATGTGATGGTGTTCACATGAATCCAGAAGAGTGTAACAAAAAGTAATTTGTTTTATGAACTGGATCTAATTGTCTCTTAGAGATACAGAATCTATGTGTTTTTGAAGCCATAAAAATCATATCGTACACAATATAATTATTAAGGCTGTATGTTAAATAACCTTTAACCTTATTATAGTTCTGTTATTTGTATTTTTGAGATAGTGCCAAACATACCATGTTTATTCCATTAACATAAATGAAAAATAAAATAAAATTGCTTATAGTACAAAAACACTAGAGTAGGCTAAATTACAGGGAAATCATAGTGGGTGTTCATTTTAGAAAAAGGTAACTATTGATGACCTATTAAAAGACTGTTTCAGTAAAAACACATCAGTGGACTTAGAGAGGGGCAGGGAGGAGATGAGAGAGAGAGGGTGGGTTTGGGAGGGAATGAGGGAGAGGGCAAGCTGGAATACAAAGTGAATAAACTATAATTAATATAAAACATACAAATTAGAAAAAAACAACAAAATGAACAATTCTCAGAAATGAAGACTGAAAGCAGTTAGATAATAAGAGAGGTGAAGAAATTGTCATGGGACAGCAAAAATGAAGATAGTTATTGAAGAAAATGGAAGAGGTTAGGTCAAAATAAAAGCACAGCTACATCTAGGAAAAGACCCCTTTTGCTGCTGAATTTTCAAGTACGAGGGAAACTGAGGAGCACAGCTAGGCAAAAACATAAACATGAGATCAATGCCATAATCAGTTACATGTACCTTAATGAAAGAGCCATTGTCTTGGAGAGGAGGGTTGTCACTGACACATTTTATTTATTTTTTGTCACATTATTTTTTAATTTTTTATATGAATTACAGTTTATTTACTTTGTATACCAGCTATAGCCCTCACACTCATTCCCTCCCAACCCCACCTTTCCTCCCTCACCTCCTCCCATGCCCCTCTCCAAGTTCACTGATAGGGGGGTTCCTCCATCCCTTCCATTTGACCCTAGCTTATCATCTTTTAAATACTATATAATAGTTATAAACTTAAGTGAACTATTTTTTATATGTCTGCTCCCATCCTTCATTGTTCTACTAAACATTCTTCAAAAGGCAGAACTATTCAATAACAACAGAATTTCTTTCAACAAAAGAATGCTGAAATCCCAGTGGTGAAAAGATTTCTGAACTGTGAATTTATTTTCAATTTGAAATTGAATGGAAGACAAAATGTGTGTGTGTGTGTGTGTGTGTGTGTGTGTGTGTGTGTGTGTCTTATGTTGGTGGTTTGGTCGTGGCTAAATATCATGACCCAGAGCCCTTTTCAACATGCTTTCCTAAATTCTGCACTGTTTTTCTCTTTTTAATTAGAAATCTTTTCATAGTATTTTATATGATACATATATGTTATATAAGTGTCTGAAACTTTCAAAGAATAACAATTATTATTTCAAATTTTAAGAAATAAAATTTTATATTTGATGAAAATATAAATAAATTTAAAGTCATCTAAAAGTGTTTTCTTATGAACAACAAGTCTTTGTATAGTTTAGGCATCTATTTTTCTAAAATTACTCTGTTGATAGCCTTGGTCATGGCTTCCTTGACATCCTTGTTCCTAAGACTGTAAATCATGGGATTCAACATGGGAATGACTGTGGTGTAAAACACAGCTACCATTTTCCCCTGCTCCACAGATTCTTCAGTTGGGCTTCTGAGATACATGAAGAAGAGGGTTCCATAAAATATGGTGACAGCTGTCAAGTGGGAACCACATGTGGAAAAGGCTTTTTTCCTCCCTTCTGCCGAGCGCATCTTTACGATGGCGATCAGGATGAATATGTAGGAGACAATAATGACCAATAAGGAATAAGAGAAGTTGAGGCCTGCTAAGGTGCGCATGGTGTATTCTTTAACGAAGGTCCCTGCACAGGCCATCTTGATGAGAGCTGGGTCTGCACAGTAGAAGTGGTTAATCTCAGTATTCCCACAGAAGTACAAACCATGAGTCCACAAGGTAGAGATCAAACTGATAAAGAAGCCGTAGATGTAAGGGAAGGAGATCAGTCTCATGCACACAGTCCGCGACATTCTGCTGCCATAGAGCAAAGGATTGCCAATTGCCATGTACCTGTCAAAGGCCATCACTGCCAAGATAAAAACTTCCACATGCACAAAGGCAATGAAGAAGAAACATTGCACTATGCACCCGGAGTAAGAAATGGTTTTCACTGCAGACACTAGATTTTCCAACATTTTGGGTGTGACATTAGAAGAGAACCACACATCTGCAAAGGACAGGTGACCAAGGAAAAAATACATAGGACTGATGAGCTGAGGGCTGATCTTGATTAGAACGATCATCCCAATGTTGCCAAGCAGAGTGATAATGTAGACCATCAAGAAAACCACAAAGAAGAGGAGCTGCAGCTCAGGACGACTAGTCAAGCCGAGAAGGATAAATTCTGTCACATCAGTGAAATTGGGCATTTTCTTAAATCTTATCCAGAGACAGAAGCATTTTATCTAATAAAACAAAGAAAATTAGCAAACAGTCATGTGGAATACAGACATTAGTGTTCATATACCTTTGTCCTAACTCTTTTTCTTCATGGAGCACTAATGTTTTTATGTCTCCTGTGTAGGTCATTTCATAGTATTTTACGCAATGCATATACCTACATACACATTATAGTTTTTACACTGGAAAATCATAAAATATCATAATAACATTGCTCCGCTTTACTTGTTAGAAACAAATACCTTATATTTCAAGTTTACGTTTCAAGTGCATATATGGACACATGTGTGTTCTGTCTGTGAAGTATGCAGTTTTGTCATACCTGAAAAATGCATCAAAAGATATTGTAAAATGACAGTAAATTATATAATATCCTGTTATGCCTTTAAACCTTAACACTGTTTTTAATAACCCTAAAACATTACTTAATAGTTCCAATTAAAACCCCATTATGTCTTTAAAAAGTAACATTACTTTTTATAGCCCTAAAACATTACTTAATATTTCCAATCATTTCTCCTTAGGAAGCAACCTTATTAGAATCACCCCAAATATTGTCTTCTCGTTCTGAAATTTAATTTTTTTGAATATGAAGAGGTAACAATTTTTAAGCAATCTTTGCTTTCCTTCATTCCTTTCTATTAAAACTTTGATTAACACAAATATATGTATAGGCAATAACAATTAATGAAAGAAGAGGCCATGGATTTGACTGGCAGAGGGGAGGATATGTGAGAGAATTTGGCAGCAGGAAAGGGAAATGAAAAATGTTGTAATTATATTACAATTTCAGAAAAATATACTCACCTATAAGTAGATATTAGACATATAATACAGAATAAACATACTAAAATCTGTACACCCAAAGAAGCTAAGCAAGAAAGAGGACCCTGAGTAAGATGATCAATCCTCACTTAGAAAGAAAAACGGGATGGACATTGGAAGAAGGAGAAAACAGGCAATAGGACAGGAGCCTACCACAGAGGGCCTCTGAAAGACTCTACACAGCAGTGTATCAAAGCAGATGCTTAGACTCATGGCCAAACTTTGAGTAGGCTGCAGGGAATCCTGTGAAAAAAGGGGGAGATAGTAAGACCTGGAGGGAGCAGGAGCTCCACAAAAGGAGCAACAGAACCAAAAATCTCGGCACAGGGGTCTTTTCTGAGACTGATACTCCTACCAAGGATCATTCATGGGTATAATCTAGAACCCCTGCTCAGATGTAGCCCATGGCAACTCAGTCTCCAAGTAGGATATCCTAGTAAGAGGAACAGGGACTATCTCTGACATGAACTCAGTGGCACACTCTTTGATCACCATCCCCTGCAGGGGGAGCAGCCTTGCCAGGCTACAGAGGAGGACAATGCAGCCCAGTCCTGATGAGACCTGATAAGCAAGGGTCAGATGGAAGGATAGGAGGACCTCTCCTATCAGTGGACTTGGAGAAGGGTATGGGAGGGCATGAGGGAGAAGGCTACAGCTGGGATACAAAGTGAATAAACTGTAATTAATATAAAAATTAAAAAATAGATACGAAACAAAACTACCCTCAGTATTATTCAGTAATAAATATGGAAAACTTAAATTGATAACATTTCAACAGAGTTCATGCTGGTGACTGCTCCCCTTACTAGGGAACCTACATGGAGACTGAGCTTCTCATGGACTAGATCTGAGCAGGGACTAAGGTCCTCTCAATGTATGATCCTTGGTTGACTGAACAGACTCTGCAGTCCCCTTGGGTCCAGGATTTTTGGCTCTGTGGGTCTCCTTGTGGAGCTCCTATCCCCTCCAGTTCATTCTATCTCCCTCTTATTCTATTAGATTCTCTGTACTCTGCCCAAAGATTGGCTATGAGTCTTAGTATCTGCTTCTATACCCTGATTGGTAGAGTCTTTCAGAGGCCCTCTGTGGTAGGTTCCTCTCCTGTTTCCTGTCTTCTCCTGCTTCCAATATTTGTTTTTCTAAATGAGGTTTCAGACTCTTCCCCAGGATCCTCCTTATTGTTTGCTTCTTTAAGACTATAGATTTTAGTATATTTATTCTATATTATATGTCTAATATCCACTTATAAGTGAGTATATACCATGTTTGTCTTTCTGCTTCTGGGATACCTCACTAAGGATGATCTTTTCTGGTTCCATTCAATTGCCTGCAAATTTAATGATTTCCTTGTTCTTAATTGATGAGTAATATTCCATTGTGTAAATGTAGCACACTTTCTGTATCCTTTCCTCCACTGAGGGACATCTGGTGTGTTTCCAGATTCTAGTATTATGCATAAAGTTACTATGAAATGAACATAGTTGAGTAAATGTCCTTGTATGGTTGAGCATTTTTCAGATATATGCCCAGGAGTGATATAGTTGGATCTTGAGTTAGCACTATTCCTAATTTTCTTAGAAATCTTCAGATGGATTTCCAAAGTGGTTGTACAAGTTTACATTCCTACCAGCAATGGAGGAAGGTTTCCCTTTCTTCACATCATCTCCAGTATGTTTTTAACTTGAGGTTTTGATCTTAGCCATTCTGATGGGTGTAAGGTGGAATCTCATGGTGGCCTTACTAGGCCACAAATAAAGAGGTTCCAAACAGTCCTGATGACTATCCTGAGACTTGATAGGCTAGGATCAGATAGTAGGGGAGGAGGACCTCCCCTATCAGTGGATTAGGGGAGGAGCATAGAGGGAGAAGAAGAAGGTAGTGTGTGACTAGAAGAAGATGAGGGAGAGGGCTACAGCCAGGACACAAAGTGAATAACTTGTAATTAATAATAATAATAATAATAATAATAACAATAATAAATTATGAATGGCATTTCTAAAGTGTACCAGAAAGCTAAGGAAATGTGTGGTGTGTATGGGAAAGGAGTTATTTCCATTTATGACTATATATGATTAAGGGTCTTTCCCTCTAAATTCTTTCTCTTAAAATAATGTTCTTAAAGAAAACTAAATAAAACACAAGCAAGAAGAATAAGAGCAGTTAAAATAGAGGAAGCACTGAGTATTGTTAGACAGTGCTGATTTATAGATCATCATCTCTTCCTTCATATATCAATAATCACTTCTTCAAAATATCGCTACTATTAATCTTTTATTGAGTTTTCTGTCTGCAAATTTACTGCTGCCAAATGATCATTTAATCTGGTGTTGGTCACTAACTTCAGTTTATGTGTATGTCATTAATATTTCCTAATAACCTAAATGGCATTAAGTTTAAAGCCATGTTAAATTATTATTTTACTTGTTACTTGTACTTTGTTTATTTTAATTTATTTCTAAAAATATCATTGGTTTTTCTTCCACACACAAAGAACAGTTATTAATAGTGAATTTATTGTATAGAGACATTATTTTACTATTTAGAATCTGTCTTCTACTTCTTCTTCTTTTGGATTTTCCACCCCATATTTTGTGTTCCAACAATTCTTTCCAATTCTAATTTCAATGATAGACTTTAGTGATGGAATAATGATGGAGATTGTAAAAATAAGAAATTATTTTCGTCTCATATTTGAAATTATTGAAATCAAGAGAGATGAACATGGAGAGCCATTAGTGAACTATGAAGGATTAGGGAATGGTTCTATGAGCTGTGAATTCATATAAGTGATAAAAACAAGTCTTTTAATACATCTTTTAGTTCATCAAGAGTATACATTAGTTATTTGGACTTCTTTTAAGTAATTGAACATTTTACATATTTATAGCTGATAAACTTATCTTGTTTGCCTATTCAATGCAGCCACATTGAAAGCATTACAACAATATTTGCATTTTTAGGACATCATTGAATTATTTACTACCAAACTTCTAACATTTACAGGAACATTTTTTATTTGCTCCTTTTTTTAAGGCAAATAAATTCATGAAGTAGAGAAAAAAAGAAAATGTGTGTATATGTTGTACGTTTTCTTTGTAGTTTATCTTTGTTTTTTAAAAATTCTGATTTGATTTAATTTTTTTTACCTGTTTGCTAAAGAGAGAGAAAGGAGTATAGAGTCAAATGACTGGGGAGGTAGGGTGGACTTGGAGAAATTAAAGAAGAGGAAACCATGATCAGAGCATATTGTATTAAAATAATTATTGTCAAAAAATAATTGTAAAAGAAAAATTGATAATGTTAGTCTTTGAGCCATAAATACTGAGTGCATCTGTAAGTAAAGACAAAATATCTTTGGCTCCAAGGAACTCTCAAAATGTAGTAGCTCTTAAATGACCAATTTGAACTGGAAACGAGATCATATTTCTGACACGTTGATGAGATCTGTACATTTTCTCCAGCACTAGGTTTGTAGGGTATATGCACTATGAACAGGTACCAACCAGTTTAGGAACTTCCTTGTTTTAGAATAAAGGACCAGGAAAGCATACTGACCCTTAACACCTAGGATGTCACTGTTTGAGATGTCAGATGATGATTGAAGCTGCCAGTTCTTGTAAAAACCTGCATAATTCTACTTCTAGCAGAGAAGAGATTTACATAAAATGGGAAGCACAACTTATTGGCTGTCTCAGATTGTCTTCAGGCTAAATTCCAAATAATTAAGATGGAGAGAAAACATGGTTTTGTCGTTTAAAGGATTCATGGGGTTTCTTGAAAGTTTATGATTTTATTAATGTAATATGAACAAAAACTTAACTCAACTTTGAACACATGTTGCTGAGAGCCTATAAATGTTACTACTGAATACAAGTTCAGTTCTGAGTCTGTATATATGTGACAGAGAGACACATAGGAAGATAAATTAATACTACCACAAGTTTTTTTTTTCTTTTTTAATCACAATGGCTTCATCTAACCAGATTGCATAACCCTCCTTTCTTGGCCCCTGGGAAAATTTATCCTGATATTTCCTTAAGTTAAAAGCAATGTAAAGTCTGTCAGGGTCTACAAAGACTTCAACTTGGAAATAAGTTGAAGTTAAAAATGAAAGTTTTTAAAGCCATGCTAAATGCTAGCTGACAGCATTCTAGATTTTAGACTATTCTCAGCAAATGTCCTCAACACTGAATCCTTTCCACATAGTGTTGCTGGGTCAGAAGGAACAGTAGAGCCCACTTAACCAAAAAGGTCATCACCTGCATCCTTATTTGCTGATAGGGCATAAGAAGAGCATGGAAGCTACCTGTGATGGACAGATTTATGTCAACTTGACACAAGCTGAAGTCATTTGAGAGGAGGGAACTTCAGTTAAGAAAATACCTTCATAAGACCCATCTACTATAGAGGCATTTTTCTCAACGAAATATTGATGAGAGAGCCCATTGTGGATGGCACCACTCATGGGCTTGTGGTCATAAGTTCTGTAAGAAATCATACTGATTTTTTGATTTTGTTGATCTCCTTGTGGAGCTCCAGACCCTGGGCCTAGGGTCTTTTCTGAGACTGATAACCCAACAAAGGACCATTCATGGAGATAACCTGGACTCCCTGCACAGAAGTAGCCCATGAAAGCTCAGTCTCCAAATGGGCTCCCTAACAAAGGAAGCAGGAGCTGTCTCTGACATGAACTCAGTGGCTGACTTTTTGATCACCTCCACCTGAGGGAAGAGCAGCCTGATCAGGCCACAGAGAAAGACTATGACAGACAACCCTGATGAGACCCCATAGACTAGGGTCATATGGAAGGGGAGGAAGTCCTCTACTATAAGTGGACTGGGGAAGAGGCATGGGAGAAGAGGAAGGGTGGAGGGAACGAGGGTGGGACTGGGAGGGAATGAGTGAGGAGGGTACAGCTGGGATACAAAGTGAATAATTTGTAATAAATAAATGTGATATTAAAAAAGAAATCAGACTGAGCAAGCCAATAAGCAGCACCCCTCCGTGGTCTTGGCCTCAGCTCCTATTTCAGGTTCCCTCCTGTCCTGATTTCCCTCAGTGATGGATTGTGACCTAGAAGCATAAGCTTCAATAAACCTTTTCCCCTAACACACCTCACAATGTAAAAGAAACACATCTTCATCACCACTCGATGACACTAACAGATTTCCCATGGTTTGCCTTAGTATATTTCTGTCACTAACAAGCTATAACCCTTAGATTGGCATGCCAGACCTAAAGAACCTTCCTCAACAGATCCCCATTATAACTGTAAAGTTTGTCCACTTCTCTCATTTAAAATACTGCTTTTATTTTGGTAATCAGATACATGAATGCAATTTGTTTAAATCATAACCATTCCTTGTCCTTCTCCAGCTCCTCACAGAAGCTCCCCAGTAAAATATTCTCTTCAGCTTCAGAATTTTAAGGACAGTTCTAAGGGCTGTCAGTGTAGATTGATTTTGCTTGAAAAGCAAACAAACAAGAAAAGAACAAGCACATATATGTTGGCTGCCTGTAATGAACCTTACCTGCGTGTGAAGTATGAGCATTGCCTCTGCCAGCTTCAATGAGTAACTCAGACACATTTTATGGACCCAACTCCCCATCCTGCACACCTTACTAGGAAGTACAGAGGGACCCAGAAGATGCAATTAAAATGTTCCATATTATATCACCTATCTGCAAATCAGAAAATTAACCTCAAGAGATGAACAACTCTCAGTAGTATTAGAACTTTAAAGCAGAAGCTATGCTAACAGATCTTTTTGCTTCCTGTTTTAAAATGTTTTCTGTTCATCTTCATGGATGTGCTGTATTCTTAGTAAAGGCCTTACTTTCCCATTTGGTGGTACAAGGAATTGAACCATTTGGCAACATGTATATTTTAATAAGCAGTATTCCATAACAGGCAAATCTATTACAATTATTATTAGTGGAAATTCTATTTTCCTTGTTTCTAATAAGAAATAGATTATTTTAAGTGAGATAATGGAACTGAAGCAGTACATCAGTTGCTTGCATTCATAAGGACCTAAGATTGGTCCAGAAGAGCCACGTTCTTTAAAAGTCATGTTGGCAAGAGACTCTATTGCAGATCTCTGAAAGGCAGTGGCTGCAGGAGCCCTAGTCCTATCCAGTCCACTGGGTAAGAGTCAGTCTAGTGGAGGATCTTATCTCAGAAAAACAAATGATAGACAGGACCTGAAAAATAATACCCAAAGCTGACCTCTGACTTCCTCATGCACATGCACATATGCTTGCTGTGCATACTAGCATGCACACATATATGTACACAGAAGAACTCATATGAACACATGAAATGAAAAATAAAGTAGGATACATTTTCTAAGTGATTTTCTTATGTTTTGAAAGAAGCAGTTTATTTTTACTTCTTTAATCTCTGCTTAATTCATATACAAATATTGACAATGATTGTGTGAAATGTTACTTTTTAATCAAATAGTGATGCATGCCATTCTTATCTAGTAGAAGAAAAACTCCTGCAAACTCCTTGAAAGTAATATCTCAGGGATTCTAAAATAAAATCCTGAAATTCTGTTTGAATTTTAACAGACATTTGCTATGGTTTAAATACATGTTTCCTAATAGTATGCTTTTAGTTGAATAGAATTCTATCACTTCCCCTATTACGTCCCTTTCTTGTATCTCCTCCACTCAAGCTGTTAGCCTCTTCATGACTGTCATGTTTATTACTGTTATATATGCATGTACATATATCATGCATACATATTATCGTGCTGAGTCTGTTTTGTTATTTGTGTGTATATGATTTCAGGCTTAAGCACTCTGCATTTGACAACAAGTCAGAGCGATTATGCCAAGGAAAGGCTAATTCTTCTTACAGAAGTAAATAGTTGCATGTGAGTGAGACTCAAAAAAAATTCCCACTTCAGTGTTAATATGGCTGCCTATATTGACACTGTTCAGATCTTATTTATAAACCCATTTCTAGGAGAGATAAGTGTTCTTAAAGGTTCACTCCCTAGACCCTGCTGTCAATGGGTGAGTATGAACTTTAAGAAGGAGAATTTAGAGGGAGCTCCTGAAAGTCCAAGGCCTTGCTCTTGAAAGGAAACTAAGACACAATTGTCACCTTCCAGTTTCCTCTGGGAGGAGAGCAGAAGCATCTCCTAATGTGTGGCTTGCCGAGATGTGCTGACTCAAACAGTCTTGGGAAAACAGCTGGCTCAGTCACAGACAGACTGCCAGGTCAATCACAGACTGCAGGGTCAGTCACAGACTGTGGGGTCAATCACAGACGACTGGCACAACTAAGTGAATGACCAGGATAAACATTCCAACTGCATGAACTGATGACCTAGGACATTTTTTATTTTTATTAATTATACTTTAGTCACTTTGTATCCCCTCCTCCCCTCCCAATCCCTCCCTTTCTTTCTCTTCTCCACATATGTCCCTCCCCAAGTCCACTGATAGGGGAGGTCTTCTTTTCCTTCCCTCTGATGCTAGTCTATTAAGTCTCATCAGGAGTGGCTGCATTGTCTTCCTCTGTGGTCTGGTAAGGCTGCTCCACCTTAGGAGGAGGTTATTAAAGAGCAGGCCAATCAGTTCATGTCAGAGGCAGTCCCTGTTCCCATTACCATGGAACCCACTTGGATACTGAACTGCCATGGGCTACATCTGTGCAGGGGTTCTAGGTTTTCTCCATGCATGGTACTTGGTTGGAGTATCAGTCTCAGAAAAGACCCCTGTGCTCAGATATTTTGGTTCTGTTACTGTCTTTGTGGAGCTCCTCTCCTCTCCAGATCTTACTATTTCCCATTTCTTTCATAAGATTCCCTGCACTCTTCCTAAAGGTTGGCCATAAGACCTAGGACATTTTTATCCAGACACATAAATAAAACAACCACAGCCACAGACCTCAGACATTTAGTTTCTTCTCACTGTCACCCTACCCCAGAGTCATTTCCTCCTCTTAACATGAGCACATGGGCCAGAGCCTGAGGCTTTCAGGTCAGTCTCTACAATGCATCTCCACCTTGATGCTCTTGTCAGTATCTGAGCGTTTTTTTGTTTTCTTTTGTTTCATTTTTACCAGGTTTGTTTATGTGTCTACCTGTTGGACTCACACACTCATCATATGACTATTTCTGTTCCAGTCATTGATGAGTTAATTTTGTCATATATTGCATTAAAATCAATATATACATCGAAAAATAAATTCTTTTAATTGTTTTATGTAGTTAAGGTACAATTACATCATTTCTTCCCTCCTCCTTCCAAATATACTTAGGCCCCTTCCCAAATCACTCCCGAAATACATGGCCTCATTTTAATCAATTATTATATATGCATATGTGTGTGTGTATGGTTGAAATCACTTTCTCTATATTAACACCTTGGCAAAAACACACCATTTTAAGGACTGGCAACTGATTATTATTGTGTTGAAACCTGAAATTGAAATTTTATAAGTCAGTGTAAACTTGGAGGAAAGTTGTTACAAAGACAAAACAAACAAAATACCAACTAGATACAAATTTTAGATTCATTAGGATCAAATTATGCAAGTGAAGAATTGCAATAATATTGTGAATTTAATCATATTATGAAATGATTACAGTTATTGTTGGTACTGCTTGTTTTCAGAGTAACATTCATTCAAAGATGTAACTATTACAAACCCATAGTGGCAGTTGTTTTAATTTAAAATATTCAAATGTTCTATTGCAAAATAAAGGGAATTCATGCAGGGTGGAACTCTAGGAATTAATGAAATAACATTTACCGCTAAGTTTAATTTTAAAATACTACTAAATCAAGTTCATAAATTTTTTTAGTAGAAGTACAAGTGTGATTTAAAATGGGTTAATTCTTCAAAAGAATTAAGATAACTTTCTGTATAAGGAATTAAGGGTTCATGAACTCAGTGGTCTACTCTTTGATCACCTCCTCCTGATGCTGGAACAGCCATACCAGACC
The DNA here is from genome assembly GCA_028658305.1 of Pachyuromys duprasi. Taxonomy (NCBI): domain Eukaryota; kingdom Metazoa; phylum Chordata; class Mammalia; order Rodentia; family Muridae; genus Pachyuromys; species Pachyuromys duprasi. The sequence continues at coordinate 60,020,931 of CM053752.1, forward strand.
ACAGAGGAGGACAATGCAGCCAGTCCTGATGAGATCTGATAGGGTAGGGCCAGATGGAAGGGGAGGAGGATCTCCCTTATCTGTGGACTTGGAGAGAGGCATCGGAGAAGATGAGGGAGGGTGGGATTGAGAGAGGAAAAGAAGGAGGGAGGCTAGAAAGTGAATAAACTGTAATTAATATAAAAATAATTTTAAAAAGAATTGTGGGTAGGATGGAAATGAAGCAGACATTTGTACTTATGTAATATTTGACAATTAAAACCATATATATACTTATTCACCAATAATTTTAAAGTTATAAAGTAGAACTAATTTCAATCATTTGTGTACATGCATAGAAAACAATCTGCCAAAAAACAATATAATAAAATCTGTGTGTTTGATACTCAGTCCATCAAGAGAGACCATATCACGTTATAGAAACATGCAGACTGAATCGATTATGATCTCTCCTAACAGAAAAGCACATCCACCACTATTCTACACTTCTGGTGTGGCTTGTTTTAGAATTCCACCATGTCTTATGACAATGTCTCCATTATCTTAAATGTTGATTGTCATCACAACAAAGGAAAAATAATATTCCAAAAAGAAAACAAATGATTGTGATAAAAAGAGAAGAGATACCTATGAATTCTAATGTAATTTATCTTCCTGAAGTAGCCCCAAATGTAAGGAGATGGAAAACAAAGCTTCACTATGCAGAAAGTATAAAGAATATAAAGTAAGAATTGAATGAAAGAGAGGTAAGTACAGCATATAAAATTTTATAAACAAAATTTTAAAAGTTTCTGTTTTAGAAAATATTTAAACCCGTGCAATCTCCTACTCCCTATTTTCTTGCCATAATTTAATTTTCTGTCAGTATTATTTCTGAAACTTTAAGAAAATAATAATTCCAAAAGAAAAAACTGCCATTGGTGAAAAAAAAAAGTCCTTTTTTTTTTTTTTTTCAGAAAAAGACATTTTTCCGTGACAGTTCTTTGCTTATTGCATCTTTCACATCTTTGTTCCTCAGGCTGTAAATCATAGGGTTCAGCATGGGAATGACTGTGGTATAGAACACAGCAACCATTTTACCTTGTTCCACAGATTCTTTGGAAGTGGGTCTGAGATACATAAAGAAGAGAGTTGCATAGAATATGGTAACAGCTGTCAGATGGGAGCCACAGGTGGAAAAAGCTTTGTGCTTGCCTTCTGTAGAGCTGATCCTAAGAATAGCAGGAAAAATATACAGGTAGGAAGTGAGAATGATGAGCAGAGAGAGAGAGAGGTTGAGTCCAGCCACAATGTACATGGAGGTTTCTTTGCGGTAAGTGTCAGAACAAGCCAGCTTAATCAGAGGTGGGTCAGCACAGTAGAAGTGATTGATTTCATTGTGGCCACAGAAAGCCAGAGTGTAAGTCCACATGGTCTCCATCAGACCAGTGAGTGCTCCATATACATAAGGCACAGTGACAAGAGACCGGCAAACACTCTGGGACATCTTCCTACCATAGAGCAGAGGGTTGCAGATGGCCATATACCGATCAAAGGCCATCAGAGCCAGGATGTAGAACTCAACATGGACCAAGGCAATGAAGAAGTAACACTGGACCAAACATGCAGGGTAGGAAATAGTTTTCCTCTCTGAAATGAAGATCTGGAGCATCTTTGGGGTCACGTTGGAAGAGAAGCACACATCCACGAAGGACAAGTGGCTCAGGAAGAAGTACATGGGTGTGTGCAGCCTGGCATTGGACTGGATGAGCACGATCATCCCCAGGTTGCTTGCCACTGTGACCACATAGACCACCAGAAACAGCACGAAAAAGAAAATCTGAAGTTCCACACGGCTAGTAAGTCCCAGAAGGATGAATTCAGTCACAGAGGTGAAGTTTCTCCTCATGCTGGTCTAAAAAGAGAAATGAAAATTTTATGTCAGAATACATTCCATATAGAGGGCAACATTTAAATATTTCCTTAGAATTGTTTCCTCACCTCTTCTGCATTTTTCTTTCTTTTTTCTTTTCACTTTTTTCTTTTGTTTGTTTTCTTTTTAATTTTTTTTTCACAATTTGGTTCATTATATATCCTGATGGAAGCCCCTCCCTCAACTTCTCCCAGGCCATACCTCCTTCCCTCTTCCTCCCTATCTCTTTCTCCTAGTCCACTGAAAAAGGAGTTCTCCTCCTTTGCCATCTGCCCATAGCTTGTTAAGTCTCATCAGGACTGCCTAGATCCTCTCATTGCCAGGTGTAAGTAATCATAGAACAGGCAACCTAGTTCATGACAGATGTCGCCCCTGTTCCCCTTACTTGGACATCCAGGTGGAGATTGAGCTGCTAATCAGCTACATCTGAGCAGGAGATATAGGTCCTCTCTGTGTGTATTCCTTGGTTGGTGCATCAGTCTCTTGAAAGACCCCCTGGGCTCAGATTTTTTAGCTTTGTTGGTCTCTTTGTTGGGCTCCTGCCCCTTCATGTCCCTCTATCTTCTTCTTCCATGGCATTCCCTGCACTCTGCCCAAAGTTTGCCTGTGAGTCTATACATCTGCTTAGATTCCCTCATTCGGTGGAGCCTTTCAGAGAACCCTCTATATCACCTTTTTTTTTCACTTTTTAAGTAGACTCTAATGTTTTAAATACTAACAAAGACTCATTGCCTACTGATTCTCTGGCCATTTGAAATTCTAGTCCTTTAAATTTAGTTTGTATTTTTCTCTCAAACTATATACCTTCTCAATCTAACTTAGAATTCTTACCTATCTCCATTTCTTCTTTTTATTCTTTACTTTTAAACTTCACATAAATTTCTCATTCTAAAATTTTCCACTCATTATATATAGACAAATGAATTTTACCACTTGTGAGATTTTTCAGATAAGTTTACTCAAAGGAGGGATGACCACAAGACACTGACTGATAACACTGATTCCAGACCACGCCATGTATGTAAAATCTTTAATGCTCTATGTATACAGCTTCCAAATGATAGCTTTAAATCATTTTACATCCTTATAAAGCATGAAAGATCAATATGTTATATTTCCTAATTAGAAAAATACCCTAGATGAACAATTAATTACAAGTCCCACATTCATGGTTTTAGAAAACTTTAGCATGTTCTCAGTTTCCTCAGTAAAAATCATACAGACTAATTATTCAAACATCAGACCTGGGTTGGGACATAGAAGTGACTCAGTTCAGGATGTACATCTACAGTTGCAGAAGTAAACAGATGCCCAGTAATCACTGAAATCTGGGATTTCAGAGCCTGGGTTGGATAATCAACTTCATATCATAATCATATACATATTGCATCTCAAAGACAGAACTGGTCATAAAAATAGCTCTTGGGGAGAGAAAAACAAAACTTCAAGAAGCAAAATATAAGACAAACAAATGGCAGTTCTCCCTGTTTTCATTGGCTAATAAGATCTGACTGAAGAGATGAAATTCAGTCAGAACTTTAATCCACTTCTTGGTCATAGGCTTGCTTTTCTATTTCTCTCTCTCTCTTTCTCTCTCTCCCTCTCTCTCTCTCTCTCTCTCTCTCTCTCTCCCTCTCTCTCAATAGAGATTAATATCTATACTTACCTATATATATATATTAATAGCTAGCTTACACATATATAGAGAGAAGTATTGATAAAAACTTTATTTAATTATTTATTATTTGAGAAATGACCTGTATATATTATGAAGGCTGGCCTTGAATTCACAATTTTCCTCTTGGACATGTGACTGTTTGTTCAGTATTTAAAACCCACATTCTTAGATCTTGATCACTGATACTATACATATAGATAGATAAGTCAAAATAAACCTGATTCTAGTGTAGTTATCTGACCATACAATACTTTTATGAATAAATGTTCCCATTCCATTAAAAAACAAAACAACAGCAACAACTTATAAAACTGGTTTTTTGGCTATTTTCTAACAACTTACCTATAAAGAACTGTGGAAGTAAGAAAAATAAATGGGCCTTCAAGGCTAATAACCAAGGAAGGTGTTTGCTTATATATACCTATAAAGTAGAGGTTTTTTCCCCTTACACCATTAAAAATTAAAAAAAGAAAGTCATCAATCCCTCCAATTACAAGTCCCTGAAGACAGCTCAGGTAGTTTTAACCTGGGGCTCAGGAAGAGATGGAATGTCTCTTCAGGGACTTCACCTATGTTGGTAAGGACCTATAACCACTGTGTTGCGTGATCTGGCACTGTGTAATCAACAAGCAGCATTAGTGCAGGGAATTTCAAAATTACCATGGTGAGGCCCTTTTAGCTTTTTTGTTTTGTCTGCTTGTTTTATATTGTTAAGTGTTTACTTGCAAAAACAAGTGAATGAAAATGGAGAAATTTGAAATTAGTTCGATTAATTGAGGAAACTTCTTTAATTCATTATTTTCCTAGGCTATCTTGTATATTTCATAGTCATTGAATTTCACTGCAGCTATGTATTCTTAATCTATATGACTTGTAAAGCAACACAGTTAGTTTCATCAACACCATACTTAGCACTTTCTTAAGGTTAATATTGATGGAAACTCATTAAATCTTAAATCTATCTTCATGAAGTGCTGAGCTATAGAAAAGACAATCATTTTTCTTCAGTTGCAAAAGCTGTTAGGTGTACTAACTCAAAAAGGAAACCATATAGGACAGTGTTAGTTCATCTCATTTCATGAGTAAATATCCACAATAATTGGTCAAAACCATTACACATTTGCCTATAGATAAATCAAGCCAACCAAAAGAGGATGTAAAGTGAAGTAGCTAGTTCTATTGTTTCACCAGTCCAAATGTGGAAGAGAGGAATGCAAACATTTCATTTGCTTCTCCATTTTATTTAGAATAGGACCCTAGTCCACAGATTGTGCTTCCCACATTTAAGTAAATTACCTCACAAACATGCCCATAGTCTATCTTCTAGGTTATTTTTTAATCTGAACAAACTGACAGTCACCTAACTATTGTAATTATGCCTCCCATAATTGGAATAACTACAAAAAAATTACTGGGAGTTAAAACTCCTCCATTCCCATAACATGAATTAGTTCCTACCAACTGGAGGGCCACAGTGTCCTTGTGGATTTCCAGGAAATAGTGTCAACAAATAAGAGATCGAGTGCAGTGAAGTGCAATGCTCTCTCCTGGCAATAACACGGCTGTTGACACTGTGATCTCAAAGCATCTGTGTTATTTACCCAAGATCTACACATGATCAATCCAGGAAAAGTTGTGGTTTCGACTGTTTCCTGCCTCCTCACCTTCCTCAGGAGCGCTTGGCAGTGGGTTGTTTCTGGAGGGTTAAGAGGTATTTCTTTACCAAAGAGATGACAACTGGCAGGATGCCCCTGCTCCAGCGGACTGCCCACACCGAAGGGCACACGGCATCTCTAACTGAACCTACCGACAATCAGACACAAGTGAAACTGGGAAGGCAGTGACCTGGAAGGGTTCGGAGTTGGAATATAGAAGTAGATATGATGATTCATGGTTGCATACAATTTCTAACATTTTTGAAAATAAAGAAAAATATTAAAGGGCTTCAGATTTTTTTTCTGTCCTTGTTCACAAACTGAAAATGATTTCACTTTTTTCTGTTACTCTTGATTCACAAGTGAAAGAACCAATGTGGACATTCCTGTCACACTACAGATCTTGTACCTATTCTTCTTACTGTTGTGATCAATTTACAATAAAAATATGAAGAGAAGAATACTTTATTTTGGCTATGGTTCCAGAAGATACAGTTCATTACAGCTTATTCGTTCAGCTGGAGCAGTTCATCAAGCTGTGGTACCAGGAGTGTGAGGCGCTGTTGACTTTCCATGGACAGGAAACAGAGCAAGACGGATGGATGCCAGTGCTCAGGTCGCTTTTTCTTTCCTTTGACTCTGGGATCCCAGCGCAGGGAATGGTGCCACCTACATTTAAGGTTTTTTTCCCTCTTCAATTAACCTAACCTCGACATTCAGGTTTGTAAAAATGGTATTATTTTTTCCTCTGTTCATTTGGCAGCTCAAAAAAAAAAAAAACACAAATGCAGAAAAATGATAGTACTCAGTGTGGTCCAGAGAGTAGAAAAGTCTCCATATTTTAGTAAAATATGTATGTTTGCCTTCTATATGCTCCTTGATACATTCTGAATGACAACATGGTCTCTGCTAAAAGCTAGTTTTATTTGGTCTGAGAAGCCACTAGGTGGCAAAACACAATGATTCTCTTCATTACTGGCTCTAAAGAAAACAACTATGCTATTCCATAATTCAGTTTGCAATAAACACATTGGCAGTAGTAGTCAGATAAATGTGAAGTACTCTGGAAATCAAATGTCCGGGAGAATGTCATTCAAGGGGAATGTTAAGAAGACCAAGAAGGAGGACCCAGGTTGGTATGATCAATGCTTGTTTAGATGAACAAATGGGATGGACATTGAATGGAGGAGAAAACAAGCAACAGGACAGGAGCATACCAAAGAGTGCCTCTGAAAGAATCGATATAGCAATGTATCAAAGCAGATATTAAGACTCACAACCAAGCCTTC
>CM053752.1:60027564-60039718 GCA_028658305.1 Pachyuromys duprasi
CAGCCCTGAGGAGACAAGATGAACTGGGGTTGGATGGAAGGGGAGGAGGTCCTTCCCTGTCTGTGGACTTGGAGGGGGCAGGGAGGAGATGAGGGAGTGATGGGGATAGTGGGAGGGAATGAGGAAGGGGGCTATGCCTGGGAGGCAAAGTAACTAAGCTGTGATTAATATAAAAATAAATAAATTACATTAAAAAACGAAAACGGAAAAAAATGAAGACCTACAGAGCCAACAACAGGGCAGGGGAGCAGAGAGGCATCATGGAAAGACCCAGGCTCAGATGTAGCCAGTAGGCAGCTCAGTCTTTATGTGTGTTCTCTACTAAGGGGAGCAGAGGCTGACTCTGACATGGATTCTGGTGCATGCTCCTTGATCACTTTCCCCAGGTAGAGGTGGCCTTGTCTGGCTACAAAGGAAGAGGATGCAGGCAGTCCTGAAAACACATGATAGTCTGTGGCCAGTTGGTAAGGGAGGAGGGTTCTCCCTTTCTGAGGACTAGGAAAGAGGGAGGGGGAAAGGGAGGGAAGGTGGTACTGGAAGGAGACAAAGGAGAGGTTACCATCCATTGGGATGTAAAGTGAATAAATAAAATAATAATAAGAGAGAGAGACAAAGAGAAAGCCAGAGAGAGAGAGATAGAGAACTGCAGGGTCTGTAACAGCACAGGCAGGTAATCCCAACATTTGGGAGATAGAAGCAGGCAGCTCTCTGGATTCAAGGCCAGCTTAGTCTAAAAAGCTAACTCCAAGACTGTCAGTGCTTCACAAAGAAACACTATCTCAAATCTCTCCCCCTAAAACAAATGAAGAGGAGGAAGAGGAAAAGGAAAAGGAGAGGAGAGAACCAACTTTTGCAACTTCTCCTCCATACACATAAACACACACACACAACTAAACAGATGTAATGATTTTAAAATGTATCTTGTTTCTCTTATTCATATGTGTATGTATGAATATGTGCAAATGTTTTCACATGTCAATTAGTTCCATGAAAATATAGGGCATGAAAAGTATATTAAGCTTATAATATTATATAGTCCATCATTAGTGGACCCTACACTTGTGTCTTTACAATTTAAGTATAAAGCTTACATGGACCCTAAGATCTGAAACAATAGGAATAATAATAGGACTGGCTATGTGAAGGGCCTGTTTAGATCTCACCGTATATATGTTTGTAAGGAGAATCCATCAAACTAACAAATATTTTTAAACCCTTTTTAGGTGTGTTTTAGCAGAATGAATTAACAATATGACATTCAAAGTAATATATTAGAATTATATCATTGGGCATAAAAAATTCTGTGGCTTAATATGGAATAAACACACTGAAAAATGTCACTTTTTGTGTAGCATTGAGCAGAAATAAACTCTTGGGTAGTTATAAAGAAAACTTTGAAAAGCAATAAAGAAAGAATATTTCTATTGAGAGGAATAAAGACATTCTGCGGCTTTCTCTTTTCCACTGATATCCAAATCAACAGATGCAGCTGCATACCAACGCTCCAATACCTGCCTGTTGAAACATAACAAGTTTGCATCTTAGAGAGTTGGCTTCCTTTTAAGAAGAGTGAACTGACACTTCTTCCACTGCTTAAATGCTTGGACAATTTTGCGTTATAAGCCAAGCAAACTGTACTGTCTGCTTTTATTCTCCTTATAATGTTACAATTTCTACAAAATAAACTACCCCAAGACTCCTCACAAATCCACTTGATACTAGAAGCATATCATATGATGAGACTTAGTAAACACTGGTTATCTTTGCTTAGAACACAGAACAGCAAATTTAGTAGAAACACACACACACAAGTACTTTCTTTACCATAAAAATACTTACGAAAGAAGGAAGACGCCTCATTCTAAAATTATAAATCTTTCTACTCATGGTATAGAACAACAGTAGATCACATTTAAACTGTGGTACAAATATCAAATATTTGGTTGATCCTGAAAAAAATAGATTAGTAAAGAAAAAATAAGGAAAGACATGAAAGATACTTGGCTCCAGAGTGAAATGTCACTAGTTAATTCTAGTCAAAAATACATAAAGACACAAGATATCCATAAAGTTTGTAGAAACCCTTGTTTGCCTGACTGAAGAGTTAATGTGTAACATCTGGAAAGGTTGCTCAGTGGTTAAAAAATATCTTTTTTTCTGTCTGGGAGATGACATGATGTAAGTTCTCAGCAACTACAGGATGGCTCACAACCAACTATGCCTCTAGATACAGAATATCTGGTGTCCCTTTCCTATGATAGATATATACATATGTGATTAGATAGATAGATAGATAGATAGATAGATAGATAGATAGATAGATAGATAGATAGATAGATAGATAGATAAATATATGAACAAGGGAAGAAAGGAAGAAAAGATATGCTGCAGTTAAATTATAATTTCAAAAAAAAGTAAATCTTTGGGGCTGGAGATTTGCCATAACAGTATTAAGAGCAGTGGCTCCTCTTCCAGACGACCCAATTTGATTCCCAGCACACTTATGGCAGCTCACAGTTGTTTTTAGTTCCAAGGGGTTTGGCTCCCCCTTCTGATCTCTCAATCACACATATGTTAAACACACACACACATACACACACACACACTGGCAGGCAAAGCACACATACTAAATAAACAGACAAATGCTGGAATCTTTAAAGACATAAGTTAATATCTAAAGAGAGAATCATATCGAAGCTCTGGCATTCTGCTTTAGCAAAGAAGTGTTTTGCTGAAAATATTTTTTACAAGTAGAAAGAAGTAAATGAATGGCAGGGGTCAAAACTGAAGGTGATCAAGTGAGACTAGCAAGTGCACCTATTGATAGTCCTGTAACATACTAGAATGAAACTCCTGCAAGGTAACAGCTCTGTCCTTCAGTATATGTTTTGCGAATTTTATGTCTATGCACAGAAACATAATTGTACATTTGTTTGTAGTTATATAAATATATTTTTCTAAAAGCTATTAAAACTGCTAGTAGTCAATCTGAAAATTAAGAATGCAAGATGAGGATGGAAGTGAGAAATATTTCATTCTTTTATTCTGTACGTTTATATTAAGATTGAGTGTTTTACTGTAACAAATATTTGATTTTTATAGCGTAAAAGTAATATATACAAACACATGAATATAAAATTGCATAACAGGAGAATAAACTTTCCACATTTTCACATTGCACTTCCACATAGTATGTAACATGTTTATCTTTTGCACTTATGCATTATATATTTTGTTGTAGGGATATAACTTTTCATCTCATATATAAAATGAAGTTATGCAAGTTCATAAAGTTGAGTGTCATTTTCCTAAAAAAAAACCTTTTATTTGATTTTAAAGATAAAGTTATTTTACTTTGAAAGAACATTTTTTCTGACCAGCTTCCGAAAAGCGTGCTTCACATCCTTATTCCTCAGACTATAAATGATGGGGTTCAGCATGGGGCTTACAAAAGTGTAGAACACCGCAATGATTTTGGACTGTTCCACTGACTTGTCTGTGGGTGGTCTAACATACATGCAGAACAAAGTCCCATAAAACACCGTCACTGCCACCAGATGAGACCCACACGTGGAAAAGGCTTTGCGCCTACCTTCAGCAGAACGCATCCTCAGGATGGCAATGAGAATGAAGAGGTAGGAGATGAGGATTATGAGCAGGGAATTGGAGAGGTTAAATCCTGCTACCACAAACATAGATGTTTCCTTAATGAAAGTGTCAGAACAGGATAGCCGGATGAGAGGAGGGTCAGCACAGTAGAAGTGGTTGATGATATTGGAGCCACAGAAAGTCAAGCGATATGTCCACATGGTTTCCATCAGGCCACTAAGAAAGCCATAGATATAGGGACCAGCAATCAGACGAATACATACGCCTTTGGACATCTTGCTGCTGTAAAGCAAAGGGTTACAGATGGCCATGTACCTATCATAGGCCATCACAGCTAGCATATAATATTCAGTAATCACCATAGCAATGAAAAAGTAACACTGGACTAAACAAGCTGCATAAGAAATTGTTTTCTTCTCTGATAAAAAGTTCACCAGCATCTTGGGAGTAACATTGGTAGAATAGCACAAATCCAGGCAGGACAAGCTGGCAAGAAAGTAGTACATAGGAGTATGCAGACGTGAATCTACCCTGATCAACACCATCATGCCAAGATTTCCTCCCACAGTGACCAAATAGATCACCAGGAAGAGCACAAAAAGTATAGGCTGTAGCTCTGGACGATCTGTTAATCCCAAGAGAATAAATTCAGTCACCATGGAGTAATTGCCTCTGACCATTTTCTTAGGTGTCAGCATGTTCACTTAGATGGATTAAAGAGAGGTAAATGAGATGCGTGTTAGATGTTTTCTCTCTTTTTCTCCCTATTTTGCTACCTCCCTCTTATTATTCACCTTCACACAGCTCTAACTAAGGTCTGAGAATATCAGAGCTAGTACACTAGATTTCCAAATCTTAAAAAAATAGACACAAATACAAAAGTTTTCTGTAAATAGTTCTACATGTGTGTGTGTGCATGCACTGTCAAGCACATGAGTGTCATGTGACTGCTACACATATGTGTGGGTCAGGACAAGCTTGGGTGTTGATTCTTGCCTCCCACCTTGTTTGGGGTAAAGTTTGAACACGTCTTGTTATGAAGTTACCTCACAAGTTCGCTTCTCAGGATTCTGCTGTCTCTACTTCCCATATCAACATAAGAACACTGAGATTACAGACACTTGCTACCACAGCCAACTTAAATACATTCTAGAGGACTCCTGTCCTTATTCATGTAGTATAGGGGCAAAGGCAGGTGCTTTACACACTGAGTGGTCCCAGCCAGAGCTGGTATTCTTAAGCAGATGGTAAATAGCCCCTAATAGCTGAGAGCACAAGGGCAGATCATTCCTATCCAGAGAGGATCCCAAGTTACCAAATTCCTTTAGTATGAGGGAGGGAATCATGATCCAATTATAGCCCAAACTGTGATTGCAAATTATATAAATAATTACACATTATACACATTAATAATTGCCCAATTGGGATAAACTTCCAAATAAACTTCAGAGTTTGCTTTGAAACAATAGTCCCCTTCTTAAAAAAATTAGAGATTTTTCCAGTGACTGTGTACATATCTAGAAACCTCACTTAGAAAATGTATTCCCTTTGTGTTTGAAAGAAAGAAAAAAAATAGAAGGAAGAAAGGAAAGAAGAAAGGAAAAACCAAATTGAAGAGACCAGAAGTATATCTTCCCAGGTCAATTTTAGTACTATAATCTTAATGTTTCACAATGAAATATTTCTGTTGAAATACAAAAGGATGAAGTTGTAAACTGGGAATAAAGAAGATCTATATGAGTTACTAAGTAGGTGGTTTTACATACTGCAGTTTAATGACACATAAAGGAAATTTCAATCACTGGGGATTAGGTCACATTTCCATTTTCTTATCAATTTATCTTTTCATTTGTTCCCTACAAATCAAATGTTTCACAACATATGACAAAAATTTGGCAATTACATTCTAGAGCAGAAATTTGATTTTAATCTTTCTAAGCGCATGAAAAAAGTTTGTCATTACAGTAAAGCAAAAATGAATGAAAGTAGTTTTAATTATTTTTAGTACAGAGGGCAGAAGATGCTTTTGTGATTAACAGATTATACTCTCAGAAATTATCAAGTCAGATAATGTCAACTCTAATGGATAAATGTAACAACAAATTACTGGTTTGGACTTCTTATAATGTATTTTAATATAGATTTGGGTACTATATTCAGCTTTTATGAAGTTTTAGACTAGATTGTACAAGAGTAAAATTCAGTTGATTATTAGCGCTTTTTATGTTATCTATCAAACTGAGCAAAGTGGGGGCATCAGATTCAACTGAAGTGAGAATAGTTCCCATGTAAACAGCAACTCTGACTATGGGATGGAACGTTTACTTTATAGTAATGTGAGCCCTGTGTTCTACTGTCCTATGGGATTCCTAATTTAGGTATTAGAATTCATTTTTAAGGAAAATCTACCAAAATATTGTTAGAAATTAATGTGTATTCCAACCTGTCCTCCATCAAGGCACAAAATAGAAATCTGCAGGCTTGTTCTACTATGGTACAAACAACAATCCCATCTGGTACCCAATTCACCAGCTATATATTCCCAATACATAAGCTGTTCATGGCAGCAGAGTCAAACCTAAATACAAATTCTGTGCCTTGACTTGATGGTGCCCTCAGAATGCTGCATACTTAATTAAGATAACCTAGTACACAAGCAATGTTGAACATCACATGCATAGAGGCTATCTACTGGTGAAAAAAAAATAAGATAACCAAAAATATTTTTTGCTTTGAAAAAGCTGGTGGGTATCATATGATAAGGGTGATAAAAACCATAGCTAAATGTCATAGTTCAATAATAAGTATTTGAATTAAGTAGATATTTGTGTTTAAAAATTAGGATAGATATTGGCGAGCAATGGAGCTGATCTGAGGTTTGAGGCATTTATAATAATTGTCTAAAAAGACAAGAGTATATGGACTCTCAAGTAATTTGAACATTCTACATGGAGTCATTCCACTGGAGATCTTCAATTGAAATGGAAGCTATTCAATGTATATGAGAAATATCATAGAGAAATTATGAAGGAAGATAGTACACAGCAGTCATCCTTCTAAATTGCCATATCTTTATGACATTGATGACCTATCTAATTATTATTATTAGTAGTAATATTATTAGTAATTAGACCTATTATTAGACCTATTATTAGTAATTATGAATCAGCATGCATACTGATGAGATATTTAAAGGTGTATATTCTTATAGTTTTGGCTGTGAGCCTAGCCTTTAATGGCTGAGCTATCTCTCCAACCCAACATGTATATTCTTTACAAAAGCAAAGAAAACAGAAAATTTCACTAGCTCCACAACATCAACTTCTCTCTAGATTGAGAAATTTTAAAAATTAATAATTTAATATATCCAAAATATATGTTTATTTTCCAAATGAAAATCTAAATTTAATCACATTAATTGGCAAGCTATATAGTTTGCTTTTAAACAGAAAAGACTATTGTGTTAAGTCAGTATCCATTGTGAACATTTAAGTGAAATTTTTAGTTATAGAATGTCTAGCCTATATATTAGACAACAACGACAATCTACAAAAATTTTTAAAAAACTATAAATCTATAAAATCAGATCTACAGATGTCTTCAGTATCTGAATTACTGTTAGATGAAGTGTCTATATCCTCTTCTCTGGAACTGGCCTATATAAAAATTTCATGGTAGCAAACTAACTGAGTATCCTAAAACTCTTAAAAATCACTAAACACGTACATACCATCTCACACACAAAAGCTGTTATTTGCCCATATAAATTGCATGGAGTGGGAAAGCAGAAGAAACTAATCAAGGAAAGGGGCAAAGAAAATAAAAGTAAGAGTCATTGAATTTAAAATCCAGTATCTGGGCACCTAATTACCTTGCTGAACATGAAGATATACAGAAGATAAGGAGATGAGTTGAGAAAATGAGATTGTAAGGTACAAAATAAAAACAGACTAATAAACCAGATAGTTATGACACCATGTCGTTCCTATGAACGAGCTCTAGGAGTGCACACTGTTCTTTTACATTCTACCACCACAGACCTAGCGCTTTCATTCTCTCCTGGATTTCCATGCTTCTCAGATAAGAGGACAAGGGACATTACCTTTTTACAGTGAACAACACTGAAGTCTAGGTCAATAAGACAATGAACACATAATTTTCTGTTATTAGTAAAACTCACTTAAGACTGTAATTAGATCATAGCGTCTTGCTTCACAGAGTCACATTCTTTCTATGATATTTGGATTATCTCCGTGTTCAGTGTCAGACATTGAGCAGTTTCCACAGTACCTTCCATTTCTATGATACGTATCTTACAATTTTGAGTCTACCAATTCTAAACTCATAATTACTAATGTACCTTCAGACATATTAACTTTGATCCCAATTTTCTCTCTCCAATAACTTAAAGATAAACCTTTAAAAGTTCTATAATAGTTTTATTTTAACAAGAATATAATTCAACATAATCTTCCTTTGGATTTTTATTACTTTCTTTATTTTTGAGATTGTATATAATTACTTCACTTCTCACTTCCCTTTCATCCCTCTGAAATTTCTCATATACCTCTCCTTTCTCCCTTCCAAAATTATGACCTTTTTTCATTAATGTTTGATGCAATGGTTTTGTGGTAATTAGAAAATTTACCTTTAAACATGTTCTGAAAATGTCAGTGAGATGAATAATTTCTTTTGAATTAATCATTGAAATGCAGTTTGTCAAATAGAAAGATTATCACATACACATAATTGCAATAAAATTTTAATATTTTTTGTAATCAATCTATATAACACATACATACTCAGTTATTTCAACAAGGTAAAATCCTAAACTAGTATTCAAGGAGTTTTGTTGACATTTGACTCTTCATGATGAATATCCAAACTGAAACAAACAGAAAAATTAGTAATACAGAAGTCAAGATTTTCACTCCTACCTGAACTTAGAAAAAATTCTCCCAGAAACATTAGATGTCCAAACAAGGAGCTGCTGAAAATGGTTTATGCCCTATTTGTAGTTGGGCGTGTTTGTCCCCAAAGTATTTTTAACACACTCCAAAGAAATAATTAAAGAAAACGCACTAATTGGTTTAGAGATGCATTATCTAGAACCTTGGGATTTGAGCAATGGTATTGCATCACCTTGTACTCATCTTGAGCTGTATATTTTGTGTGTTTATACATTTGTTCTCAGAGGACTTTTTCATTAGGACTCACTATTTATTGTAAGAAAATGGCTACAACAATTAATAATGGTATAATGCTTTCACATAATTCATAAACTTTGATTTTTCCATAATTCTTTCAAGGTTAGAATTGTCTACTACACAACCCTTTACAATGACAAAAGAACTAAGTGGTCACATAACAAGATTCAATATAAATCAGATACTTTCTAATAATTTTATTATTTTAATTATTTACTAGACCAGCAAAATCATATAAATATAATTAATAAGATTATTAGAAAGCAAGTTTATTCAGTATAGACATCTCTTTTTTCTTTTTTATTTTATTTTATTTTTTAAATATTAGTTACAGTTTATTAACTTTGTATCCCAGCTGTAGCCTGCTCCCTTCTTCCCTCTCAATCCCACCCTCCCTCATCTCCTCCCTGCCCCTTTCCAAGTCCACAGATAGGAGAGGTCTCCTCCTCTTCTATCTGACCCTGGATTATCAAATTTTTTTAGGACTGGCTGTGATGTCCTCCTCTATGGCCGAGCAAGGCTGCTCCTCCCTCGTTGTGGGGTGGGGGGTGGGGGCGTCAAAGAGCCAGCCATTGAGTTCATGTCAGAATTAGTCCCTGTTCCCCTTCCAAGGGAAACCCACTTGGATACTGAGCTACCATGGGCTACATCAGAGCAGGGGTTCTAGATTATATCCATACATGATCCTTGGTTGGAGAAACAGTCTCATAAAAGACCCCTGTGCCCAGATATATTAGATTCTTGTGGAGCTCCTTTCCTCTCCAGGTCATACTAACCCCCCCCCCTTCTTTCTTTCATACGATTCCCTGCACTCTGTCGAAGGTTTGGTTATGAATCGCAGCATCTGCTTTGATACACTGCTAGGTAGAGTCTTTCAGGGGCCCTCTGTGATAGGCTCCTGTCCTGTTACTTGTTTTCTCCTATTTCCAATGTCTATCCCATTTGTCAAAGCTAAGTGAGGATTGATCATCTTACCTAGACATCTCTTAAACATATTAAAAACTTTCAGCAAGAATTCAGGACATCAAGTCTATCGATAAATATCATAATGCGTTCATGTTTGATTTTCTGTCCAGGAAACAAACCATACCAAAAATTCCTCATCAAGTAAAAAAAAAAATGAGAGTAATCATAGAAATAGAAATTTGGTTTTAAATCCTAAAATTATGAAGGATTAGCTGTGTCAGCAAGGAAGCAATAGTTAAATCATATATATACATACATATGATCATAGATATGTGTCTGTGTTTGTGTGTTCATGCACCTGTGAGGGTGTAAAGGACTCATACCTATATGACATTGATGAATGCTATTTTGGAGCCAAAGGGAACTAATGGTCAGAATGACAAAGTGCAAGACATATATACAGTACATTCAATACAAAATAAATGCTTATATGACAATGCCATCAATAATGTGACATACTGTGTACACAAGTACAAGGAATGAAAATTACAAAGGTAACACAGACATGTCAAATAACTATCCCCAATTATGGGGCAGAGTGATAGATATCTATCTACCTCTTCACAAAAGTGCTGCTCCAAGATAAGAAAATTAGATAACGAAGAAATAAGAAATGATATTAATAAATAAACACTGAAGGGAATAAGACAATTTTACTTACAATAACATATGAAAATATTAATGA
Organism: Pachyuromys duprasi; assembly: GCA_028658305.1. Taxonomy (NCBI): domain Eukaryota; kingdom Metazoa; phylum Chordata; class Mammalia; order Rodentia; family Muridae; genus Pachyuromys; species Pachyuromys duprasi. Next base: position 60,038,032 of record CM053752.1, read on the forward strand.
ATCTATAAAACAAACTTACTAACGTCACTAAGAAGGACTAATTTTAGGACAAAGCAGAAGCTTACATTAAGTGTACCTACTACATAGTCTCGCAACAAACACATATGGAATGAATAAAATGATGTAAGACATTAACATGGAGATATAGTTATGAATGATGTTTTAACACTGACTTGCATATATATTCTTACCTTGAATACTGGAAATTTTACAAAGTATTTATAAGAAATTCTATTCTCCTCCCCTTCCATCTGACCCTACCTTATCGGGTTCTCACCAGGACTGGCTGCAATGTCCTCCTCTGTGGCCTAGCTGGACTTAGAGAGGGGCAGAGAGGAGATGAGGGAGGAAGTGTGGGATTGGGAGGAAATGTGGGAGGGGTTAAAGCTGGGATACAAAGTAAATAAACTGTAATTCATATAAGAAATAAAAAAAAACATTCTATTCTCTTAGGTGTTTTCATGGGGCGATGTGAACTAAAAACATTAAAGAGTCCTGGATGAACAGTAACAACAAAACATTTAATAATCTTAGGATATAACTACTTTATATACAACTGGAAGCAAAGTATATAAATACATGGTTTTATGTTAATTTAATGGTGAAACAGGGCTGGTGATAAATTCGGCACATTCAGGCAATGTGAACTTCTGAAAGGTAAAGGGTCTGGGTTGTTCCTTTAGTTTATCTTTTAGAACTGATCCTGAAACTTTGACATTTTGTGCTTTGTTTGTTTACAGAAAAATACTCAATAGCAATGTTACAAAGAATAGAACAAACATTATCATTCTAAAAGTAATTAGAAATAGAAGGACCAGTCAGTACAAGGAATCACAGTCTGCCATAGTTTATTGATTACTCAGTTTTCCTAACTCTTACTTTCTAATTTTAATGTTTACTCTCAGACCAGATAACAATGAAAACAAAAGTGATCCCCCAAACCTGAATGCTAGCAGAAAGTAGACTGACAAAACACAGAATCCTGGATTGACAGCTTTACATCTGCAAAAGCAATGTCCCTCGGTTTCACCCTTCTTGTATGACTCCTGTGATGTGCTTCCACAGAAACACATCAGTAAGAAACAGAAAAGCACTCTCATGATGCTTTTCTTCACTTTAGCTAATAAGTGTGGAGTGCAAGTATACCACTGTTTATAAAGGGTCTTTCAGAAAAAAAGAATTATGGGTCTACCAATGGAAAGAATTGAGCTGAGAGCCTGTATGTCCTGTTAACTCTTGTAAAAAGTGCCCTGTGGAGATGGGGGAATACCATACACAGCAAAGCACTTGGAACGTTTCACTTAGAATAATCCTTCTCTTAATATGATGTACCTATTAATCTGAGGATCTGTCTATACATGGATTTGAACATGAACAGATGATATACCTGAAAACAAAGAACATCTAGTTGGACACCAAATATATGGTCACAGAGAATATTAAAAACTTAACAAAATACAAATATATTTATAACGAAACTACAGTTGCACTTTCTTGAAACCTGGGGGCATGAGTGCGTTTCGCCTGAGGACTGTCTTCAGTGCCTGCTTCACATCCTTATTCCTCAGGCTGTAGATCAGTGGATTCAACACTGGACTCACAAAGGTGTAGAAGACAGCTATTATCTTGGACTCCTCAACAGTCTTGTCAGTGGGTGGCCTTACATACATGCAGAAGAGGGTTCCAT
>CM053752.1:60040218-60083813 GCA_028658305.1 Pachyuromys duprasi
AATCCATTCTGATCAGGGCCATCATGCCCATGTTGCCTAAGACAGTGACAAGGTAAACAAACAGAAACAGCACAAAGAGGAGAGGCTGGAGTTCTCGGCGATCTGTGAGCCCCAGTAAAATGAATTCTGTAATTTCAGTGTTGTTAGTGAGGAGCATCTCTTGAGTTCTGGCTCTGTGCTTCAAGCTCTGGAAACAAGGCAGATATGGAGATGTGTGAAAGCTCAGGAGGCCTCAACCCTGTGCCAAGAACTATTGCAAACTATGAAATGCTTCCCCATTGGAAGAACACATCAACAGGCTATCCTGTACCAAATGCTGAGCTCTGAAATCATTAAATATGAAGTTATAGACTGAACAGGTTTATAATTTTGTATGTAGGAATACACACACACACACACACAAACCACATTTTTTCACATGTAGGACAAAATTATGTCCATTAAAGGAAAATAGATTAAAGACTGTATGTTACACAAAATGATCATGCTACAAAATATATCAGGCTTTCTCTCATATTTGCAAGTGTAAAATGATGATGTGAAAATAGAGGGCATCTTTTTTATTAGTGAAAAGAATACTAAACAGAGAAATGAGGGGAGGATAACAGTAAGTAGGATAAAGAAAATGTGAGAAAAACACATGTACATATGTATAAGTGTTCTTGTGAAATACAAAATTAAAATCTAGTGAGATGAAAAATTACAAGAAATGAAAAAAATGAGAAAATTCTAGCACAAACCTTTGTAGAATATACCTATAAAAGACAAAGCCCTAATATCTAAAACCAGCTTAGCAGTAGATTAGTGTAGCATATATGAGCATGTGCAATGTCCTGTTTTTAATGCCCAGTACTTCCAATCTGCATATGGATATGTGTATAATATATATGAATATGTGTATAATATGTATGCATATCACATATCAAATGAATGAATATGTAGTTATCTAATAGATAAATTTAAAGATAGTTATAAGAACAGTAATTAATGCTTACAAAGAAGATAAATTATAGTGATTTCTGCAGCTAATATTTAAAAATGAAATACTAGTATGCTTTTGATTTATCTTAAATTTCTTCTCCTATTACAGCCAATACTGAATTTTCTCTTCATTTCTCTCATTATCTTAAAATATTGACTTCATGCTCATACTCAAAACAGTTTGTTATTATACTTCTTTTTATTTACTTATATATGTTGTAAGGGTGTGCATTTCAGCACCAGTGAAAGGCAGAAGAGAACTTAGTCTGTCTTTTCACCATTTGGATCCTTAGGATGGCTCTCAGGTCAGCAGGCATGGAAGCAAACACCTTATTTCTTTAGCCTTCTTTCTGGCATTCACACTACAATCTCAAATCCTGTCCTATCATGAAATTAATGACCTCACCACTTCATAAATAACAAACCCTCATGTTCACTTATCCCTAAATTTAAATACTAAGTGTCGTTTGGATGGATTAGTGTCAGTTACCAAAGTCACATGGTCTTCAATCACAGGCCAACTTACAATTTTAAGCCATTTTCCTTGCATGTGATGATATATCTCACACTCACAAAACTGGACCATGGAAATACAAATATGATTTTCCTGTTAGTCATAAGAAAATTGTGATAATCAGGAGAAAATCTGTCTGACAGCAGCTGTAGGACATGATGTCTAAACAGAAAATTATCTTGTTTTTAAATCCTAAAAGACATGATGTCTAAACAGAAAATTATCTTGTTTTTACACCTTTTATCAAGTATTTTCCTGTAACGTAGACCACATTATAAAATTCTCTGTGATATACGATGTAATAACCATAAAACTCAAGTGCAAATCTTCTCAGGGAATAGGAACAACCATGTTGCTCTTACATAGAACAAAAGAGGGAAGAATTGTGTGACAATTTCCCTTAAGCACAAACATGCTTTCATTAATTTTGGCCTAAACTGTACCTTTTACTGATATTACCCAAACCACACTCTTGCTTCTGCCATGACCCCCAGAGCAGTCCACACTTCCTGCCAGACACAGGCACCCAACAGAGACATTGGGAGGACCTAGCTAACAGACTTCCATGTGCCAGGATTTCTTACCTACAGATGTGACTTTATATCAAAGGGGATGTTGGTGGCTACATTTTCTGTTCCTCAGTCACTATACTGGTTCAGATTGTGTTATGAACTTTTCCATTATGCCAGAACATGACTTTGACCCACTATGGGCTATATTTGTGTCTTCAGCATCCCACGTGGTTTCTCTGTGGTACTGGATCCTAAATTCTCTTTGGAGTCTCCCACCATGTCCTGCTGTATGTCTGTGTGATAGTGCTAACTCAAGATCCAGCTATACCACTCCTAGGTATATATCCAAAATATGCTCAACTACACAACAAGGACATTTGCTCAACCATGTTTGAAGCAGTTTTGTTTGTTATAGCCAGAATCTGGAAACAACCCAGGTGTCCCTCAACTGAGGAATGTATACAGAAATAGTGGTATATTTTCACAATGAAATACTACTCAGCAATTAAAAACAAGGAAATCATGAAATTTGCAGGTAAATGGATGGAACTAGAAAAGATCATCCTGAGTGAGGTATTCCAGAAGCAAAAAGACAACACATGGTATATACTCACTTATAAGTGGATATTAGACTTATAATATAGATAGACATACTAAAATTGGTACACCTAAAGAAGCTAAGTAAGAAGGAGGACCCTGGGTAAGATGATCAATCCTCATTCAGAAAGACAAATGGGATAGACATCAGAAAAGGGAGAAAACAGGGAACAGGACAGGAGCCTGCTACAGAGGGCCTCTGAAAGACTCTACCCAGAAGGGTATCAAAGCAGATGCTGAGACTTATAACCAAACTTTGGGCAGAATGCAGGGTATCTTATGAAAGAAGGGGGAGATAGAAAGACCTGGAGGGGACAGGAGCTCCACAAGGAGACCAACAGAACCAAAATATCTGGGCAAATGATACTGAGACTGATATTCCAACCAAGGCCCATTCATGGAGATAACCTAGAACCCCTGCACAGATGTAGCCAATCAGTTTCCAAGTGGTTTCCCTAGTAAGGGGAACAGAGACTGTCTCTGGCATGAACTCAGTGGCTGACTCTTTGATCACTTCCCCCTGAAGTGCGGGGGGGGGGGGGGAAGGGGGGAAGAGAAGGGAGTTTTACCAAGCCACAGAGGAAGAAAATGCAGCCAGTCCTATGAGACCTGATATGCTAGAGTAAGACAGAAGAGGAGGAGAACTGCCCTTATCAGTGGACTGGAGTAGGAGCAAGGGAGGAGAAGGAGGAGAGTGGGATTGCCAGGGGAGGGGGCTACAGCTGGGATACAAAGTGAACCAATTGTAATCAATTTTAAAAAAGAATTTTAAAAAGGCCTAGAGAGTTATTAAAACACCTCTCTGGGTATGTCTCTGAAGGTATTTCCAGACAATTAAATCAATAAAGTTCCGACCTAGTTAATAGATAAAAAATAAAGATAAAAATAAAACGCATCTAATATAATTCTTACCATCCAAAACATCCTTCTTAGAGTCCCTATTAAATCTGTACCCAAAGTCTTTCACTATAAATATCAAAATCAGGTTCTTGATGTTATAGTGTGGAAATATGCCTAAAATGATGACTACAGAATCTGAAGGACTCACAGCTTGATGACTCACATCATTCCCGAAATTGCAAGTTGTAAATGTTGCACAAAAAAGCAGGCTAATAGGAAGAAAGCTGAGAAAAATGTACCCCTCAGAAGAGCCTTATTAAGAAAAGTTTTAGGTTCAAGGTCACAAACACCCAGGATAAGATTCTGAAAAAAATAAGGCAATATATTATGGGATCCTGGGTGCCAAGGGCAGCCCTCATTCTGACTCTTCCAATATTGGAAGGTTGTGGGAGATTAGTTTTATCCTATGTGACCTGACCTAAGTGCTAGAAGTTGCAAAGCATGGAGCTGGGGAAGAGATTTTAGTGAGAGGTGCAAGGTCACAGCAGCTCCCAGAACTTGGCATGGAGAAACTGATTTTGGAAGATGTGCCTGGTATTTGAGATAGACTACAGCAACTCTGGGTTCTCTGGACTGGCAGAAGCAGTGATGTCTGTCTCCTCTGTAACAAGACTGGCACTCAACCTATCCAGAGATTATGGACTATGGGGCTGAAATTAACACTTCTTTTAAAATTCATGCCCTTTCACAGTCTTTACAGTGAATAAAAATTTATAAGATTCTGAACAAATGAATGTTCCTTCACGTAACAATGAAAACCTTGAGAAGGTAGATACTGGTAAAAGTCAAGCTAAAGCAGGTAATAGCCAGGTACTTTAAGAGATTTCTAGGAAGGAGGAATATGTCTAGGACTGCAGAAATATGTCACTCTCTTTGGCAGTGTTAGTGTTGCTATGGAACTTGAGGTGCTAGCTTTTGCACCATATCGTGTGTAAGCTCTTATCCTAATAAGTCAAATCAATAGCAAAATATCAGAAAAAGGACATGTATCCACTATGGCCACTTTTAAAAGATGAACAAAGAGCTACAACTACTAGCCTAAGTTTTCCTTGAGGTCCTGAAATAAGATTAAAGGTTAAACAAACACCTGCACATCGAAACAGTCCTGGCCACGATGTTGTCCTGTCCACCATTGACCCATCTCTCTCTGGGTTTCAGTCTCATCATAAAAAGTAGCCTGTCAGGCTCTAACAATTGTGTGAGTTCTTTTCACTAGAAACAAGTGCCCCACAGGTTGGGACACTTTCCTGGTAGGAGGTTCTAGGGGGAAAAAAATCTCTTTTCTTTGGGTTCATTGCTTCAATATTCTGAGAGACAAGTGGAGGGACACATATGTTCCTTTAGAATGTCTTAATTTCTCCCAGTCAGAATGTGACCTTCCATTACATGAAAGCAGATGCAAAAAATGCTATCTGGATGTTCCTACAAAGCAGAAGTGCTCAGCCTCTAAAATACTGACACTCACTCTCACTGAATTATTGAACTTAAAATCTGCCATGAATACAACAGAGCAGCCCACAAATGCTTTAGAAAGCAGTACACCAAAGTTAAATTCTCAGAGATCTGAAGGGGAGAGGACAGTTATGCCATTCTGTGCTTATAAAGAAAGAGTTACACAGCATGTTTCAGATGAACAGAAGAAACACAACTAGCTCTTCTTGAACAATGATCGTTAAGGTGAATGGTCAGTACATAGTCACTGCTGCTAGGAACACAGTTTATATTTCACAGAGCTGGCCCTTATCTCTACTTCATTAAGTATGCCCTTATTCATTGAAAATAGCAAGATTCATGTTTTTGACTGATTTGAAAATTCAAGAAAATCATTATTTTAAAGGAATTAAAACTAAGACACATAGTTTCTCGGCTGGATTTAGAGACCAGCTATTTTTCATTTGACTATATAGAGGGAATAAAAACACAGGACTTACTTCTGGCTCTGACACATACCTCTATTCTCAGCCTCTGACTGTAGCTGTTTCTGGATGCTGCTATAAACTATAAATTGTATCCCTTCTTATACTTGGGTGAGTGAACTGGGCCATCCTAAGCCAGCCTGCAGAGGGAAGAGACACAGCACAATGAGTTTCACACTGGGGAGCACCCTTCTTGGCTTTAATTGGAGTGTTTTCACATCCAGAAACTAATTAGCTGCCTCAGCCATCCTGTTTTCTACAATTCCATACTTAAAAGTATCTTTGTGATAAGCTTTACGGAGGACACAGTTTATTTTGATTGCCCCTTTTAATGTGCTAAACATACTTAAATGAGATTAAACCAGTCATTGCTATCATTCTCAAAGAAATCATAAAAACCTATTCTTTGATGATTCCAAATAAGCAATGCAAAAGCACATTCAATTTACATTAAATTTCTAACCAATACAAAAATAATCACAATAATAGATGTCAGTGGAGTATGACATGTGAGATGCTCAGGAGGTAAAAACACTTGCCTTCCATCCTGATGATGTGATTCTGATCCCTGGGACCCACACAGTGTAAGAAGAGAACAGATTTCTGAGAGCTGTCCTCTGTGTGCAACGAACACTCCATGGCATGTACATACCTAGCCACACCCACCCCATGCACACAAGTAAATCTAATAAAAATTAAAATAACAAAATTAAAACAAAATGATCACTTCAGAAACTAGAATGATACTGTTCTCTTTGTGTTTTATATATATATACATATAAATTATGATTATATAATATATACAAACACTCCAAGATATACTATGTAATGAATATATACATATATGTACACACATTTAAATATAAGCAACACGTTTAAAACATGCAAAAATATCCATATACATAACAGATATAAATAATATCAATTTTTATATATGTTTCTATATATGTCTACAAGCATGTAGGAAAAAAGATGTATACATTGTTTTAGAAATTCTTTTATATTGATAACATGTAATTTCAAGTTTAATTGGGATCATGGACTCCATAGCTGTACCTTCATAAGCTAAGTAGTTTCATTGCTAAACACAAAGCATGTTCAAGGTGAATGCTCCTAAATTCTTTTTTTTTCTTTTTTAAAATTTTTTTCTTCACAGTTTATTCATTATGTATCCCGATTGAAACACCTTCCCTCAACATCGCCCATTCCCAAACTTCCTCCCTGCATCACCAGGAGCGAGTGATCTCCACTTACTGTTTTTATCTTCACAGTTTTCAGACTGTGGACATAATAACATTTCTATTAATATACAATTAAGACTTTTTCATCCTTTCTTTTGCTTTCTTAATAATTCATCTTGTAACTTCTTCAGGATGAAAGGACTAGTTATATTTTTTCAACTTTTTATTTTTATTACTTTTAATTACATATAGGTCTCTGCATCTGAAATTAAACATGTTCACATTAGAACAGATGTTGGAGAATATGCAGAAATGTAAGGTATCCTGATGCTAGAGTTACATACAGTTGGGAGACCCCTGATGTGGGTCCTAGGAGCCAACCTTTGGCCCCTGGAGGAGCAGCGAGTGCTCTTAACTGAGTCATCTGTCCAGCCCAGTATCTCTGGCAAGACAAAGAAAGTCCAACACACTTCAACACGTTCATTGTGCTTGAAAAAATATCTCAAACTTTTACTTGATAGATAAATCGTCCAGATGTTATTGTTTCCTAATAATTTGTCTTATCTCCAAAAATATCATGGAGAATTTATAGATCTTCAAAACAATATAGATTGTTAGTTATATACTAGAACTTCGTTGTATGATTCTATTGCCAAAAAAAAAAATCATACACTGGGAGTCTGTGACATGGAGAAATCAAGCTGGCATCTACTTGGAATGTAGTTGTTACTGTCTTGTTTTTACAGTGCCAAAAGCTGCTGAACAGGCTGATGAAAAAAAGAAAGTCATGAATAGTCTGACTCAAAGATGAACATTGCAATAAATATCAACAATCATTCTGGCAAGATATGCTTATTGTTGCAATGAGTGTTATTAAGATAACCAAACAATTTCTGACTCAATATAAGTCTTACTGAAAGAAAAGAACTCATGCCTGGTACTGCAAACCTAGCCAAAGCCTGTGACAACATAAAAGTCATAAAAAGACCTAGAAAAGAATCCACTGGTACTATTTAATAAATGAGCATAACATCAAGATAACTTCTAACTATTTATCTTTATACCCGTTAATTAGTGCACACCTCATTCCTGACCAGAGAAACTTCTCCTTTGCAGTCGACTGCATTTTAAGAATCTTATAACCACATAGAATCATATATCCATTAATTTATGTGCTTCTCCAACAAATGTTCACTCAATCAGCTTAAGTTATGGAATAAATGCTATGTCTTGCATTTGTTGCCAAGCCAACAGAAACAATATTGTGTCTTTATTTGCCATGCCTGAAGTCTGGACTTGGAGGAAGACATCAATTATAGTGTGATAAAAAATGCTAAAAATCTATATGATCTTCCACTTGCTTCCAAATATTAAAAATATTTTCTTCCTGTGATTCAGCACTCTGGTTCACACATATTTATATCATAGACATTCATTTCAGGGCCAAGTAGGGTCTTGTCTTGAGCCTTTGTATTTAGTGGCATGCCTGGAGTAATGCTCTTCCACAAATATCCTTCTGGCAGTATCTCTACTCAATTCTTCAAGTGTTATTCCCACTGAGATCTGTAATCCAATTCGATCATACTGTATCCTACTGTATCCATCACCTTCTTTGTCTTTCTATAGTACACCCCAACACCTGTCTGAAGCATGCATTTCTTCTGGTTTTGGAATTGATCCTGGTTGTCTAGAAAAGAACATGACTGTGTCACTCAGCAATTATCATGACTCTATTCATACTCAGTAAACTATCACATATGAGGATAACGATGTAATGTTGGCTTTCAAAATAAATATGTAAACACAGGTTAAATTTAGGCTGCAATTCAACTGTTCTTCTAATTTGCTTAACATCACTGCTATATAACAGAAGTTTGATGACTTGAAGAAAAACAAGTATCAGTCCTAAAGACAACACAGATGCTTCAATACATACTAAAAATATTTTTCCCCATGAAAAAAAGTTTTGTTTTGAATTTCATGTGAGATTCTAGACTAGGGATGAACTCAAGAGGTTGACACATTGATACTAAAACAAAGATCTTATATCTTATATTCAGAATGCCACATGCATGGAAACTTAATATCTTAAAGGCTTCACACATTCAGTTGTTTATGCAGTCATGTTGATGAGAGAGTATGGCTGTGAATTCTGACATTTCTAGGAGACAATATTGTAAAAAACACCCTGATCTTCTACCTTTTAAAATCATCTGCCTTCTCTTCCACAAAGATAAAACCAATAAATATGCCAAAGTAGACAAGAAAGAGTTCAGAAGGCCTCAAACCTACAGTTAAATAACTACATTCAGAACAATTACAGACAACTAGAGAACGTGGAATGTAAGAGAAATAGTCATCTCCAGGAAAAGCACAGTAAGTGTTTATATGATACCAAATGGTCAGCCCCGAAAACATACATAAAGGTAACATTGTATAGTCTGAGAATGTTAAATTTAGGGTTGTACATGTGTATACCTATACATATGAAAACAGCCATTTGGAATACATATGAAAACAGCCATTTGGAAGTGAACAAGAATGTGTATATAAGAATACTAAGAGGGAGAAAAAGAAAAGAAATGTAATTATATTATAATTGTAATTATAATTACATTTAAAATTGTTTAAAAATTCAATTAAATGTAAGGAATGTAGAACTAGAAAATAATATTTTTGTTAAATATTAGAATCGCATTCCTTTGTATATGTACTGAATTGGGAGGGGGGTAGAAAGTCCTAAATACACACATATATATCTTCATTCTTTGGACATTTTCAGATTATGGTTGATGGAGATAACTTGCAAATAAAAAGAAACAGGTAAGTACCTCCAGAGTCAGAATTGTTCTTTAATCAGAACAAATGAAGATCCGCCGTCTCTCTGAAGAATGGAGACTGTGCCTACATGGCATTGATGACTTGGGATTTTATAAGATAGAAAAGGCTGAAGTTTATGGATGGAAGAGTCCATTAGTAGGTCAGGTCCTCTGAGAGAGGTAGATACAGTCAGGTGGTACATGGAAGCTTCCACAGGTGTTATCAACCTGGTCCACTTTCCTATCCAGAGTGTCTCAGTCCACTGGAGGCTTTTAGTTCCTTAAACCTCCAGACAAAACTTCTGCTCAGTATTGAAAAGTACAACTAAACATAATAATAAAATTAAAGTATATTAAAATGAATTTATTTCACACACTCAAATATATCATGTAAAACACTGAAATAAAATTTGTGAAGAGTTTGTGGAACTAACATCAAAATATCAATACAAAGTACAGTACATTGAGAAACTATTACAAATGGATTTAAAAGATGAAAAAGCTGCCTAAAAAGTAGACAAAGCATAAACATCAAGCTAAAAGAAGATATAATTTGGACACCAAAATATTAGAAAACACTTAACTACATTTTTAATAATAATCAGGAGAAATAAGAATGTATATTGAATTCTCCCAACTGGAGAATGTTTGAGAAATTTGAAAATGCCTGTTCTTTCTGAAATATGGTAGAGTATTTGCATATTCTCAGCAAAATTGTGATGCTGAAGCATTTGAAGAACAGTGAAGTTAAACATGAATGTGTCTTATAATGCAAAGTTAGCACGCAGCTAAAAGAAGCTCTATCCCTGGTACATATTTAGATGTACATAATTCTATTTGTCACTGGGTTTTCATATTATCAAGAAAGTGGAAATATGCAATGATACTTTAAGAGTAGAATAGATAGATATATCATGTCTTTTATTGGCACAGACTCTATCAATAAAAACTGATGCTATACAAATCAATACAGATATGCTTAACAATATTAGTTAAAAATTAAACAGCTTGCAGAGACACAGTTATTTCATCTCCATCAAGATTTATCTAAACAAATTGCACTGTGTCATTCTACAGATACATAAATACCTACCAACTGACGACACTCTACATAGGGATAAAATACATTAAGTTACAAGAAGCATTTACTGAGAAAACTCAACTTTTTAGTATCAAAATATATTAAATCAGTGTTATAATCACACAAATATTTGGAAATGATAACAATAGGCTCATTACATTATTTCATTTTTTGTTAAGTTTAAAATTTTGCTTGTAGAGAGGGAACAGGAAGGGAACCTACCATAGATGTCCTGGAAGACTCCACCCAGCAGGGGATCTAAGCAGATGCTGAGACTCACAGCCAAACTTTGGTACAGCTCAAGATATCTTATAAAAGACTGGGGGGACAGAAGCATCAGGAAGGGACAGAAGCTGCACAAGAAGACCAACAAAGCCAAAAAATTTGGTCCCAGGGGTTCTTACAGAGACTGATGCACCAACCAAGAACCATGCCAGGAGAGGAGCTAAATCCCCTGCTCAGATGTAGCCTGTGGCAGCTCAGTCTCCATGTGGGTTCCTTAGTAAGGAGATTAGGGGCTATCTCTGACTTGAACTCTGCTGCCCACTCTTTGATCACTCCCTTCTCCCCCCCCCCCCCCCGCCACCTCTCCCACACACAGAGCATCCCAGCTGGGTAGCCTTGTCAGGCCACAGAGGAGGACAATGCAGCCAGTTCTGATGAGACCAGATAGACTAGGGTCAGATGGAAGGGGAGGAGGGCTCGCCCTTTCTGTGGACTAGGAGTGCAGTAAGGGAGGAAGAGGGAGGAAGTGTGAGACTGGGAGGAAACAAGGGGCTGTAATTGGAATATAAAGTAAATAAATTCTTTTTAAAATTTGTTATTCTAAACAATTAATAAATAAATCCCTAAAATTAATTTATTAATATAGGTACTACCAACTTATTACAATTAGGAAGCAATCTAACTAACTCCTGAAGACCAAACAATGAACCAATTATGTATATACATATTTATATATATAATTTGATAGGTAAAAATAAAAAGTATTTAAACAGTAAAAAGAGTTAAAATAGAGATTATAACTAAATAGTAAGAAAATGATTATACCTTTAAGCTGAGGATGTAAAATAAACCTAACAATATGTAAATATAATAATTGAAAAACAAAGACAAAACAATGCCCGTGTCTTTACCACGAAAGAACCTGGAACAAGTAATGAGTGGGTTAAAATACAACTATGAGGTCAGAGCTGCACAGTAACACAGGGATATCTAGGCTCTGAAAAGGTTGAAACATCACAGGCAGCTCTGTAACTCTCCTGGCAGGAATTCTGCTCCTCCCTTTGCCTGCACACTAAGGAAACAATGGATCACCACTGCAATGTTACCTAGGAATCTCCTGCTGGGAGAAGGAGCTACCTAAGTATCTGATGTCAAGAAAGGGAGAACTTTTACCCCAAGAATAGGGTGACAAACTGTTAGCCCATTATGGAGGAGGAACTAGACTTAAGGCACTGAAGACAGGCAGGACCACAGAGGACCATGACCAAGACTTCCTAAGTACCCAGAGGTCCTACAATGTACTTAAATCTAATGTTCATGTTAGGATCCCAAAGATGAACTTGGGGTGTCACTGAACATTCTTCTTCTTCTTCCAAATGTGACCATATTGAATAAACATTTTTTTGGGGTTGTTTGTTTGTTTTCCCTGTTTCTCACTGTTATTTTATTTTGTTTGCAAAAATATTTTTATTTTTTTATTACAGTTTATTCATTTTATATCCCAGCTGTATCTTCCTCCTTTGTCCTTTCCCAAACTTGCCCTCCCTCCTTATTCTCCTCCCATGCCCCTCCCCTAGTCCACTGAAGGAAAGTCCTGCTCCCCTTCCCTCTGGCCCTAGCCTATCAGGTCTCATCAGGACTGTCTGTATTGTCTTCCTCTGTGGCCTGGTAAGGCTGCTCCCCACCAGGGGGAGGTGATCTAAGAGCCAGACACTGAGTTCATGTCAGAGACAGTCCCTTTTCCCCTTCCTAGGGAAGCCACTTGGAGACTGAGCTGCCACAGGCTACTGAGGATGAAGCTCCTGGTTTACTAGAGCTCCATACACACACAGGCACTAGCACTTTCTGTAACTGAAGAAATGGAGGAGAGGTTACAAACTGAGGGTCATGCGTTAACTGTTAAAAAATACAAAGTGTATCCTATGCAAATTTTTCATTTCAAATATGAAACCAATGTGCAATAATGCCACTCGTTCAGCAAAACACTTGAAAGATACATTTTTAAAGAAATTATTAGGTAAATATCCAAAAGACTTTTATTGCGTTACAATTCGTATTAAAAACAAATAAAAATTCTACTTTTATGAATGAAAAAATCTGCAAAAACTGTAAGTTATTAAGCAAAATTATAACCCAAAGAATTGCCATTGTGAGAGCACTGGGTAATTACATATTTTATATTTCTGGGTCAGTGTAAGTACTAGGAACGCAATCATGTTCTACACTGATTAAAAATAAACACTATTCCTACTCATGTTTTTGAATTACTATGCTACGCACAAGAAAAACATTGAAAATAAACTGGAATCTCCATTGAATAAATTAATACAAACTAGTAAATTCTTCATGTGAATTTAGAAATACAAGATATAAACCGTGACAAAGTTTGCTCATTTAAAACACACAGAAGTTTGTCTGATAATAAGAACATTTTATACACCTGTGAGTGTTTCTCAACAATCATATCTGGATAATTTTCCTTATTGCACTTTTCACATCTTTATTTCTTAGACTATAGATAAATGGGTTTAACATAGGACTTACAAAGATATAAAAAACAGCTACAATTTTCCCTTGTTCTACAGATGTCTCAGAGGGGGGCCTCAGGTGCATGCAGAACAATGTCCCGTAAAATATGGTCACAGCTGTCAGATGGGAGCCACAAGTGGAGAAGGCCTTGCGCCTCCCCTCTGCAGAACGGATTCGCAGGATGGCTGTGAAGATGAAAATGTAGGAGATGAGGATGATGGAGAGAGAGCAGGTGAGGTTGGATCCTGCCACCACAAACATGGCAGTTTTTTTCACATAAGTGTCTGAGCAAGCAAGGACCATGAGTGGCGGGTCTGCACAGTAGAAGTGATTGATCTCATTGGGTCCACAGAATGTTAAACGAAGCATCAGGACGGTCTGTATTAGACCGTTAACAAAGCCGTAAATGTATGGTATGGCCACAAGAGAGAGACAGACACCTCTGGACATTTTGCTGGTGTATAACAAAGGTTTGCAGATGGCCACATAGCGGTCATAAGCCATCACTGCAAGCATATAGTAATCTGTGATTACCAAGGCAATAAAAAAATGGAATTGAATAATGCAGCCAATAAAGGAAATGGTTTTTCTCTTGGATAAAAAGTTAACCAGCATCTGAGGGGCAACCGTGGTGGCATAACAGAGATCTACAAAGGAGAGATGGCTGAGGAAGAAGTACATGGGAGTGTGAAGCTTGCTGTCGCTTCTGATTAAGAAAATCATGCTCACGTTGCCAATCACGGTGATGAGGTAGATGACTAGGAACACCACGAAGAGCACAGGCTGCAGCTCTGCTCGATCTGTCAGCCCCAGGAAGATGAACTCGTTCACCAGCGTGTAGTTTTTCTTTAACATACTGCTTGCTTGGCTCCAGACAAGGTCTAAAGAGAAAGAAATTAAAATGTATATGATAACCATTGTACATGTGGCATGTCATTATTCTATGTGATACTGAGCCTTCTTCCTTCAAACTTGTAAATGCACGTGGCATAGAAGTCACTCAAGGCCATGAAGACAGGGCTCAGAAGTTATGAGCACTCGCTGCTCTTACAGAAGTTTAGGGTTCAGTTCTCAGCACCCATAAAATGTTTCACAACCACTTGTAACTTCAGTGTCAGAAACTACAGTGCCCTTTTCTGGCCTCTGCAGACACAGGGCACACACATGCTGCACATACATACATGCAGGCAAAATATTAATATGTATAACATAAATAGTCTAAGAAAGGTGTGGTTAATGTCTTAAAAATCCCCCCAAATCACATAGGGCTCTCTGTGCGCGTGTGTGTCTGTAAGTTTTCCCTGTGTTTATTTTGTTTTCTTTGAACATGGGGGTATAAAATGATGTTTTACTCCAAACATACTTTTGACTGTGATTTACAAAGTGTTAGACATTAATTGTTACTTTGTCTTCCTTAGCTAATTGAGTTGAGGAATTTACCTGAAACACGGCCCATGCCCATATAGCATTCAACCTCTCTACACACTCTTTTGAATCCAGGATATCTTCCAAGTTGTTCCCTCCATCTTCAACAGAGGGACTCATCCCAAATAAACTCGTGAAGTTCTCATATCAAGAAAACTTCCTTAAATTTTTATTTAAAAAATCAAACTCATCTGCATTTTTTTCTAAAACAGAAAAATAACTGTTTTGAGGTAGAGAGTACTAGTCAATATTAAATATCTATGTATGCAAAATTCTCATACATAAGCATATATTGCATATGTAAATGAATTAAATGCTGTGTATATAGACGTACAGGTGAATACATTGGTGGTATCGTGTGCTCATAAGGGGCACTGAAAAGTTTCTGCTAGGATGACAAGCAGAAATGAAAGAATACTGAGAAACAAATCCTCAAGTCATGATGATTTGTTGTATCTTTATCTCAGTCTAACAGTCATAGAAAGTTTCAATAATGCTAAAACAATGAATTCTATACAGATTTCTAAAAGCATAAATTATATTTTCTTTTACATCGTGCTGAAACAATTATCATTTTATGAAGCCACCTAAGACAATATGGCAGGCATTAGTGCAGAAATGAAGTGCTCACAGACACTGTATCATGGAACATGTGCATGCCTCTTTGATAACAGATGTCCACAAATACAGGTTTGTAACCTGGCTCTTTCACAATAACCACAATACCACTGATATAACAGTGTCATTTAGGGTCTCTATAAATACATCACTCAAGGGTTCTTGCACATTGCATTTTGTTGTTCTACAAATGAAGACCTAGTTTTTACAGAATAGGGTATTAAAATATGAAATAAGTCATATTGATAAATGACTACTTACTCTGAGAAGTATAGAAGACATTTCATTAGTGATATTACTAAGTCATTAAAGTTCAGTTTTTATCTATTGAAATGTATATCTCCATATTCTAAAATTAAATAAGAGTGCTTGCTACTCCTACCTGTGAAAGGAGAGTAACTTTGCAAGGGCAGCACCAATGTGAAGAATCTGAATAGTTTATAAGAGCAAGTTCTCATAGAAACAATTCTCTAGGGTTCAATTATCACTTGGAGTAAATTGTTTAGATTATGAATAACCCATAGCTTCCTGTTCTAAAACCCTAAATCCACTGAGAACAGGAGTTTAGCCCCCTCTCCAAAGTCATCAGGGATTCAAATCTAAGAATGGTGAACCAAAGGACTCCTTGTTTACATTAGCTTGTGCTAAATATCTTTATTTTTAATTGTTGTTTTATATATATATATATTAATAACTATTAATAAAGAACCAGGGGATGAGCCCCTATTTGTTTATCCAGTGATAAATGGTCAATCCTGAAATCACATACAAACAACAAAAAATTAAATCACAGGTTATATTTGTATATTTGTATGTTTTATATGGACATATAACAGTAATAATTAATAGAAAGGAGGGCATTGATTTGAAAAGAAGTAATAGGGCAGATAAGACACTGAAAAGAGGCAATAAAAAGTAGAAATTTATTTTATGTTTTGTTTTTGAGGGAGAGCCCTGGCTACATAGCGTTGGCTAGCCTGAAGCAGACCAGGCTGACCAAGAAACTCATAACTTCCTGTCTTTGCTTATAGTGCAAGAACTAAAGGCATGCATTATCATACCTGACCTGTAATTATATTTAAACTAAAATGAAAAATAAGAAATAAATGTAATAAATATTGAAAAAGCACTTTTTCAAAATATAAAATAATTTAAAGTATTGACTGGGAATTTTTGGAGTCTAGAAAGGTCAATTAACTTAGCTTGAACTTATTGGAGCCTCACATCCAGCTTTTTAATAGAAATTACTATTATTCCCTGTGTATTCATAGACACAGACAGTCTGATGAGGAGGCACATTTGCTGTTCCAGTTGTATTCCCTTTGTTCTCAGGTTTCTAATTTTTCCCAACCTAGACTAGTAAACATCATGCACAGATCAACTTGCTGTTTAATTAATGCCGACTTTAGCAAATGGGAGGAAGCAGGGGAATCTCAAAGGCAGGATAAGAAAAGCAGCCCTGTGTCCTTTTCCTCCCCTTCCAGACTCAGCATGACGTGTTAAGGTTTTCTTGTCCATATAAGCAGAACTCCTTCCTGAGTGTCTCTAGCAGGAGAAAGTAAAATGAGATGTTTTTTTTGTTTGTTTTTTTTTTTTTTATTCCAGCTCTCAATGGCTTTAGCCACTCTCCTTGCTCCTTGGAGCCTCAAACTGGGAATATTTTTTATGCTATGAGCATCCATTGCTTGAACTTTATCTGAGTTCTGATCTCTTTTATTCTCATTCATCATTAAATCCTTTTAAGATCAGACAAAAGATAAGAACCTTGCTGTAATGCTAGTCTCCAATCTAGACCAGAGTGGAATATGTTATGTATTTAATACAGATTACAGTGGGGTAAAAATAGTCACAATAGGTATTTTCTATTGTACTAATGTTTGAGGTGTTTCTGGTTTGCCTTTGTTAGTTAGAGAAACAAATGAATCACCTTCCATCTGCATCTTGTCTCAATTGAGAGTCATATGACAGCCAAATGTTATAATTAGTGGCAGTATGGCAAGCAATTTCAAGTGTGATATGCTGCTTAGAAATGATTTTCTTTTCTGTACCTCTGTATTGGCATAACATAGCTAGAGAAGAGCAGAGATTGAGTACCCACGACCAAGTCCTACTATGTCATGCATAGGCAGGAATGCAAAGTGAAGGAAACATAAGCTGTTGGCATGGGTATAAGTTGGAAAAGCATTGACAACACGCAAAAAAAAAAAAAAACTATAGATGTTCGTATATTATGAACCACAAATACCAGCACTGCATGAAGTATGTCAGCAGCACTGCATATCAACAGAAAAGTAACAATATGAAGTTGTTCCTCAGAACAGAATGGGTACATATGCTGTGAGTGAATAGTATATTAACAGGGACAAGAGACTGAGTGAAAAGTGCACCTAAATTAGCGTGTATGAATACAACCATGTGAGTAAAAATACTATTGCAAAAAAGTTACCAGTTTCCTTCTGTGAAGCTTGAAATATAGCAAAACCAAGTTATATTAATCTATGACTATGCAGTGCTGTGAAAATCTGATACAAATGACTTGAATTCACAGAGATAGATTTTTATATCATATTTTTGGGTGTGAGCTGTAGTTTGTTTCAAATTAAACAAATGCAATCTTAAAATAATTGAATGTTATAGATGAACATCACTTTATGTGTGAAATATAACTTCCTCTGTACAAATAATGTAATGGGGTCAAATATGAATCTTTTGTATGTGTGAAGTAACATGTTGGGCAGGAAAGATGATGCAGCATTTAAGTGCTCTGATGGTCTTCCTGAGGACCTGGGTTTAATTCCTATCACCTTTATGATAGCTAGCAACCATCTGCTAACTCCACTTCCAGGGAGATTCTTCATTCATTACTGGGCTGTGCAGGAATGATAGACCCCTGCTGCACAAACATATGCTCAGGTAAAACACTGATTTACATAAAATTTCAAAATTAAATCTCAAACAATAAATTCTTAAAAACCCCAACATGCTAGCATTTCTACAATGTGACAAAAATATGCAATGGAAATATATGCTTTTTATATGAAAGAATGTACATACAGAAATACAAAGAAATAGTGTAATAATAAATAATTCTAAATGAATAGGAAAATATAAAATTACAATATTAAAATAGGCAAAGGATGGGACATGTCACAAGAGAAACCTAACATACACACACAGATGAGAATGGTAAAATATGAGTTTTATGCACAAAGAGGTGTACATTAATATGTCAAAAGAATCAAATTACTGTTTACTTGTAAACACTAGACAATGGTAAAATACTAGAGGGGCAGAAGCTCACCGATGGGATGCACACTCAGTAGAACACCAAGACAAGCTAGTGGAGACTGGGGATTTCAATCAAGATAGCGTGCGTAAAAATTCAGTCACATCAGTTAGATCATTTGAAAGATTTGCCATGGAGTAATAATCTTATACATATATAATAATATATCCTTGAAAAGTTTAGGAGTTAACACATATAAAAATTTTACAAAGAAAGAATAATGGGTGGGGAATTTCAGACACATAAGCAAAGGAATTTCCACAGCATTTGACAATTTTACCCTTGCTGAAACTATGTCCCATGTTCCATAGTGACTTCATAGAGTAATGGCAGTATCTCCTTCCAGTTTTAGACCTCTTTTTATTCATTCTTAATAATGAAGGATAATATCTAACTTACAAAGTAGCTCACACTTTGTATTCTGCTACATGGCATTTGCGAGAAACAGAAATTAAAATTAATCAGTGACAGAAAGTAATTTGATAGTTTGCAGTTCCCATTGACTGAGAGAGCAAAGGCATTGCAGCCCTGTTGGCTTACTTCATGAACACTTCCTTCCTGAAAACTTTCCTTATTGCTCTTTTCACATCTTTGTTTCTGAGACTATAGATCAAGGGGTTCAACATTGGGCTCACGAAGATATAAAAGACAGCCACGATTTTCCCCTGCTCTACAGACCTCTCAGAAGGGGGCCTAAGGTACATACAAAACAATGTCCCATAAAAAATGGTGACAGCCACCAGATGGGACCCACAAGTGGAAAAGGCCTTGCGCCTCCCCTCTGCAGAACGGATTCGCAGGATGGCTGTGAAGATGAAAATGTAGGAGATGAGGATGATGGAGAGAGAGCAGGTGAGGTTGGATCCTGCCACCACAAACATGGCAGTTTCTTTGACATAGGTGTCTGAGCAAGCAAGGACCATGAGAGGCGGGTCTGCACAATAGAAGTGATTGATCTCATTGGGTCCACAAAAGGTTAACCGAAGCATTAACACTGTCTGTGCCAGACCATTTACAAAGCCATAAACATATGGTACAGCTACAAGAGAGAGGCAGACACCTCTGGACATTTTGCTGGTGTATAACAAAGGTTTGCAGATGGCCATGTAGCGGTCATATGCCATCACTGTGAGCATATAGTAATCTGTGATCACCAGGGCTATAAAAAAGTGGAACTGTATGAAGCAGCCAATAAAGGAAATGGTTTTTCTCTTGGATAAAAAGTTAACCAGCATCTGAGGGGTGACATTAGTGGCATAACAGAGATCTACAAAGGAGAGATGGCTGAGGAAGAAGTACATGGGAGTGTGAAGCTTGCTGTCGCTTCTGATTAAGAAAATCATGCTCACGTTGCCAATCACGGTGATGAGGTAGATGACTAGGAACACCACGAAGAGCACAGGCTGCAGCTCTGCTCGATCTGTCAGCCCCAGCAAAATAAACTCAGTCACCATTGTGTAGTTTTTCTTTAACATTTTTTCTTGCTGACATCAAACAAGACCTGTAAAATTAAGTAAGAGTTTATTTGGATATTTTTATTCATTCATTATCTCTATCATATTATTTGATTTATTGTCCTCTTTTCTCAAACTGCTAACATGTGTAACATAAATAACCTTGTAATCATTTGACTGATATTATAAGTATCTAAATTAATAGAGAAATGGTGATAGATAAGAGAAAGAAGCCAGGTACAACTGATTCATTCCTGTAATACCAGCACTCAGGGAAACAGAGATAAGTGTGTCTCTGTGAGTTCGGGGCCAGCCTGGTCTACAAAGGGAGTCCAGGACAGCCAAGACTATACGGAGTAATCCAGTCTTGAAAACAAACATACAAAAAAAAAAGAGAAAGGTAGATGGTTTATCATTAGATAGATAGATAAAGAGACAAACAGACAGATAGATGGATAGACAATAGAGAGATAATACATGAATGGGTGTTAGATTAATTAATAGTTAATAGCTGGATTGATACATAGATTACATAGAAATATAAATGATAATTGATAAAGATCAGTAGATAGATAGATGGATGGATAGCTGGATAGATTAGATAAATGATAGATAGATAGATAGATAGATAGATAGATAGATAGATAGA
This sequence comes from Pachyuromys duprasi, assembly GCA_028658305.1. NCBI lineage: Eukaryota > Metazoa > Chordata > Mammalia > Rodentia > Muridae > Pachyuromys > Pachyuromys duprasi. The sequence goes on from CM053752.1 coordinate 60,060,906, forward strand.
TAGATAGATAGATGGATAGATGGATGATAAAATTGTAACTTTAAAATGACGTTCAAAACTATCTATCTATCAGGTCCTCCCCTATCAGTGGACTTGGAAAGAGGCAGAGAGTAGGAGGGAGGGAGAGTGGGATTGGGAGGGATTCACCTGGGATATAGAGTTAATAAAACGTAATTAATAATAATAAATTAAAAATTAAAAAATGATTTTCGAAGAATATTTTTCTGCAAATCTTTTTCTATCTAAAGTATCTTTTGGTTAGCAAGTGTTTATCACATTTCTTTATTGTTTCCCTGAACACATGGATGTAAATGTTTTTGTTTGAAAATGTGATCCTACATTTGTGATGGATTTTAACCTTATCTGTTTCTCACAAGTAAATGATTTTAGAAACATGAAACTATAAAAACGGTGCATAGCCTTATGAAATCAAGATCTCTTCACATGCCCCTCTGGTCTCCCATGAGGGTTTTACCAGCTATGGTTTTCTCCACTCTTGCTCACCCCCAGTAACCAACAAATAGTTTCTAACTTTCATACACTGGTCAAGCTCTCGTTTTCTCCGTACATTTCGCTTCTGTAGAATATAATTGGTGTAGAAAAACAAATGTGCCTAACCTCCTTTCTGCATACAAATTATATGTGTAACTACACTCTGTGTGCAATTAATATCACGTTTTTACAGCTGTTGACATACCTTCATGGCATTCAGTGTTCAGGAGGTGCTGGTGTCAAAGGCAAGCAAAGGTGTGTCTACAGCCTCTGGTAAAACAGCAGGGGGCAATGTGACAATCCAGAAAGGAGTCTTCAAACCTTTCTGACTTTACCATGCTACTACTGATTTCAACTCTTAAATGTTTTAATAAATATAGCAAACTCAATATAGGATCCTTGCTATAAATCATCAGAAATAATAGCCAGATAGTTACACAGTGACATAGCACATAGGATGTTCCAAATAGTGTCTCTTAATATTTAAAAGAAGTGAAAGTGACTGTGAAGACAGTCACAAAATTTTGGCATCTTCGTACAGTGACACATACAAATTTGTGACGCTGTTAGATATTGGTCCTTATTTGTAAGTACAATAGAAGTACAAGGGGATCGGAAACAAGTCACCTTGTGAGCTGTCTTGTGAACTGACATGAAAAGGTTAATATTTATTACAGCATTCTATTCTGCATTTGGGAACTTTAGAACTATTGACGAGGATAATAAGATACTAACCAAATTATCTAACCAAAATCTTAATTATTTTATACTTTTCTTATTCAATCATTGTGGGTGCTACATATGCAAGCACTTTGTGGTACTAGAGTGGTATTTTAATGTGTTTATTTATTGAAATGTTAATATTTATGAGACTGACTCGTTGACATTCAACATCTTCCCTCACTTCTCTCCTTAATATAAGCAGAAATGAAGTAAAAAATACTATGAGAATTCTGGATTACCTACTCAGTAGTTTAGGGAAAGGGCCTTGCTTTAGAGAAAACTAACAAAATATGCTACATGGTTTAATCTAATATATCTGAATATCTGTGAAAGACATAAGTGCATCTGGGCATGCCAGACAACACTATTGAAATTGACTGTATCTTGATAATGTCTCATGCTTGTGCTTCCTGCATGACACAGTCCTCTACAGTAATTAGAAAATATGCCTTCGTGGAATGTACCTCTGGTTGATTTTAAATAATCAATAAAGGTTAGAAATGCCACTGTGTCCAATTTTTCAGCCAGGTGGTCATAGAAATTGTGAAACTGTTTTCATTGTAGTGTAATATTATGAATTCAAAGGGAATTACTGACTACCATTTCCTATAAAGCAAATATAAACTGAGAGTAAGAAGAATGCAATTACACTCAAGAATCTTACCCCACAACCTGAGTTTAAGTCTTAGATCCTCTTGTTCCTAACTGTATGCTTTGAGTGAATCATTAATAACTTTCTCATTCAAAAAATATTTTCATACATAAGTCATTTCTATATGATGCTTATTCAGAAAAATCTTTTAAATACATATAACACATAGAAAATACTTAAAATCTTGAAGTGACTAGAGTCAAGATGAAGATGAGAGTCAGATTGTGAGCAAGATTCAGAATCAAAGTACAGATTCCTTAAGGGCAAAGACTTTGGCTTTCATATAATTATAGATGCATTAACATCTAGATAAGTGTTTTCCTACCAAGAGCAGTCAATAGTATTGACAGTCATTAAAGTTCTCTTTCCTTATACCTTTTAAGGTATTAATCTCCTTTTCTATCATGCAACTGTACACCTTTTTGTCCTTTATCTGTGAGTACCTTAGAGAAAAATAGTAGCATTTTAATATCATTGATTATAGGGTACAAATCAATTTATTTTATCAATTAAATGTTTGTTTCTGTTGTAAATCTTAAGAGACCATGGAGATCCTACCTGAAGGAGCAAAGGAAGTTCACAATGATAGCATGAACATGCAGACATTTGGTATTATATAGCAAAATTGTTTCAGAGGGACCAAATCCCTATGGTCCTGATATTTCTTGCTAGGAATCATTTGTTTTATAAACAAGTTCTGAGGATGATAAACGTATTGATGACTTGAGTTTGACTGTTCAAATTATAGAGTAATCAAATCTCCAAGGAATGCTAAAGCAATGGGACTTATAATCAACCTTTGTTTATAATGAATAATTTTATACTTTTGTCTTGGGAAAGCCTCACTTTTCTTGTTTGCAGTCTCTAAAATATTTACAGCACACAGGAGAAAGAAAATTTCAGAGTCTGAAAAACCTGAACATTGGATAATTTTTCTTAAGTTTAGGCTACCTCTTGATTCCAGTGAAAATAGAGAATGTAGTAACTTTACACATAATATACATGTGGTGATAATTTATGCTCTGCTTTTTTGACCCCGACCTTACTTTCTCCACTTTTCCATGTCAGCACTTAGGAACTGCCCAGCAGAGTCCCTTTGGTGTCTACCTTTAATCTGACTTTTGCCACAAGGAGGAACCAGTAAGACATCATTAAAGGGAAAGAGAGAAAAAGAGTTCTATGTTTTCTTTTACTCAATTCCTGATCTCAACATGAGCATGCTAACACAGTCACAAGCTTCTAAAAACTCAATACTAAGTATTTATCAGAAAAGAAGGTGACATGGGAATTTTTTTTTTGGTTCCAACTCTCAAAGAACTTCAGAAATAATATTCACTGTTCTTGCTCGCTGCCTTTGTTGATTTAGTTTATTTGGATTATATTTTCAATCCTGCCATGATCATTAATATGTTCCTGGGATTCATTTAAGCCGAACATCCTCAGAAGAATTTTCCTTCATCCTGTGTTCTCCACTCAGGCTATATCAGGGTGACACTCAACAGTTCCTCAGCACATATGAAAGTGGAGGCAATAACAGTCATAATAATAACCTTTGGATTTGTTGAAAGTTTAGGATATTCCTTTGTTCATCATTGTTTAGGTTTAAGAGAGATTTGTTTTTAATGTGGATGTGTAGAGGAATATAACAGCAACATGGCGGCTCTGATAGAGACACATATAAAGGACTTCTAGGTCTAGGTGATACAACTGGAATGCAGACATGCCCTGAATTACAGTATGATCTGGCTGGAATACAGATAAACCCTCACTATACACCTTTAATCCCAAACAATCAAAGTAAGACTAGTTTACAGAAGGAAGCAATAATGTTTGAAAGAGATGTCTAATTGAGGAGATGAAAGTGATAGATCAGAGAAAGATTTGACAGACTGGGTCAGAGAGAGAACAAGCCAGAGAATTAGAAGGAGCCAGAATATTAGAACACAATACAAAAGTTAGTTTGAGGCCAAGCAGAACAATTCAGTCAGAAACTTAGAAGCCAGATTGACTAAGTCAGCAAGGAGATGAGTTTTTGTTCAATCTTTATATTTTTAATAAATTTTTTCATTTATTTCTTTTACAACCCAATCACAGCCCCTTCCATCTTCCTCTTCTGGTCCCACCCTCTCAGAGCCCTCCTCTCTTCCCCCTTCCCTTCTCTTCAGAAAAGAGGATCACACCCTCCTTACAAACCCACCTTGGCCCATTGAGTTGCATCAGGACTTCAGACGTCGTCTTCTGCTGAGGCCAGAAAAAGGAAAGTGATCCAAAAGTAGTCCATGTCAGATACTACCCACTCTCAGCTTGTTGCTAGGGGACTCACATGAGGTCCAAGCTGTCCTTCAGTCACATCTGTGTCATAGGCCTAGGTCCAGTCCATGTGTGTTCTTTAATTGGTGCCTCATTCTCTGTAAGCCCCTATGGACTCAGGCTAATTGACACTGCTGATCTTCTTTAGAGGTCCTTTTACCTCCAGGACCTTCTATCCTTTCCCACATTTCTCCACAAGACTCCTTTAGGTCTGTCCAACGTCCAGCTGTGGATCTCACAATCTGTTTTGTTCCTCTGCTGGATAGAGCCTCTCAGAGGACAGTCACATGAGGATCCTGTCTACAAGCAAAGCAGAATATCATTAATAGTGTCAGAGGCTGGCTTTCTCCAATAGAGTGGGTCTTAGATTGGGTCAGTCATGGTTGGTTTTCCCTGTTCTCTGTTTCATCTTTATTCCTGCACATCCTGTAGGCAGGGTAAATATTGGGTCAAATGTTTTGTGGGTAAGTTAGTGCCCCCCTCCTTCTACTGGAAGTGTTACCTGACTAGGAGGAGGTCACTTCAGTCTTCATGTCCTCTGCTGCTAAGGAGTCTCAGCTACAGTAACCCCAATATCCTCCCAGTAGCCTACTCTGTCATAGATCTCTATCTTGTCTCAGAGATGATCTCCCTACACAGTTTCCCTTCACTCTCCCTGCCTTCTAGTCTCCTGCCCCAGCTCTCCCAACCTCTGATCCCCACACATGCCCCTCCCCAAGTCCACTGATAGGGGACATCTTCTTTTCCTTCCTTCGGATCCTAGTCTATCAGATCTCATCAGGAGTGGTAGCATTATCTTCCTCTATGGCCTGGTAAGGCTGCTCCCCCCACCCCCATGGGGAGGTGATCAAAAAGCAGGCCAATCAGTTCATGTCAGAGGAAGTCCCTGTTCTCATTACTGTGGAACCCACTTGGACATTGAACTGCCTTAGATTCTTTTTCATTTGAGATTCCTTGAAGCCTTTACCTTCCAACTTCCCCCAGCCCCAAGCCCTAGGTAAGGGAAAGAAGGTTTGTCGGTAAAGGTAACACAAATCCCTTTACTCGTTTTGGCTGTTTAGGGACAAACAGCTTTTACAGCTATGCCAATTATTTTACAGCTATACCAATTCTCTGTCAACAACAGACTCAGCGAGCAAATATGTGTTGAGTCCTATCTGTCTCTCTCCAAGCCCCCATACCTTCCTTCTCTTGTATCTCCAACCTGACACTCACCACACAGCACCACTGGAGATCACATTTTCTCTTTCTGGGCTCTCATATTGATATCCTCGGAGTCCTAGACCATGCCCTCTCTGTAATGCATGAGACAAGCCTTTACCAGATATCAAAGATTGTGCCCTTCACCAGACAGTTATCATCTGTAGACAAACTAAGGCCCAAACTAAAACCCCATACTTGGGATCAATAAAAAAAAAACATATTTACACAACATAACTGAGTTTTTAAACAAACCAAAACTTATATTACAACATAGCCTATGTATCTTTCTGGATCTGTGTTACCTCACTCATGATGATCTTTTCTAGTTCCATTTGTTTGCCTGCTAATACCATGATTTAAAATTCTCTAATAGCTGAGTAATATTCCACTGTGTAGTTGTACCACAATTTCTCTGTCATTCTTTTTTTTGATGGACATCTGGGTTGCTACCAGTTTCTATCTATTACAGATAAAGCTGCTATGAATGTAGCTGAGCAAGTTTCCTTGTGGTATGGTGGAACATCTTTTGGGTATAGCCAAGTCTTGAGTTAGGTCTCCTCCCAGTTTTCTGAAAAAATTCCAGATTTATTTCCAAAGTGGTTATAAAAGTTTTCACTCCCACCAGTAATGGAGGAGTGTTCACTTTTTTCCACATCCTTCCAGCATCTGCTGTTCCTTGAGATTTTGATTTTAACCATTCTAACAGGTATAAGAAGTCATTTCAGAGGCATTTTGATTTGCATTTCCCTGATGACTAAGGACATTGAACATTTAAGTGCTTCTTAGCCATTAGTTTCCTCTGCTGAGAATTCTGTTTAGTTCTATCACCATTTTTAATTGCTTTATTTGTTGTGTTGGTGTTTTATTTCCTGAATTCTTTATTTATTCTGGATGTTAACCCTCTGTCAGATGTAGGATTGGTGAAGACCTTTTCCCAGTCTGGGGATTGCCATTTTGTTCTTTTGACAGTGTCCTTTGTCTTAAAGAGTATTTTCAGTTTCATGAGGTCCCATTTATTAATTGTTAATCTTAGAGCCTGAGCTGTTGGTGTTCTATTCAGGAAGTTGTCTCCTATGTCAATGAGTTCCAGGATTTTCCCACTTTCTCTTCTAATAGATTTAGTGTGTCTAGTGTTATACTGAGGTCTTTTATCCACTTGGAGTTGAGTTTTGCACAGTGGTAAATATGGATGTATTTGCATTCTTCTGCATGTGGGCATCCAGTTAGACCAGCATCATTTGTTGAAGAGGCTATCTTTTTTCCATTGTAGGGTTTTGGTTCTTTGTCAAAATTCAGATGTCCATATGTGTATGAGTTCTGTGTCTTCAGTTTCAATTCCATTGACCAACCTACTGGGTTTTCTGCTAGTACTGTGCACATTTTATTACTACTGCTCTGTATTATAGTTTGAAATTATAAATACCTCCGGAAGTTCTTTTATTTTACTGAATTGTTTTAGCTATTCTGGGTCTTTTATTTTTCCATATGAAGTTGAGAATTGTTCTTTCAACATAAAGAACTCTGTTGGAATTTTGATAAGAATTGCATTGAATCTATAGATTGCTTTTGGTAAAATGGCCATTTTTACTATGTTAATCTTACTAATTCATGAGCACAGGAAATTTTTCCACATAATATCTTCTTCAAGGACTTGAAGTTCCTGTCACACAAGTCTTTCACTTGTTTGGTTGGAGTTATATCAAGGTAGTTTATAGTATTTGTTAAGGGTATTGTTTCCCTAATTTTTTTTTCTCAGCCCTTTTGTTGTTTGTATAAAGAAGGGCTACTGATGTTTTTGAGTTGATTTTTTAGCTTAAAACATTTTTAATTACATTTTATTTTTTATTGAATATTTTTGTGTCAATGTTCATAAGAGAGATAGGTCTGAAGTTCTCTTTTTTTGTTGGGTCTTTGTGTGGTTTAGGTATAAAGGTGACTGTAGCCTCATAGAATGAGTCTGGTAAAGTTCCTTCTGTTTCTATTTTGTGGAATAGTTTGAAGAGAACTGGAATTAGCACTTCCTTGAAGATCTGTTAGAATTCTGTGCTGAAACCATCTGGCCCAGGGCTTTTTCTAAAAGGGAAACTGTTAATGACTGCTTCTATTTACTTGAGGGATACAGGGCTATTCAATCTTTCTACCTGATCTTGACTTAATTTTGGTAGATGGACTCTATCAAGAAAATTGTCCATTTCTTTTAGATTTTCAAATTTTGTGGCTTTGTAGTATGACCTAATGATTGTTTGGATTTCCTCAGTGTCTGTTGTTATGTATCCCTTTTCATTTCTGATTTTGCTGATTTGGACAGTTTCTCTCTGCATTTTAGTTAGTTTGGCTAAGTGTTTGTCTATATTGTTGATTTTCTCAAAGAACCAGCTCTTGGTTTCATTGATTTTAGAATAATTTTATTTGTTTCTAATTGATTGAATTTAGCCCTGAATTTGATTATTTCCAGCTGTTTGTTCCTTTTGGGTGTATCTGCTTCTTTTTTTTTCTAGGGCTTTCAGTTGGGCCATTAAGTTGCTTGTTTGGGATGTTACAAATTTCTTCTTGAAGGCACTTAGTGCTTTGAATTTACCTCTGAGCACTACTTTCATTGTATCCCATGAATTTAGGTATGTTGTACCTTCATTTTCATTGAATTCTAGGAAGTCTTTAATTTCTTTGTTTATTTCTTCCTTAACCCAGCTGTCACTGAGTAGCAAGTTGTTCAGTTTCCATGTGTGGGGGGGCTTTATGTTATTTCTATGGTTGTTGAGAGCTTCCTGAGTGAGGTATCCCAGGAGCAGAAAAACACACATGGTATATATTCACTTATATAGTCCTATAAGATAGGATAAATATACTAAAATATGTGCACGTAAAGAAGGGAAACAAGAAAGAGGACTCGGAGTAAGGTGATCAATCCTCACTTAGAAAGACAAATGGCATGGACATGGGAAGTAGGAGAAAACAAGAAACAGCACAGAGGCCTACTGCAGAGGGCCTCTGAAAGACTCTACCTAGCAGTATATCAATGTAGATGTTGAGGTTCATAACCAAACCTTCGGTAGAGTGCAGGGAATCATGTGATAAAAGAGGGAGTTAGTATGACCGGGAGAGGACAGGAGCTCCACAAGGACAAAATATATCAGGGCATGGGTGCCCTCAATGAGACTGTTTCTCCAGCCAAGTACCATGTATGTATATAAGCTAGAACCCCTGCTGGGATGTAGCCCACGGTAGCTCAGTATTCAAGTGGTTTTCCTAGTAAGGGGAACAGGAACTATTCCTGACATGAACTCAATGACTGGCTTCTTTACCTACCCTCCTCCCCAAGTGGGAGAGGAACATCCTTGCTAGGCCACAGAGGAGAACTTTACATCCAGTCCTGAAGATACCTGATAGGCTAGGGTCAGATGGAAGGGGAGGAGGACCTCCCCTAGCAGTGGACTTGGAGAGGGACAGGAAGGAGATGAGGGAGGGAGGGTGGAATTGGGAGAGAATGAGGGAGGGGACTACCGCTGGGATACAAAGTGAATAATGTGATTAATATTTATAATTTTTTACATTAATTACATTTTTAAATATTTTTTATTATTTTTAAATATTAGTTCCATTTTATTAACGTTGTATCCCAGCTGTGGAGCTCTTGTCCTCTCCAGGTCATATTAACTCCCCCTTCCTTCATATGATTCCTTGTACTCTGCCGAAAGACTGAGTGAGGTATTCCAGAAGGAGAAAGACACACATGGTATACACTCACTTATATAGACCTATGAGATATTTTAAACATACTGAAATCTATACACCTAAAGAAGATTTAAAAAAAAAAAAAAAGAGGACCCGGAGTAAGATGATCAATCCTCACTTAGAAAGACAAATGGGATGGACATTGGATGTAGGAAAAAAACAAGTAACAGGACATTAATTACATTTTATTTGCTTTGCATCCCAGCTGTAGCCTCCTCCCTCATTCCCTCCCAATCCCACCCTCCTTCCCTCATCTCCTCCCATGCTCCTCTCTAAGTCCACCAATAGGGGAGGTCTACCTCCCCTTACATCTGACCTAGGTTATCAGGTCTCATCAGGACTGGCTGCAGTGTCCTCCTCTCTATCCTGGCAAGGCTGCTGTTCCCTTGGGGTGGGGTGGGGGGAAGTGATCAAAGAGCCAGCACTGAGTTTATGTCAGAGACAGTCTCTGTTCCCCTTACTAGGGAATCTACTTAGATACTGAGCTGCCATGGGCTACATCTGAGCAGGGGTTCTAGGTTATATCTATGCATGGTCTCCTGCTATTTTTGTCACCTACAAATTTTTGTAACCAAGGAAGCCAGGATTTCAATTTTAAATGACAGACTCAGATGGCATGGTTTATTCTTGCTTATCAATAATACTCACTTAGGGTGGGACTTTTGGTTGCTGAATATTCATGATGTGGGGGAAAGCATGGCACTTCTTGCATAATCTCAATTACCTAGGTATATGTACACTTGCAGGATCTAGGAGCTGAGCTGCTTGTGACTGGGGGATTTGGTTCTTGGATTCTTGTGTTTCATTTCCTATAATGCACATATCAAAAAAATAAAAGATTTTTTTAAAAGCTTAAAAAATACATGAGTTCAGTTTAATATCTATAATCACCACTGTCTGTTTCAGGCCCTCAACCCAACACAAAGAACCACAAGCAGCTGAGGAATGCTGGAGGCACTAGAAAGAGTCTTCTCCAGGGCAGAGGGCTTCTACTGATCTTCCATGACACAATGGTCAGCCCTGAAAGCACACATTCAAGTAACATTATACAGACTAAGCAGGTTATAATTAGTACTATATATATGTGTACATTTACTAACAATACATTTACTAACAATTAATAAAAAACAGCCATGAATTTTTAGATAAAAAGCAAGTAAGCATGTTCAAGGGACTTTGGATGGAGGAAAGCAAAGAGGGAAATGACGTAATTATATTGTAGTCCCATAAGTAAAAGAAGAACACCTATATAAAATATGTGGGCATATTATGAGTATACTCACTATTATATTATATGTATGCAATATTAGATATATGTATACATAAATATATGCATATATATATGCATACACATAACAAGAGTTCAAGTGGCATTCAACCATGTACAACAACAGCCCCTGCTAGACACCAGGACTAACCTGTTAAAAACAAAAACCCCAAGCCAAGAATGGGGCATTTCTTTTGAAGCTGTTGACCAGTGAAGTTCCATAGACCTCCAGACAGAACAGATTATTACTATTGCTCTTAGTTACCCTTTTGAAGAAGATAGAACATTCGTCTGTCACAGAACATGGAGAAGTCAAGTTGATTCTGACCTGGAAGTCTCATCCTTGCTTTGTTTTCTTTTCCAACTGATTAGTATGCTGTGTTAAAACAGCAGTCTTTGTGTTTTAAATCTTTTCTTTTTAACATAATCCACATTTTTAAATGCCAAGCATTTAATCATAAATGCTTGAATAAACTTTGGGGGAGGAAGAATTTCCTAGTTATAGGGAAGGTATTATAGTACTCCAAAAGAATAATAACAATGCATAATAATCATTATTTCACATCTGGCCCATAAATTCCAGAGCTTTAAGTGGATTTCAAATACATGTGTAGAGAAACTGTTCTATTAATCAGTAATTCTCTGGAATTATAAATATATCTTTATGTACATGGTTCATGTTTATGTACCAAATACCCTAATTACTAGCTGATCTATTTTTAGTTAAGATAATTATCACATTTATTTATTCAATATTTATTCATTATACAGTAATTGCATAGCTAAATTCTTATGCATATCTCTACAGAAAATACTAAGATAAAACTAATATGATTTCTGTTTTCAGAACTTTTATAGAAATTAAAACAAGTAGAACAAAATGGTGATTAAAAACCACTAGAGAAATAAAGGAGAAGTTATAATTCTTTGTGAGTGTTTAATGGGATCATGGAAATTTATTTTTAAAAAATGGAGATGGGGAGAGATACCTTTAAACTGACCCTTAAAATAACCTAGATAGTAAAGTCAATCTAGTATTTTCTTATATTTGTTTGAAAATACTCTGAACATCTAATGATTAAATTAAAAATTAAAATTCTTACCAATGGAGATATTTTCCTTGTAAATAACTCCAGAGGGAATCTTATTGATTTCCCCTGATGATTCATTGATTAATGCAGGAAGGCCTGTGTCCCCAAGGTTAATTCTTCATACATAAATTATTCACCTTTTGGACAATATCTTAAAAATCATCATCTCTCCATAGGTAAGTCTGATAGTCCCAATGTCCAAAAATTAAGAGCTTGATTTCTTATGATTTTCATCCTTTAAACATGAGTAGAATGTCTAGTCACCTTTAAAAACTGTTATGAAGAAACAGTATCTTAGACAGACAGACCAGAGTCTCTGAAGCAGAAGCAAAGGTGACAACTGATGAATCAGGAGGACACACAGGTCTTGCAAGAGGGCAAGAGGGCAGAAAGGAAGACATCTCTGCGAAGGCCCAGATTTAGAGCTGTTTTATGTGCTGAGTTCTAGTTCCTAAGTGTGATTGTTTTTTCTACTATGTTTTTGTTTGTTTGTTTGTTTGTTTGTTTGTTTGTTTTACTTTTCAAAAAGGAGAATACAATCTGTTACATGATGGTATATTTCCACTGCACATGGATTTAATTTTTTTTATAAGTTTCTACTGAGAAATGAAATGTCATGAGAGCTGAGTCAGACTAAAGAGAAAACCAATTGGTAAAACCAATTTCTTCCTCAACCCAAGAAGCTCTTTTCATGCCAGCTTATACTGAATCACGATTACATGGTTGAACCCAGGATCTTCCTATTAAGTAAATAAGGCTTTGATCAAAGGCTTTTTCTCTGCTCTGTATGTATGTGCATATTTGTGTATTTGTGTGTGTTTTTGCATGTTTTGATAAACACTCTCAGGCTGGTATAAAACTAGCGGCAATTTTTCTTGCTGCATCCTCTTCAGCACTGATATTGTGGGTGTAAGCTATCGGTATAAGATTCATTTGTCACCCTACTCAACACTCTTACAAATTTCATACTTGAAGCTGAATCACCCATTTTGTTAAAATTCTCAAAAAATTTTCTCTGAAGCTTATAGTTGACATGTGCAGCTACTACCCTGACATTATACATAGAGATTTAATTCTTCTACATAAGCATAACTGGAGTACTTTTCAATGAAACTGGAAAATTTTTAATATTTTAATTATTATTTCGTCTGTCGTCCTGGACTTCTGGGATGTGTTATGGTTACTAAAGGAAGCTTACATTTTTTAAGTCAGATTCAACTTTCATTTTCTTTCCAAAACCAGCACCATCAGAACTAGCATTATCACTTTAAAGAAATCATTAGTTGCTTCTTCTTTAATTTTCATTCCTCCCAAAATATTCTTCACTTAATGGTCAGTGTTTGTAGTTATTCATGCCCTGGTAATGTCAGAGAGGTAAGAAATCTACATGCCCAGAAAAAAAATCACTTGCCATGAGTTAGAAAACTATCCTATTGATCCAAATAATAATTTATTTAATATATGTTGTGATTCAGGCACCTGTTCATATTCTGGATAACATAATACACGCTAAGATTTCCTCACATGCAGCAACTAATATCTGAATAGAGAATCACATATTCAAAACATAAGTAAATAATTCCAGGAGGAAAAGTGAAACTTAGTTATATGGAGGATGGACTCTAAAACAACTGTTTGGCCCTCACACTCCAGGTTTATCTTTGCTGACAGTGACCACATGGTCTCTGATGGTCATCCACTGGCACCTTTCCCCTATTCACCTATGGCAGGTAGTATATTTGAGGAGCAGAAGTCCTTGTTCCTTATTGGGTACACTAAAAATGAAGGTGAGTCCCTGTGTTATAGCAGAGTTCAAGACAAAGTTGTGTAGCAATCAAAACAGCATGGTTCAAGGGCTGTAACTCTCCTACATTGTGTGTGATAAACAGCACAGTAGATCAGCTACCAGGAACAGGGAAGTTCTTCAACTTTGGAAGTAATTTTAACTTTACCTTTTGTTAACACACACAGACATATATAATATGTCATACATTTGTGGATATATATATATATGTACATATGCATATATATGTTCAGTACTCAAATACAGTGTCCCAACATTGAGCAGTTTATGGACTCCATGGAGTTTTTATAGTAACAGCACAAAGGAAATTATAGATCAAGGCATTTTAAAAATACAAGAAACCCAAGAAAAAAGTTACATCAACAAAAGAATCTCATCTGAAGTCCACAGAGGCTGTCTAATAACACACTTAGCTTTTCCACTGGTGGAGAGATTTAATTTAGTACATTCCAAAAGGTTTATCTGTTTGGGAATATGAGATCTGGTACAGGGGTGAGTGAGGGATGGACCTCTAGGGTCTAAAGATAAACCATGTGAAATTGTAACCAGACTACATCCCACAGTGACTATAGTCATTAAAGCGTATATATCAGTTGATCAGCTATTCAGACTACTTCTATTAATAATTCCCATGCAGACTTCTAGAGAGCATTTTGTTTGAGGTTTTGGAAGTCATGCAATTAATGTCTCTTACTCATTTCTCTGTTAGGGAATATGAAGGCGTACTCAGATGCCAAGCACAATGGAACTGAGGCAACTGAGTTTATTCTTTTGGGGCTAAGCACCCAGCCAGAGTTGCAGCCAATTCTTTTCATGGTTTTTCTCATGATTTACCTTATCACACTGACAGGGAACTTTGGCATGATCTTATTAATCAGGTTCACTCCCCGGTTGCAAACCCCGATGTATTTTTTCCTGACCCACTTGGCATGTGTAGATATTTTTTACTCAACAAATGTCTCTCCTCAGATGCTTGTCAGTTTTCTATCTGAGAAAAAGACCATTTCTTACATAGGGTGTCTGGCTCAGTGTTTTGTTTTTGTCACTCTGCTCCTAACTGAATATTACATGCTTGGTGCCATGGCCTATGACAGGTACATGGCAATTTGCAACCCCCTACATTACAACACAAAAATGTCCCGACCAGTTTGCATTTGTTTGGTCACTTTCCCTTACTTCTGGGGTTCACTGGTGGGCACAATGCAGGTGATATTGACCTCACGGCTATCCTTTTGCGGACCCAACACCATCAATCATTTCTACTGTGCTGACCCTCCCCTCTTGATGCTAACATGTTCTGACACTTACATCAAGCAAACTGCCCTGTTTGTGTCAGCTGGGATTAATCTCACGGGTTCCCTTCTCATCATTCTCATCTCCTACATTTTTATCTTCATCACCATCATGAGGATCCGTTCCAGTGAAGGACAGCACAAGGCTTTCTCCACCTGTGGTTCACACCTGACAGCTGTCACTATGTTCTACAGGTCCCTCTTCTGCATGTATCTGAGACCAGCAAATGAGAGGTCTGTTGAGCAAGGCAAAATTGTGGCAGTGTTTTGTATTTTTGTGAGTCCCATGGTGAATCCATTTATTTACAGCCTGAGGAACAAGGATGTGAAGCAAGCTCTGAGAAGAGTGTGTATAAGAAACCTCTGTAAAGTAGAGAAAAGTACAGCACCTACAGTATCACATTAAAAGCAAAATACGCCTTCAGTTTTAATAGACACTATGATTTTGAGAAGCAGAGAACAAGAAAAAAATGAAAATTATGTAAATACAGTACTTACATACAATATTCCCTCCATAATTTAAATTAAAGATTTTTTCTGATTTGTTTTACTTGACTTTGGTTCTTTGGAGTGGTATGAATATGTTTTGAGTATATAACTTGGAATCAAGTGAGGTTATATTCTCACTTGAAATTATAGATTTGAAAGTTGTTGGAAAATCTGACTGAGAGGAAGTGTAATCCCAGGCATCATCTCTCATAATTAAACATATCCTAAGCAACCAGAGTCTTGCTTGATAATTTCTCTCTACTATGTCTTCATCAGCCTATAGGCTCTTACTTTCACTTTGCAGATCTGAATTGAGTGACACCTAGAAACTTGTATTTTTTTTTTTTGGCCCAAGGTGAGTTACAGTGTAGTCCCTGAACTTAAAAACATGATTTCTATTCATGTGATAACCATGCAATACATTTTAGCATATAAATTCTTTTTAATATTTAGGTAACATTTTCTCTATCTTCATGAAGATCTCTATACATTCAGGTTTCTGATTACAACTGGTTACCAAACAAAAATTATCCGATAATCTAAAGTAGCATTCCCTTATGCTAATGAGAGACTGGGGGAGGTTACCATTAAGCATTGGTCAAAAGCATAAGTTATCAGCCACTTTTTGGAAGATAAATTCCACCAGAAGAAGTAAGTTTGAATTTTAAAATATTAAAGTATTTATTTATTTATTTTTGTTTCTTTAAAAACCATATTGTGCATTGACTTTATTTTTTCCTCTAATTTTATTTTATTGAAAATATATTTTTGAAGGGCCCCAGCAGGCTTGAATATGGCAAACATGGTGCAGACTGGTCTTGCCCTTCCTGGTTTCTTCTTTATGCTGAACCTCTAGATCACATTCCTAGAGCTAGCTACCAAATTCTCTTCCCTCATTTTTTTTAATTCCTTAAAATTACACCCTCTAAGTTATTTGCAACAGTTCCTGCTTAATTAAGATCCAACCATCTTTTATTTTTTTTACCTTGTTTAATAAAGGACTATTTTGTGTATGAAATTGGAGTTTGAGTGTGGTCATTGCCTAATCCTGGGTCCAGAGAGGAAGATTACACCTACAATCCTTCATATTTTAATAAAATATATTTTGATTATGTTTCTCCTCCCCAACTCCTCCAAGACCTTTCCATTCCATTTGAATTTACACCCCCTCTCTTCTCCTTAGAAAATGAACAGTCAACAAAAGACTAATAATAACATAAAATAAAAACAAAACAAACTAGAATATAACAAAACAAAGAAACAAACAGAAAAGAACAAAAATAAAGTACAAGAAACACACATAAATACACATATTCATATACTATTTAATCCAATAATTCTACTCTTTGTCATATGTCTTTTTTTCATTTTTTTAAAATTTTGTCATATGTCTTAAATCAGAGGTTCTCAACCTTCCTAATGCAACAATACTTCAATACAGTTCCTCCTGTTCTGGTGATCCCCAACCATAAAATTATTTCATAGTTCCTTTAAAACTGTAATTTTGCTACTGTTATGAATTATATTGTAAATATCTGATATGCAGGACAGCTGATATACAATGCCCAAAGGGGTCAAGACTCACATGTTGAGGACCAATGTCCTAACTAGAAAATCAAAGTCATGTGAACAAAGCAATATGGGTTAAAAGCAATATGAATTAAACACAAACATTATTGGAATTAGAATTGGATTTTTTTTCTCTTCAGGAAAGTAATTTATTCTCTCTGCCCAAGACTTTAAATATTAATAATAAAAATAATTATACTTTCACTGTTTCTGTTTGATGATTAAAATAAATGCTGATATGAAAGGCAGCAATTATATTATTAAAGGTCACTCACAAGTATTTATATGCATAATGATTCATGATTTATCATATTTTAAAAGAACTTCCAAGATGGTATATGCCTAACACAGTATCAGTGCAGGATACATACATAGATGATAGATAGATCAATCACATATAAATACAAATAAAAATATATAGAGACTAAAATTAGGTCAACCACTTGTACTAATAGAGACATGTCTGAAAGTAAATCACTTTTTTCTAAGACATAGAGGTAGACAAAATTTCAAAAATGGATGCTCAATAACAAATACTCAACACTGATACTATATGATTACAAGTAATTATACAGACCTACCAATTTGTATTTATGTAGTTACAGGCATATGTTTGCACACATCCATGTGTGCATGTATGCATGCGTGCGTGCATGTGTGTGTTTAATAATAAGAAAGAGGACATAAATTTGAAAAAGATAAAGGGGTCGGTTCATGAGAGGCTTTGTAAAGAGGAATGTGAGGGGGAAATGATGCAATTATATTATGATATCAAAACAACTAAAGTTATTTAAAAGTAAGTATAAAATTATTTAGGTAATACAATAAGTGTTTTGCAATAGTTATAAAATATACATGTCAAGAAATATTGTAATCTGGACATCAAATTATTTTCATGGCTGTAAGTGGAAACAACACTGGAAAGTTTGATGTAAGTGAAAGTCTCCCAGAATAAATAATTTAGGTCATAAAAATGAAATAGGACCAGGGACCACATACAAAATGAGACTTCGTCATCCAATTTCCTCCATTGCTAACACCACAGATCAGCGTTCTTAAATACCACTGCATCATAATACTACTGTCTTTCAAATATAAATATTACATTTTAATGACCAAAATCTCCTTTTTATAGTATTGATTCTGAAAGAGAAATCTGACAGAACTTTGGACTTATTCAGTGAACCAAGACTCCAGAATGATTCAGCTTTACAAAAACTATAGATGATTTATTTTCTGCAAAAATCAGTTATACATTTTACAACAGAGATTTCTAAAGATTCCTTATATAAACATAAACATTAAGTGAAACATTAAGAATCAAATATTTACCAAGTGTGGAGGCACAAGCCTGTGATCCCAGCACTCAGGGAGGCAGAGGTAGACAGAACCCTGTGAATTCCAAGCCATCCTGTTCTACAAAAGTAAGTTCAGGACAGCCAAGGCTGCCCAGGGAAACCCTGTCTCAAAAAAAAAAAAAAAACAAAATATTCAAGAGAATTTAATAAAAGTTAACTATATATATTTCATCATATAACAATCTAATAATGAATGAGTTCAGATGAATGAAGGTTAGCATTCCACCTTATATTTTCTGCTATTGAAACTGTCTCTTGCTTTAGTTGTTAGTACTATAACAACTTTATCTGGTAAATAAGATTCAATTGACTCTGGCTTTCCCGTATTTATATACTTAGCTAATAATAATAATCAAAGTTAAAGAATCCATAAATTTGAATGGGAGTCAGATGGGTTAGAGAAAGGAAAGGAAGGGAAGAAAGGATCTAATATTTTTATTAAAAATAAAGGTTATCACAAACATTAAGATTTCACTGACTGTAAATCTCATAAACAATGCAGCTATACTCACTCCTGCAGACATGTTTCCAACAAGGTATTCTTGGTCATACAAGCATCAATGGATAGAAAATATTGGTTCAAAATAGCAATTTTTAAATATAAGAGATGGTACAGAAAAATAGGCAGAGTATACAGCTGAATGGCTCTGATTAATACTCTTGGCAATATTTAAGTACATGACATTTAACAGATGGTTTTCAAACTTGGAGAATATATCTAGTACTACTTTATAGATGTAATGAATATTAAATACTATGTTTTGAGAAAAATAACAGAAATTATAGGCTCGTGATCCATATCTTTAATATTTATAAAAATGCTCAAATAATTATTGAGACATCAGACTAAGTTCTAATTCAAGACAATTTATCAGAAAGGATATAATGACTTAAACATTGTAAAATGCTTTTGGCATGTGTTTTTAATTGTATTATTCAAAGAAGATTGACTATAAGGGTTAAAAGGATCATTGATATGTATTCATGTACATCTAACAGAAGTATGACATTCTATGGAATCATAGAACACCAAGAGAAATACATTTTTTGTTTTTCTGCTAATGAATATATTGTTCAATATTACATATTTTACAAAATGTATTTCTAAAGATATTAATTTCAACAATAAATGCAAAAAAATAGCAAATGAAAGTTCAGTTTGAAAAAATGACATGACACAGAGGCAAATGTGTTCCTTAAAATTACTAAGTTAAAGGAGACACAGGGTGATTTCAACTAAATATATGTATAAATTGGCATTTATTGAAAGAGCTTGCCTCTAATGACCTGTTTCATGGCATTGATGACATCTTTGTTTCTTAAGCTATAGATCAAGGGATTCAACATTGGACTCAAAAAGGTGTAAAAAACTGCAATTACTTTGGACTCCTCTACAGACTTCTCTGATGGAGGTCTTAAGTACATGCAGAAAAGGGTTCCATAAAATATTGTGACTGTTGTCATGTGGGAACCACATGTAGAAAAGGCCTTTTGTCTTCCCTCAGCAGAACGAATCCTCAAGATGGCTGAAAAAATGTACAGGTAGGACAAAAGAATGATAGTGAGAGAACTTGACAGAGTAAAGCCAGCCACCACAAACATGGCCATCTTTTTGACATGAGTGTCAGAGCAGGCCAGCATGATGAGAGGAGGGTCTGCGCAGTAGAAGTGATTGATTTCATGGGAGCCACAGAAAGACAGGCGGAAAGTGAGCAGAGTCTGAGAGAGCCCGTTCAGGAAGCCAAACACATACGGGAATGTGACTAGAGAAACACAAACTTTCCTGGACATCCTGGTACTGTAATGCAGAGGGCTACAAATGGCCACATAGCGGTCCAGGGCCATTGAAGCAAGGATGTAAAACTCCGTGATCACCAGAGCAATGAAGAGGAGACACTGTGTGAAGCACCCGGCATAGGAGATAGTCTTCTGGTGTGAAATGAAACAGTGCAGCATGTTTGGGGTCACATTGGAAGAGTAGCAAATGTCTACAAAGGAGAGGTGCCCGAGGAAGAAGTACATTGGCGTTTGCAGGTGGGGATTAGTCTGGATCAGCACAATCAAGCACAGGTTTCCTGCCAGTGTGATGGCGAAGATGACCAGAAACACCACAAAGAGGATCCTGCCCACGACTGGGCTGTCTGTGAGTCCAACAAGAATGAAGCCCATCACTGCAGTATGGTTTGCGGAAGTCATTTTCTTACAATCTGTAAACTGAGGGTAACTAAAAATGAGATCAGTGCCTTTTCTTCTGTACGATCCATTAATTTCGCACATTCATTCATGCCCTTCTATTTTCTGCAGAACAGTTACTGTACTGAATATATACCCCATGTCTTCTGTGTTAATTTTACCCTACATCTTATGTTTTATCTCTCTTTCATTCTCTCTGTGTGTATTACACACACACACGGGG
This sequence comes from Pachyuromys duprasi, assembly GCA_028658305.1. Classification (NCBI taxonomy): domain Eukaryota; kingdom Metazoa; phylum Chordata; class Mammalia; order Rodentia; family Muridae; genus Pachyuromys; species Pachyuromys duprasi. Next base: position 60,081,304 of record CM053752.1, read on the forward strand.
GGTGGTTGATTCACTTCCTCCACACTTTGATCCTTTCATAGATCAATTTGCATGAGCTTGACTTTATTTCAGTATTCTGTTTTTAAAGACACTGCTTTTATTACAATTTCTAAGCTTTCTGAAGAAAGTAAAACTTTAAAAAGAGATAAAAATGAGAAATGGAGCTGATTATTTCTATCATAAAAACTGAATAGTAACATACGGTGTCTCCGCAGTGATTTCTTATTTCAGATATAAAATAAATATGAATGTTAACCTTTTTCTTTTCATAGAGATTTCTTTTCACCCATAGATTGCTCATTTACCTTTAGAAATCTAACAGATATTAATTTATAAAATTTTTCTTTTAATATATAAAAAGATTCAGATTCAAACTTTAATCTCTTATTGACAATTCACATATTTATTCATGTGCTCATGCAAATGATATTTTGTCCCATTATTGGAGCATAAAGCAGTAATCAAACTCTGTCCATTGCTGGAGCACACATTATACTTTTGATATTAATTATAGGAAAACTATGCAAATTAAATGAGCCCTTTTCAGATGTTAGAAAACCTCTTCTTAGGAAGATAACCTTTATACAATGAGTAAACAATGCAGCTATGTTAGGGCAAGTATGAGGTTTTAGTTTTTATTTTTATATTACTAATCATTCATGAAAATATGAGCTTGAGGAAGCACCGGTGTATGAACAATGGCCTCTCTGTCATTGTGCTTGAAGAGTGGGTGAACATATAAATCAATTTAAATGTGTTCAGGCATAGCACACTCAGAAAACTATGTTTGTTCTCCCACTATATATTTGGAAAGAGTGCATATGACATAGATTCTTTAGTGACAAAGGAAAATATTAAGATATGAACAGAAAGATCAAGAGCAATTCAGGAAATATGTTTTCTATGGTGATAAGCCTCTACACAACATTCAATATACATCTTTACTTACCAAATGCAGAAAATAAGTATCTGTGGACAGATATGTAAGTACCATATATTACAAAGTCAAGGTGAGGGGATTTATAATATATTGATTCAAAATAGTCCCATTGGCTCTCACAAATAATTCTGAAGATCCAATTAAAATAGTCTCTGAGTCTCAGGGGCAGACCTTATTTTGAAGTTCATTGGGATTTTATCTCCAAAGGAATAGTTAAACTGTGTTTTTTTTTCTTTTACTTGAGCTATTGACATTTCATTTGTATTTCATTTATCTTTTGTGTCTACTAATAAGGAAAAATTAACTTATATCCAAATCACTTAGATAATACATTTTATAAAAAGAAGGCATCTGAATTTGAAGGAAGTTTCTTAGTAAGTTAATAAAGCAGTTATACATCACTGTGAGGAAAGGAACACAGCAGGTCGGGAATCATACCAAGCTGGGAGTTCAGGATGGGTCAGAAATTCCTTTGTGATCATACCTTATAAACTTCTTGCTTGGTATTCTCATCCCTTGAGATTTCAGATGGAACCTTGGAGACATTTCATTAAAAAGAGTAGACTCTAATATCCCAAGCTCCAGTAGAGTGGTGGAAACTGTAACTAAGCTATGCTAATTTTTATAAATGCTTTCTTTTTTTTAAGTGGGAGACTTCAATGAATCTCTTTTTAAAAATAATTTTTGGACTAATTTTGTTTCATACTGTAATGGAAGCAGAGAAAAGTTTTCATACTCAGGTTGAAAAAAGGATTCATTTGGCTGGTGCTGAATTCTCTAATTTTACAATGGGAAATACATATTTTTACATAGAAATGTAGAAAAGATTGCAGATTTCTCATAAAATTATTTGGATGCATATGGAAATTGAGGTTGTTTCGCCTGTAATGGCCTTAGTGTATTCTGACACATTCAAGTGATCTGGTTTAGACTGATCTGCACATTGAAAGACACATGTAGGAGATCCAAGATGGCTGCCAGGAGAGGACACCATGTCTGAGGAGTAGGACAGCAGAAACAACGCAGCGACCAGGAGACTGAACTCTGGGACCTAAAATACCAGCATTTGTGATTGCCAGGTGAGCGGAACTCCTATGGCGAGGAAATCAAGTGGGAAAATCCTAGGGACACCCAGTTATTCCCTGGAAAAATCTCCCAGTGACCAGCTGCGCACAGACTACTAACACAATGGCTGTGGAATCAGGATCCAACATTCTGCTGCATCCAAGAAACACACCTATGCAACAAAGATAAACACTACCTCAGAGTAAAGGGCTGGAAAACCATTTTCCAAGCAAGTGGACCCAGAAAACAAGCTGGACTAGCAATCCTAGCATCTAATATTTCAACCAAAGTTAATCAAGAAAGGTGAGGAGGGGCACTTCCTTCTCATGAAAGGAAAAATCCAACAGGAGGACATCACAATTTTGAACATTTATGCCCCAAATACAAGACCACCTACATATGTAAATCAAACAATATTAAAACTGAAATTACACATTGATCCCAACACCCTAATAGTGGGAGACTTCAACACTCCACTCTCACCAAGGGACAGATCATCCAGTCA
>CM053752.1:60084313-60122085 GCA_028658305.1 Pachyuromys duprasi
ATGCTGTCTTTTTTCCATTGAATGGTTTTGGCTTCTTTGTCAAAAATCAGGTTTCCATAGGCGTGTGGGTTCATTTCTGGGTCTTCTATTCGGTTCCATTGATCCACAATTCTGTTATTATGCCAATACCATGCAGTTTTGTATTAATTTTAATAACATGTAAAATAATTATATTATGAAATTTGAATCATGTATATCGTTTTTTTCTTTTGTTATTATTATTATTTACAAGTTGCGCAGATTCTATCCCAGTTGTAGCCCCCTCCCTCATGTCCTCTCTGTCCTACCCTCCCTACCTCCTTCTTCCTCCCCTATCCCTCTTCCCTAGTCCACTGATAGGGGTAGTCCTCCCTTACTGTCTGACTCTAGCCTATCATGTCTCATCAGGACTGCCTGTATCCTCTTCCTCTCTGGGCTGGCTAGGTTGCCCCATCAAGATCAAGGAGCAGGCAACTGAGTTTATGTCAAAGACTGTTCTCCCCTTACTAGGAAACCCACATGGGGACTGAGCTGTCTATGGCTACATCTGAGCAGGGGTCTAGGTCCTCTCTATGGATAGTCTTTGGTTGATGTATCTTAATATTTCCCCTCTATTTGCTTTCCTGATCTCTACTCCATATTCTTACTGCTCCTATGTCATCCCAAAATAATCTTTATCTACTACAACGAAGTGTGTGTATATGTGTGTGTGCGCGCGCATGCGTGTTTGATCCAGACTGAATTTGAGGAAAAAGTGATATTCTGGTATCTGTCTTTCTGAGACTGGCTTAATTTGCCTTTTCAGAGAATATAACTATGCACATACATTTTATTCACTGCTTTTTTATATAAAAGTGATTTGTAGCATTTTGTTCAAACAGTATTACTAGTTTTATTTCTGTTCATTAATCACCAGTTTCAATTTACAAATTATTTTAATAAAAATAGGCATTTACTCTCTTATATTTAGTTAGGTCATAACAATTACAGATTGCTATTTGGTATTACCTTTGTAAAAATGTGTGTTCAATACAATTGAGTATTGATATAAGATATTTTAGTACCACCTCCTGATAGGTATAGACAGTATTTCTCCCATCTTTAGAAAAGTCACTGTAAATACAAGTCAACAATTCTACCAAATTACTGCTTTGAGACAGAAAGTGGACTTTCTGTACCTGAGCACTTTCCTCAACACTGATAGCATTCTATTGATTTTGTATATAGACACAGTGTATATTAAACTGTAAAAATCAAAAGCTTTAAAAATCATTTAAAATAGAGCCAATAAGAAGGGTCAGGGGGTTAATTTTATTTTTTTCATGAAACCAAACATTGGGACCCAAAGGTCGAAAGGAGATAATCAACTTCTCTATGACTATCTTCTGACCTCTGCCTACCAACCATGGCAAACATTCTCCTCACACCACACAATAAGAAAAAGGAAAATTTCTTCTAAATATACAAAAATATTTAATTCAGAATTTTTTCTCTTTTTTATTAATTGTTATTATTTATTACAATTTATTCACTTTGTATCCAGGCGCTAACTCTCTCCTTTCCTCATCTTCTGCTAGTTCCACCTTCCCTACTTCATCTGCCCCTATGTCCCTCCCCAGTGGCAAGCTCTCCGATCACCTCCTTGTAGGGGGAGCAGCCTTGACAGGCCACAGGGGAAGACAATGCAGCCAGTCTTAATTCAGAAATTCTAAATCCAAGAATTTATCCCAAATGAAAAGCGATTGTTTTATACAAAGCGATAGAACCATAAAAAATATTTTGTACATGGATAAGGTGATTAAACAATTTGCAAAAAAAATACAACATATCTTTTAGTGAAAATATAAGTTAATTTTGTTTGGATTCCTTCTGACTTTCAATATTTTAACTTTCTTACACCAAGTTTTATGTGTCTTATGACGATCAAATGATAATTAGTAATATAAATGATGAATTATTTATGCATATAAGTATAGACATGATATTCATGAAAATCAATGTTGATTTTCATGTATACTATAAGATATCAGTTTTGTTTTATAGGCTTTATGCAAATATTAGAACAAGAATTTTTTCAAAGATAATATAAAACTATACCATCTGCCTCACTCATAGTGTTATACATACGGCTCATAATTTCTTCTTCACATTCATCCTGACATCCTACTTGTTTTGAAGAGTATGTAAGTATGTATGTTAATATAATATATCCTAAAGAGCTTAAAACCAAATTTCTTTATCCATAGGAAACTGTCAAATAATTCTATTTATAATGTACAAAATTATCATGTAACAAGAAACCTTAAAAAAGTAGATCTTAGATGTTTCTAAAAAAATAAAATAAACCACAGACACCATAACAATCTTTAAAATTTTACTCATGGAAGTAGAGGCAAAGTGTTACCTTTTGCGACCATCATCCTCAACATTCTTATCTAGCAATCTGATATGCTGAGAGCTGATAAATACCAAAGTACAGATAACAGAGGGGGAAAAAAATAAAGAATTTCTACAGGTGATACTTTATGACTGAGGGACTTTGTGCCATTAATTTCTGTGCTAAAAACCCTGTGTGCTGTAAACAGGCACAATGACTCATTGATTATTTCATTAACAATGTGTAAATCAAACAGTAGTACAAAAATGAGAATTAAAGTTATTTTTAGTAATGATGGTTTTATGCTTTATGCTCTTTCATTGATAAACCAGGCATCAAAGCATTTTGTAGTGTTCTTTATATTAGAAAGATCACCACTGTTAAAAAATAGTATAAGATTATTCACCGTTCTGAAACATTCTATATCTTCAAACATGTCATCATGCATAGGGTAATGCTTTAACCTTGTTCTCTTTAAGACAAGTTAGAAAGTACATTTCATGTAAATTTAGACTGTCTTTATATGATGTCTTGAATATGAAATAAGAATACTAAGAAATTTTCTGAACATTTTCTAATTCCAATATTATAGTTTTGGTGAAGATTATAAATACAAGGTGTGAAGTACAGGAGGAAATTGTCTAACAGTGGCTAATATAGGTAGATGCTGATGCACAAGCAGTAAGTCTGAAATGATAATGCCCTCCCACAGACACTATATCATCAGAGACACGTACTAATAACACATAAACATCTTCCTAAGCCAAACTTTTCTGAAAAAAATTTTCCTTGATCACCTGCTTCAGAGCATTGATGACATCCTTATTCCTCAGGCTATAGATCATGGGGTTCAGTAATGGGCTCAAAAAAGTGTAAAAAACTGCAATTACTTTGGACTCCTCTACGGACTTCTCTGATGGAGGCTTTAAATACATGCAGAAAAGGGTTCCATAAAATATGGTGACTGTTGTCAGGTGGGAACCACATGTAGAAAAGGCCTTTTGTCTTCCCTCAGCAGAACGAATCCTCAAGATGGCTGAAAAAATGTACAGGTAAGACAGAAGAATGATAGAGAGAGAGCTTATGAGAGTAAAGCCAGCCACCACAAACATGGCCATCTTTTTGACATGAGTGTCAGAGCAGGCCAGCATGATGAGAGGAGGGTCTGCGCAGTAGAAGTGATTGATTTCATGGGAGCCACAGAAAGACAGGCGGAAAGTGAGCAGAGTCTGAGAGAGCCCGTTCAGGAAGCCAAACACATACGGGAATGTGACTAGAGAAACACAAACTTTCCTGGACATCCTGGTACTGTAATGCAGAGGGCTACAAATGGCCACATAGCGGTCCAGGGCCATTGAAGCAAGGATGTAAAACTCCGTGATCACCAGAGCAATGAAGAGGAGACACTGTGTGAAGCACCCGGCATAGGAGATAGTCTTCTGGTGTGAGATGAAACCGTGCAGCATGTTTGGGGTCACATTGGAAGAGTAGCAAATGTCTACAAAGGAGAGGTGCCCGAGGAAGAAGTACATTGGCGTTTGCAGGTGGGGATTGGTCCGGATCAGCACAATCAAACACAGGTTTCCTGCCAGTGTGATGGCGAAGATGACCAGAAACACCACAAAGAGTATCTTGCCCACGACTGGGCTGTCTGTGAGTCCAACAAGAATGAACCCCATCACTCCAGTATGGTTTAGCGAAGACATTCTCTTTCACTTTGCAAGATGAAGTGAGAAGAACATAAACAGTGCCTTCTAATTTAGACTGTGTTCATCTATGAGTTTTTTAATGTATATTTTTTGATCTGTAGTATAATTCCTTTTCTGATCAAATTCTTGCAAATTTCCATCTATCATGGTCAACACTTATTTTTTGGTGATTTCTCTCTGTTTTCATTTGTATCCTTTTTAATCACAGAAGCAAAGACCACCAATTTTTGTTGTCTTTCTTCTGTGTCACAACTGTATGTGTTCCACCATAGATAAGAACTTTCATACGCATTATTTACACATGTATACTATGCTCTTAGCAATGCCCATGTTGAATAAATTTTCATATTTTTTTAACAATTGAACTTAAGGAAAAAGTTTTAAATTTATGTCACTTAGCCGTTACTATCAAACAAATGGAAAATGAAGAACTGTTTCCAGTCTTTGAAGCTACCATATCCTGTATATATAAAGCAAAAATAAAATATGATCATTCAAGACCACATGTTACTTTTAACCCCCAGTTGTCTTTAAGAGAACAAAGAACCTCTGGTTTATCTTTAAAATATATACAACAGTTTTTTAAAAGGAATATTTCAAGGAATAGTCTCATTAGATCCTGGTGCCAGTTGCCTGTATTCTCAGCTCCTGGGTGGTTACAGAAGGAAAACTGGCAACATCTGATTGGCCTGGGGATAATTAATCAAAGTAACAAAGACATGTTTCTACAATCGAAACCACTGAAACCATCAGTAACAATAAAGCAGTAATAGTAAGAAAAGAATTGTTCCTTGTTAGATATTTATCAATAGGTTTACCCCTGTTCAGGGCAAATTCCTTTCTGCCATTACTCTACAGAATTATAGCAGTGATTACAAATTCTCACAGAGTATATGTTGCAGTGTAAAAGGAATAGATACGAATTAATAAAGAAAGATAGGCAATATGTTATCAAATGAAAATAAACTGTGACAAGAAAAGCAAAGGTTTCTGATGGAAATGAGAAGCTCCCTGAAAGACAGTATTTGAACAGTCAAAAACATATTCAAGTGTCTAGAATAAGACCTATCACTACAATGTGGAATTCCTCTGTGTGTGTGTGTGTGTGTGTGTGTGTGTGTGTGTAAAATGTTCTTATGCTCTAACCCATTCATAAGCTCATTTGATTTGGGAAGCACACATTCTTAAATACAGTGTCAATGCCAGTTTCATCTACCATCTAGGACTTCTATGTATTTGTGATACCATAAAAATATGCCTTAATATTTCACTTCAAAAACTATCACTCATTTGCTTCTCATACCTACATCAGAGTTCACACATAATAATGGATTCTTTAGAATCACTAAAATATATTGACATATGAATAAAATGGTCAGTAAAGGGCAATTGACTCTTTTCCACAGTGATAGATAGCAATTTATATACAAGCATACAAATATATTTGAGTTAACAAATACAGAATTTACCCTACCTGCAAATACTGTCCTACTGTACATCATACAAACTAGGAAGATTTATAATATATTTTCTTGGTATAATTTCCTAAGTGTCTAAAAATAGCTTTAAAGATCCAATTTAAATATTCTTTGATTCCCATGGGCATAATCTTAGTTTGATGCTGTGAGTTCACCTATGAGGCTAAAATATCTCCCTAACATGATAAACAACTCTCTCTCCCTCCCTCCCTCTGTGTGTTTGTTATTTTATCCATTGATAGCAGAAATAAAGACAAAGACACATAGTTAGATGATGTTTTATAGACTTTGTATGCTAAAGTAAAAGGGACTGCACCTAGAGCCTCTCATTTTCCTCTGTACTCACTAAGGAGAGGTCATCCAGAAAGATTGAAAGAAAAGGTATGATAAGTGACAGTTTTAAGGAAAGGTCACTGAAAGAGTAGAGTACAAATACCATCTTTTACTCTTTACCCATTTCTTGAATTTTAAATTGTAGCTGAATGCTACAATTTAATTTTTGTTTTTTTTCTGAATAACATTATCTATACAAATTTGATATAAAAGTAATTTTTCTTTCTCACAGTCGAACAAATGAAATTATCCTTTAGATATTTATTATGATGAAGATGAGAAAAAAGCTAATCATTTTCAACTTATATTTCTTCTCTGAAAAAAATATAATGCTGTTTACCACAAGAAATTTAAATAAAATAGCTCAAAGAAATTAAAAACATGCAGAGTACATTTATTCTTTTAATAAACAATGGCATGAATGTTATTTTAGAACCAAGACAGTTTATGATTTGATTAAAATCCTGCTTCATAAGACTACCACTAATAATTGGATCAATAACCTATAGCTGACTAATAGATAGGCCTAAAATATAACTTGATATTATTTCCCTGCTAAATAAACATATTGATAAACTTACTCATAGATTAGAGCATGACTCAATGCTTGTCAGAGAAGCTTCTTTTTGCAGTTAATGGGGATTAAAAATAGACTCTCACCTGGTCAACCTGTGAGAAAAAGAGACTGTGGAGTGCTACTCTAAAGGGAATATCTAAATCACACTCCCTCTCCTCAAGGCTCAGGGATCATTAAAGAAGAAAGGGATGAAAGGATTGAAGACTCAGAGGTACTGGCCATCTGCATCAAATAGGATTTGTTGTATGTAACAGGACTGCTGAAGAAATGAATTCACAGTGGCTGTGTCTGTATCCCAAAGACCTACAAAAGTTCAAAACAGCCACACATATTGTATGAAGGATAAAAATATCACAAAACCAAGCCACTGTAGTTCTGGCTGATTTTTAAATTACAGTAGAATAAATATAATTCCAATTTTATTGCGGGTTATGTCAAAAGTAAGGCAATAAAGTACACAAAAACACCAGGAATAATTCCTTTTCTTCTGTATGATGATATCTACAGTGATCTGAAAGTGTAGTATAACTCTTTATTCTTTGTGGAGGTAAAGACAGAAATTCTTGGCTAAGTGGTAAAACTAGAGATTAGAAGCCTTAGAAAAACAATGAAAGGCTACCCAGATAAGGTAAACCATAATCAGTCTTCTCTTAATTAGTTTTCAGAGACATAATAATATCATTTGGATCATACGGCATAATATTGTTTTTCTCCACAGCCTGACACAGGCGATATACTTGAAAGAAGCATGGATGAGACATTAACTGAGTTCTCTATCTTCCCATCATCTGCATCAATGTGGTATATCATCCGAGATGTCAGTTGTCACAGCACTGACTTTCTCCTGCACCAATGAAAACGCAATACCTACATCATTTCACAAATATTTAATAACAACTTCATAACATCTGAAAGGGATGAAGATAAAAAAGTGAAATGCATTGAATTCAGCCTTTAACATGTTTTAAATAATTCAAAAAGACCAAAATCTTTTCACGTTATTACTGCAAAATTCACATTCTATAATTTCTGGTAAGAATTTTTGTATTATATATTGTACTCTTGAAAGCAATGTGAGAAAAATAGGTTTGATATTAATAATGAGTAAAGTAGTAATGAATAAACTTATAATATGCATATCATGGCTGAAATTTTTATTTCTTACACTCCAGATGTTTAGGAAGCTCAAAATTCACAGGTATTTTTCAGGTATGATATTAACTATAACTGAAAAAACTGATTGTGTTGACAAGACAGCTGATTCTCTGAGGCAGTTAATTTATGTAAAATATGTATTTGTCACACGTGTCCAATACATATCTGTATAACATGTAGGAGGGTAAGAAATATCTGTGATGTTAATACACCGACTTTAGTACACTTCAGTACAACTGAAGAAATCAAATAGCAAATTTAAAAATCTAAGATATTCCACATAACACAAGGATGGAAAGAAAAGCCTCATAGAACGTTTTCTGCAAGATTTTTTTTATATTCCACATAACACAAGAATGGAGAGAAAAGTTTTATAGAATATTTTTCTGCAAGATTTTTTTAACTGCCTCTTTCACATCTTTATTTTTTAAACTGTAGATGAGAGGATTAAGCATGGGAATCACTACTGTATAAAACACAGAGACAACTTTGTCCTGCTCCATTGAGTAGCTAGTAGTAGGTCGCAAGTACATAAAGAGAATTGAACCAAAGAAGATGGTGACAGCCAAGAGATGGGAGGCACAGGTGGAAAAGGCTTTGTGTCTTCCCCCTGCAGAAGGCATTTTTAATACGGCAATAAGGATACACAGGTAGGAAATGAGCACAATCAGAACACAGACGAGAACAGTAAAACTGGAGAAAATCATGATAACAATGCCATTGATATGGATGTCAGAGCAGGAGAGTTTGAGCAGGGGTGGTGTGTCACAATAGAAATGGTTGATCTTATTAGAACCACAAAAGGACAGTCTGAAAGTCATCCCTGTGTGGATGGCTGCATTGCCAAAGCCTGCTAGGAATGAAGTGGTCACCAACATGAAACAAATTCTGCCAGACATGAGAACTGGGTACAGCAGGGGACTCCAGATGGCTGCATAGCGGTCATATGCCATCATAGCCAACAGGAAGCATTCAGTTCCCAAGAAGAAGCCAAAGAAGAAGAACTGAGCAGCACACCCATTGAAAGAAATGGCCTTCTCCTCAGCCATGAGGTTCACCAGCATCTTAGGCGTGACTGTAGAAGAGGAAGAGGCATCAACAAAGGAAAGGCTGCTGAGAAAGAAGTACATAGGTGTGTGCAGACAGCAGTCAATCTTAATAAGTGCCATCATGCCCAAGTTACCCACCAGGGTCATTGTGTAGATAATCAGAAACAATGCAAAGAGGACACCTTGCAGCTCAGGATTCTCTGTGAGGCCCAAGAGTATAAATTCTGTCACTTCTGTCTCATTTTTACCTTGGACTCCTTCTGTGGTTCTGAACATTTTGCTGCAACACAAGAGTTGGTAAAACATTACATTAATCACATATAGGTGATATAAATATTAACAAATTTAGTGATGGAAACACAGATACATATCTATCTATATCTGTGTGTATCTGTATACACACACACACACACACACATATATATATATATATATATACACACACACACACACACACAGAGAGAGAGAGAGAGAGAGAGAGAGAGAGTGTTTTGTTTTGCTTTGTGTTTTTGAGACAGGTTTTCTCTACATAGTCTGGTTGTCTTGGACTCACTTTGTAGACCAGATTGTCTTCAAGCTCACACAGATCCACTTAAAATTTTTGATACAAACAAATTCTTATAGAATACTGAAATATTAAGACCATAATCAAGAGTACCCTGGAACTGATAACAACTGAAAACCCTTATATCTGAATCTTGAGTACTGGCTGCTAAGAACTTTGAACAGATTTTAATATCTGTTGACTTTAATTGTACTTCTCCTTAACAATGTGTTGTGAGATAACTGTGTTTATTATTAATGATGAAGCAAATTATAAATATTTATGTCATGTACATACAGCTGAAGAAACATGACACATGTTACTTAAACCACTCTCATATCTACCTCAGTACATTACAGTAATTTAAAATAGAAAAGTTTAAAAGGTGAGTCATAAGTGACAAACAGGATGTTTGTTTATTAATTTATTTATTATTTATTTATTTATTACAGTTTATTCACTTTGTATCCCAGCAGTAGCTCTCTCCCTAATCCCTTCCCTCCCTCTTCTCTTCCCATGCTCCTCCCATAGTCCTGATAGGGAATGTCCTCCTCTTCTTCCCTCTCATTCTAGCCTATCAGGTCTCATCAGGACTGGCTGCATTGTCTTCCTCTGTCTCCTGGCAAGGCTGCTTCCCCCTCAGGGGGAGGTGATCAAAGAGCCAGCCACTGACTTCATGTCAGAGAGAGTTCCTGTTCCCATTATTAGGGAACACACTTGGACACTGAGCTGTAATGGGCTACATCTGTGATGGGTTCTAGGTTATCTCCATGAACGGTCTTTGGTTGGAGTATGAGTCTCTAAAAAGACCCCTGTGCCCAGATATTTTTGTTCTGTTGTCTCCTTGTGGAGCTTCTGTCCCCTGCAGGCCTTCCTTTCTCCCCCTTCTTTCATAAGATTCCCTGCACTTTGCTCAAAGATTGGCTATGAGTCTTGGCATCTACTTCATGGTATTTTAAATTTTTATGGCTAACAAAAGAAATTAAAGATATCCTCAAACCAACATAGGATTTAAATAAACTAGACATCAAGAAAGCTCAATAATACACTATAATGATTACAGAACCATATCGTAGGATATGTAAACACTCATGATGAAAATAAGACCATAAAGAGCCAATGAAGTTTGTACCTTTACACTGAAAGTCACAAGATCACAAGAGAATGATTATGTAGCAAGTTAATGAGGGATAGTGATTATCTACTAGGTCGATCAAGCTTGAAGAAAGGATTTTTAATATTTGCACCAAAATAAACAGGAATGAACCACAAAGTCTCACCACCACCCCCCACTATTCTAACAAAGATATGTCCTGTTTATCTGTAATATGCTTTATACCTTGCTGGGATTTTGCCTTCAAACTCACAGCCCAGGCAATACTGAAGAGGCCTTTGCTTGTCTATGTGTATCTGGAAATAACTGTAAGGTTTCTTAACATTCTTCTAGCACATAAAATGGCAAAGAAGTGTGTATGGGAGGGCTTGCAAGAAAGAGAGAGAATGGAAATTACAAAACAAAATAAACCTGAGTTTTAAAAAGGCCACAGAGTTATGTTATTTATTGCTGTTTATCTTATTCCCACAGCTGTAAAACTCTGAGCAATAAAAACGGGTGTAGATTTAACACACTTTCTTCATCCTCTATGCTTTTAAAATTCTGACTCACTAAGTAGCTCAGTAAGTTAATACCAGAATGGCTTTTGTTTCAGGTCAGTCCTCTAAACAAGCAGAATATTTAAAGTATTCCCCTTACCTTATGTAACTGCTCAACCTCTTTTGATCCTCCTATTTTTGTTCTATGCCTAAATTTACAAGCAGACACAACTTCATCGAGAAAGAACAAGCTTCCTGATGTTCTTGATGGAGTTATGGAAACTCTTGATTAACTGCATGTGTGCACACACATGCCTAAAGACAAATTGAGACTTTTTCTTTCATGTTTCCTTAAAAATAAACATTTCAACATTCATTATACTGCAATGAAGTTCCTTTCAAAGGAGACGTCTGTCACTGTGGTCCAGTTGTGTGTGGTCTGCAGCTGCCAGAGACTTCAGGGCACACTGGATAATATTCACACTCATTTTAAGTAGAACGTGGTTCTCATTCCATGGTCTCTGGGGACTGGTTCTCTCATGTGACATCCATGTTATCTATGTATTTTCACTTTGAAATTAAGAAAATATCAAGTCTCTTCTGTTTTTCTTTGCTTCTCCCTTGGGAACTCAAACCTATGGAGAATAATTTTTGAGTATTATAACTCTAAGCACCATTTAACATTCTTCCTCTGTTTCCTCTGAAAGCTGGGGTGTGTCTGCTTGGAAATTTTGAGTCCATAAAACAACAAGTTACACCAATCTCTGGTGGCACTTTCTACAATGAAGTTATGTACACACAAGAAAGTAGGTCACTAGATAATAGGTAGGGCTGGAATGGAGGAAGCATTAGACAATCGAAACCCCAGGGGTTGTTTGGTGGTATGATACCTCTGTTCCATGATTTTGAATATCTCCTATGTCTTTCTTAGCTATATCATTTCTAGTGACTTTGGAGATAAATAAAATGAGTGTGAATTGCTGCATCTAGTACACAGAGATCATAAAAAAGGTTACACACATACACAATTATCAGAGAGGCACACATTTGTGAAAAAAATAGGGACACAAGAAGTGTTGGAAGAGTAAGTGAAAGGGTGAAAAGATATAAATTCATGTATGAAAATCTCCTTAAAAATAAAATAAAAATTTCCTCACTCTTACACCTATTTTATACATATTTAAAATCTCCACAAACATAATTAATAAAATGAAGGATGATGTGAGGTTTTCTTATAAGACCCTGAAACCATAGTGTATTCTGTAAACGTGTCTTTTATTTATCTTTGTAATTGTCATTTCAGAGGCTTATTGCCTCCATCTACTAACCTAGGCCTAGTCTTGGAAGATTCTAGCTTCCATAAAAATCTAATCTATATCTAGAATTTTTTTAAGCCTTTGAGACTTATTGCTGAATAAGCTCACCCTTTCTAGTTCTTTCTGAACTCTGGATGGCTGGTTCAACTCAGCTGTTGTGGCTCAAACTCTACTCCAAAATGACTGAATCAATCTGGCTTCTCTCAGTTTCCCACTGAATTGCTCTGCTTGGCCTCAAACTAAATCTAGAAATATGATCTAAATTTCTGACTTCTCATTCTTGGACTCATTCAGTTGTCACCTCAGTTTGGTTTGTTCTTTTTTCAACTTCTCTCTGTAAAATGCCACCAGTAGCATAAAAACAATGAAATTAGCAGGCAAATGGATGCAACTAGAAGAGGTCATCCTAAGTAAGATAACCAAGACCCAGAAAGATGAACATGGTATATACTAACTTATAAGCAGATATTACAGCTATAATACATTATAAGCATACTACAATCCTACAATCCGCAGACTCAGAAATACTAAGTAACAAGGACTTCCCAAAAGAGGTTGCTGAAAGGAGGTTCTCAGAAGGGGAATTAGAATAGACAGCAAAAGTGGATGAAGAGAGGGAACTGGGTAGGAGATAGAATGGGGAGAGAAACAAGGGTGGGGATCAAATGTGGGATAACAGGGTAGAGTGTGAGGAGGGAGGGCTGGGTACAAGAAGGCAAACTGAGGGGAGAGCATCTTTTTATCAGTCTGGAGGACTGAAACATGGTAGACTCCAGACTGGATATGAGTGTGATTCTAGCTGAGACTCCTTAAAGAGGGAACATGAAGACTGAAGTGACTACCTCCTAGCCAGGCAGGACTAATGGAAGGAGGGAAACAACCCACCTTCAAAACCTTTGATCCAAAACTTACCCTGCCTACAAGAAGTGCAGGGATAATGAGGGAACAAAGATCGAGGGGGAAGTCTAACCACCCCCACAATATAGAGCCAGCCCCTGACATTAATGATGCTCTGTTATGCTTGCAGACAGGAGCCTAACTTGATTGTCCTGTGAGTGGCTCCAGCCAGCATTGGATGGAAACAGATTCTGAAACTTGCAGCCAAGCATGGGGTGGAGCCCTGGGGGTCCTGTGGGAGTGTCCAGGGAAAGGTGGAAAGACCTGGAGAAACCTCATAAGAAGACCCACAGAGACAACTAACCCAGTCCCATGGGGACTTTCAGAAACTGTAATCTAAGTCAACTAAGGAGCATGCATGGTCTGGAAGTAGGTCCCCTGCACACATGTGGCTGATAAGCGAGTAGCTTGGTCTTCATAGGGGCACCTGTCCAGTGGAAGAGATGCTGTTTCGAACATTGCCTCTGTTGCCTGCTTTTGTATCACTTCTCCCTGGTAGGGGTGCCTGGCCTGGCCTCAGGGGACGAAGCTATGCTCAGTCCTGATGTGATTTGATGTGCTGAGGGAGGTGGATACAGTGGGCCAAGGCTCTCCTTCTCAGGGTGGAAAAGGAGAAGGGAAGGAGAAAGAGAAGGGGGGACTGAGAGGAGAGGAGGGAGGGGGGCCACGGGTGAGACATAAAGTAAATATATCGAAATTTGAAAAAAAAAAAAAACACCTCCCAGTAAAACCTGCCTCTGAATTCGATGATTCAATGAACTGAACTGCCACAAACTCAGCTTTACCGCCCTGCCTCTCAACTCAACTCAACTGACTCAGTTGAACTGCTTGAACAGATCTCCACCATCTGCAGCCCTCTGTCTCCTGCATTTTGGGATTAAAGGTGATTACCACTATGCCTGAACCTAAGTCTTTCTTTACCTGAAACTTGTTCTACAACAGGCTGGCCTTGAACTCAAAAATCGGCTTTCCTCTGTCTCCTGGAATTAAAGGTGTGTCTGTATTCCAGCCAGAGTACCACGTTGCTGGATTAAAATTCCACTATAATATTCACCTAAATTCTTACCTGATCACTCCAGTGGTAACCAGAGCCTGGGCTTCAAAAGGAAATCCTGTACCAATTCATAGTTTTTAAGGTTCTGTATCATTCATAGATGATACACTAAAAAGAACTTCACATACTCAACATTCAAGCTTGGATGAGTTTAGACATTTCAAATACATTATGATGCTCCAACCAAGTACCATGCATGGAGAAAACCTAGAACCCCTGCACAGATGTAGCCCATGGCAGTTCAGTATCCAAGTGGGTTCCATAATAATGGGAACAGGGACTGTCTCTCACATGAACTGATTGGCCTGCTCTTTGATCACCTCAACCTGATGGGGGAGCAGCCTTACTAGGCCACAGAGAAAGACAATGCAACCACTCCTGATGAGAGTTGATAGAGTAGGATCAAAAGGAAGGAAAGGAAGACCTCCTCTATCAGTGGACTTGGGGAGGGGCATGTGTGGAGAAAGGGGAGGGAAGATGGGATTGGGAGGGGGGAAGGATGGGTTTATGGGGGGATACAAAGTGAATAAAGTATAATTAATAAAAAAATTAAAAAATTAATGGACTCATACACCTCTGAAAGTTTTCTTTCCCTTCCTTTTTCTAATTATACATGACAGCTTTGTCTTTTTTTAATACACTATTGCTATCTGTAAGAAATGGTCTTCATCTCCTCCCTGCCCCTTTCCAAGTCCACTGATAGCGGGGACCTCCTCCCGTGTTCCATCTGACCCTAGCTTATCACATCTCTTCAGGAATGGCTGCAATGTCCTCTTCTGTGGCCTAACAAGGCTGCTCCTTCCTCAGGGGGCAGGGAGGTCGAAGAGCCAGCCATTGAGTTCATGTCCAAAATAGTCCCTGTTCCTGGAACAGGAACATTGCTCCCAGAATGCCGGGGGCAGGGGGGCTACAGCTGGGATACAAAGTACATAACCTGTGATTAATATAAAATAAAAATGTTAAAATTAAAAAAAATAAACACAAAGAGCATTTTTAAAATGGTCTGTTTAGAAGGACTTCCAGGAATAAACAGAAATCCATTTTATTCATCCACTAAATCACACCACACAATAGTCTTTAGCCTAGACAAAAATAAAAATAAAAAATTCTAAAAATGCAGGGCATGATGATGCACACCTTCGGTTCCAGCTTGAGAAATCAGACAGGCAGGTCTCTGAATTCAAGGCTAGCCTTGTTTACATAGAGAGTTCCATTCCAGTCAGAGTTTCATAACAAGACCCTGAGTTAAAAAAAATGAAATGAAATAATAAAATGAATAATTAAATGAAACATAAAATAAAATAAAATGACATTAAGTGTCTAAAAAGATCATCATTACAGTTTCCTACCTTCAAATAAATCTGTGCATTTTTTTTATCACTAATCTCAAAAGAAAAAAATAAAAGTAAGATTCCTTAGGGGATAATACTTAAGGGTTTCTCTGAGTATCTAGTGAATGCAGAAAATCATTTCATAACATTTCTTCTGGGAATCAGGGTGACTCTGAGAATTAAATACCTGTTGCTCACAGGCACAGCTCTGAAGCAAACACCAGGGGAGTCAAGGCCTTTTGATTAGCAGCATAATATTTGCTCAGCAAGATCCACTGAGGAAGAAGACTTCAGTCAGAAGCAGGTCAGCTCTGTGCTGGGAAGAGTTGAGGTGTGCTCAGGCAGGGGACATTGACCAGTGCTCCTCTGAGGACAGGCTCTTTCTGACACCAGGTTCTGATAGTTCAGCAACAAAGCAGGGGCCTGGTTTTAACTTCTGGTTGTTATTAAAAGTCAGAATTTAGAAAATGACAGAATTAAAAGTCTTCCTCTCCACCACATCCAATTTGTGAATCAGAAATCCACACTGAGAGAGCAGTTTACCCAGACAAAACCACTGCAAGGGCTTCAGCAGGGTCTCCAGAGCCTTAATTCACGTTCGTTCACAGAAGCGTCAAGTTCATCCGAAGCCTGAAACACATTTGTCTGCCATTTATTTCAACAGCAAAACTCTATTTCTAGATTTTGCTTAAACTGTTCTGTTTGTGGCAAGCAATGTGATCAACTGTTTTTTTGCAGTATGCTACCATTTCTTCATAGGGGTTGAACGGTCATTATATTACACTAAATGAAAAAATATATGAATATGTACATAGTTTCTATTATTTATTTATAGTTATATTATTTGTTTATAATATTATTTATAATATAAACATTTGCTTTAGCAATTCTCTGAGTCTGAGCATTACAGCCTACTCCCTACTCATTTTTAAATTTTGCTGTGTTGCCTGAGAATTAAAATGTTCTTCCCTTATCAGGGACTGTGAGACAAGCACTGAATACCTTTTAAAGATTTGTGAATATGCTCATTTTGAATCAAGAATTGACCCTTAGTACACAGTCCCATCACACAAGAATCATTGCAACCAGCATTTTAGATACAGTTTAACTGAATTTTGTACAATATTGTTAAGACAAATATTTTTACTCCAATTTAAAAAGTGAAAATCCATTAAGACAATGAGTGCTCTGGGAACTGATAGCAGCAAATGGTAATGTCTGCACTTCTCCATCCACAACTCAAGAGAACAAGCAGGGTGCTTTGTGGTGAGTGAAGCATCATCTCTTATTCTTCTCTCTTTGGATAAAATCTTGAAATACAAGGAAGGAAGGATGCACTGCTAATCACATTCTTTAGCTGAGTGACATAGCCAGGTGGGCATCTGAGACTTAACTTGTTACAAGTTATCTCTTCACTCCTATAAGTACCGCAGTTCAGTGTCCTTCCTGTGATTCAGAAATAATGTCTGGGTCTGGGTCCTTATCTACAAAATTATAGCAGGGACTTTTTTTCCTTCAGTAAGATAATTCCTATCTTGCTGAAGAAAAAAAAAAAAACCAGCCTAGCAAGGATTAAACTATTTCTTCATTTTCATAAATATGTATGAGGGTGAACACATACTTGTCAAAGCTCATGTGTGACTGTGAAAGGGCATTCTCAGATATTGGTTCTGTCTTCCACCTTCTTCAAAACAAGGTATCTTTATGGTATTCAGCACTCAACTGTCCCATGAGTTGCTGGCGATTCACCTGTCTACTTCTCAGCCATCCTAGAAACACTGAGATTTTCTACATGTGTTACTCTGCTGGGTCTTTCATGAGTTCTGCGGTTTCAAACTCATATCCTTACTTTGGTGTGGAGACCACTTTACCCATAGAGCCAGATCTAAAGTTCTTTTTTTATTTCGTCTTTTTGCTGTTACTAATGGATTGCTTTTAAATTTCTACATGAAGCATCAAGGGCAAGAAATGAACACTATCTAAAAAATCAGCCAACCTATATCTGTGTGATTGTTCAACTAACTTCCAATGTGACTCTGCAAATTTCCTCAGTGAAGGTTGAGTTTCCCTAAAAGGACTGAACTGTGAAATAATACATATACTCATCAGCAGTAATAAGCTGACACATCATCTAATTTTTTTAATTTCTTCTTGATTTTGTAGACAGCTACATTGAAGTATAATTGATATAAAACATACCTTCAGCACACTCAGTTTGGTATATTTCATTATATGTACACAAGCCTGAAATAATCACAAGCAATTCACCATAGGCAAATAGTATTGGGGATCACACATCTGCTTTTCATCACTATTGATTAATCTCTCATTTTCTGCATTTTTGTAAATGGGATAATTCAAGGTGTCAACTTTTTCAAGGTATCTTTGTTCTCCGCGTACTATTACCTTTGTACTCAGCCTTCACAATATATATATATTATATATATATTATTACAATATATAATTATACATAATATAATTACCTTATATTATTACAATATATTATCATATATTGTATATATTGTGTATATATATATTATATATACATTATATAATGACCAGTGTGCCCACACTGTAGTCATTAAGCTTGTCCCTATGCATGGTATTTACTTAGTTTATATTTTTTGATGGATGATTCATACAGTCACTGTGCACAGGTTTATTTGTAAGAGACTATGTACTTGTACACTTTATATTTCTAACAATAATAAAAACTTTAATTTTACTACCTTCTTGTCAACACATACCACTCATCTAAAGTTCAATTATTTTCATATGTATTTATCAATATTTCACTATTGATTAATTTATATTTCCCTAATATGAAAATTTGAATATTTTCTTTATTAAATATTAAATGTATTTAAAACCAAACACAAAGTTTTATGTAATCAAGAATGATACAATTTTCTAGTCGTGTGATTTTTTAAATATTATGGCAGATTTTAACTATATTTTCAATTACAAAATTGTGTATACATGTGTGCATGTATTTGTGCATTTCTCTCTTCAGGTTTACATAGGCATTTTACCCATTTCTAAATTGCCTTCTTCTCTGTGTTGTTTTATTTGATTTGGCTTGGATTGCCCACTGCCCTTAATTATAAGGTGAATAGACAGCTATCTAATCAATGAGGAAAATGACACATCAAAAATGGGTATTTCTGTGTTTTGTTTCAGAAAAATGGAAGAACATCATCACACCTGACCTTTGTTGCTAGAGAATACAGTGGACAATAAGAAATACAAGGTAAAAATCTGGTGGTGTGTGCAAATGACTTCAGTTTACTAAGGCCTTTGAAGAGGCAGAACTTGATCTCTCACAAAGCTCAATATCTCCCATGTATGTGTGCACCTGGAAATGACACAAAATCTTGACCAAAGTTGCAGGAACTGCTGTAATAGTCACTGAATTGAATGAGTGGATGGAGCTTTGAGAATCATCCAAACAATGCCTTCTTTTATTATAAAAAGTCTATAATATCATGAGCACATAATTGCTTATTTTTTAGTTCTTCCAGTGATTGTGAATGTACCATGCTCATTAATTAATTAACTAAACTCACACACGCTAACACACCACGCGCGCGCGCACACACACACACACATACACACACACAACACACGCACACACACTGCTTAGAACAATGGATAAAGAAAATCACTCAGTTGTGACTGAGTTTATCTTTATGGGCATCACGCAAGACCCTCAGCTGCAGATCATCTTTTTTGTGGTATTCCTTATTGTCTACCTGGTCAATGTGATAGGGAATGTTGGCATGATCATCCTGATCATAACGGACAATCAACTTCACACTCCCATGTACTTTTTCCTCTGTAACCTCTCCTTTGTTGACTTGGGCTATTCCTCAGCCATTGCTCCCAGAATGCTGGCTGATTTTCTATCAAAGCACAAAGTTATCTCTTTCTCCAGCTGTGCCACCCAATTTGCTTTCTTTGTAGGTTTTGTGGATGCTGAGTGCTACGTCCTGGCTGCCATGGCCTATGACCGCTTTGTGGCCATATGCAGACCTCTCCACTATAGCACTCTCATGTCCAAGAAAGTCTGCTTGGCCCTGATGCTGGGCTCTTACTTTTCTGGCCTAGTGAGTTTAGTGGCCCATACTTCACTCACTTTCAGCCTCAGTTACTGTGGTTCCAATATCATCAACCATTTCTTCTGTGAAATTCCACCACTCTTGGCTCTCTCTTGCTCAGACACTTACATTAGTGAGATACTGCTGTTTAGTTTGTGTGGCTTCATTGAGTTCAGCACCATCCTCATCATCTTCATTTCCTATGCCTTCATCCTCATTGCAATAATCAGAATGCGGTCAGCTGAGGGTCGCCTGAAGGCTTTTTCCACCTGTGGGTCTCACCTTACTGGTGTCACCCTTTTTTATGGTACAGTCATGTTCATGTACCTGAGACCAACATCCAGCTACTCCCTGGACCAAGACAAGTGGGCCTCTGTGTTCTACACCATTGTCATTCCCATGCTGAACCCCTTGATCTACAGTTTGCGGAACAAGGATGTGAAAGCTGCTTTCAAAAAACTCATTGGAAAGAAACCTCAGTAATTAAAGGAAATTAAAATCTGAGTCTCTGGAGGTAAATAAAGGTGGAAGAAAGATATTGTCGGGATATATAAAGTGTAAAATGACACCCAAGTTGCCATCTCCTTACTGAAAAAAAATTCACTGTTGGAAGAGTTTTCTAGAACATTTTGCAATCTGAATCTCATCAAGTTTCTACAGCAACTATGAAAGGTGGAAATTATCTCAGTTTACAGATGATAAAATTAAAGCACTAGCAGGTCAACAAACTTGTCAAAATTAACAAAATATAAAACTGATCCAAGGTCCACATTTCCTGTGGCAAACACACGGGTTACAAATTGTCTAGAAAACAATCCACATACAGATTCTGTGACTCATAAGCCATGTAATCTTTCTCAAGTTATTTGATATTTCTAAAACCCAATTTACCTTTAGCTTTAAAAACTTTTAATGCTGTTTGAGAACCCTCTAATATTTCCATGTAATGTGTTTTGCTCAAATTCACCCCCCTTTTCCCCCTCATTCCTTCCCCATTGTCTGTTTTAGTCATTAAGTCTATTTAGTAATGCTTATGTTTGCAGTACTATAGGACCATCTACTGGAACATGAGTGGCCTCCAAGGAGCTGAATTCTTAAAGAAAACACACCCCCCCCCAAGCAGCCATTAATTGCCAATAGCTCCTACTCTAGGAGTGTGGCTTCATACCCACTTTCCCCATCCCTGCTGGGATTCTGTCTGCCCTGATGCATGTCTTTTATGCACAGTCATGGCCACTGTGAATCCATGAGTGCATTAGGCCTGTTATAGACAATAAATAGGGTTTTACTACAGACATCCACTGCTTCTGGAATCTTAGAGTCTTTCTGTGGTGTTCTGAGACAATCCCTGAGGCCTGAAGAGAATGGGTGTTTAGACAATCAGACACTGAGACGCTCAGCTCTGAATGCAAAACCTTATGACATATTAAGGCTTATGCCCCATCTGGTACTAGTTTTCCTTCATATAAAATATGTATAATAAGCAGCAATTATTTATATTTATTTTTACATCCTTGTAGCCCCTTCTCTCTGCTCCTCCTAGCCCCACCCTTTCTCCCTCCCCTCTATCTCCTCCTCTTTTCCTCAGAAAAGGGGAGCTCCTTTCCCATCCACCCCAACTCATCAAGTTGCATCAGGACTGAACCTGTCCTCTTCCCCTATGGCCTGGGAGGTCAGACCTCCAGGGGGAAGGTATCTAAAAGCTAGCAAATGAATCCCTATCCCATACTGTCCCTACTTCCCTTACTAGAGTACTCACTTGAAGCCTAGCCTGCCCATCTGCTGCATATTTGTAGGGGGCCTAGGTCCAGTTCATGCATGGTCTTTGGTTGATGCTTCTGTCTCAGCAAACTTCTCTGGGTCCTGGTTAGTTGGCTCTGTTGGTCTTCTTGTGGAGCTCCTGTCACCTCCAGGTCCTCTTCTTTTTTCTTCCACTATTCCCCAAGACTCCCTATGCATTGACCAATGTTTGGCTGTGAGCCTCAGCATTTGTTTTGAGGTGCTGCTGGGTAGAGCCTCCCAGAGAACAACTCTATCTGTAGTGGATTTTAACCATATAATACAAGATAAGCATACTACGAGGAACAGACCCAAAGAAGATAAATAATAAGGAAGACCCAAATGAGGATGCATAAAATCTCACTCAGAAGAGGAGATAGAATAGACAGAGGTGATGGCTGAATACAGAGAACAAGGCAGGAGAAGGAGCACAGGGAGTTAAGAGGGTGGAGATCAGACCTGAGGAGAGCAAGGGCAAGAGGACAGAAGGCCTGTAGAGAAAAGAGAAACGCCGGGTAGGGACATCTCTGTGACTAGCTGGAGACCTAAGTCAGGGTAGGCTCCTGGGAGTATATGAAGGACACCCAAGCAGAGACTCCTAGTAGCAGAGGCCATAGAGACTGAAGAAGACACCCTCTAAATAGACTAGTCTTCTAGCAAAGATTGGGAAACAGGGGAATACCAACCCACCCACAAAAACTGAATCAAAATTTACCCTGCCTATTAGATGTGCAGGTATAGAGACAGAGCAGACACTGAGGGAATGCCCAATTGATGCCTCGCTCAATGAAAGACCCACCCTATGGGACAGTGCTAACACCAGACACTATGAAGGATACTCTGCTATGATTTATAGCTGTTTTTTATTTATAAATTATACTTATATGTGTTATATGATAAACCGCAGATGAATTATTTTTAATTTTTGTCCTGCAATTGTACTTCCATAAAGCTCTTAGAACAAGAGAATTGTGGATGTAAATTCAACCATCATAGTTTCAATCCCAGTCATACCAGCTTGGTCAGTTAAATCTTTTTATATCTATGTACTTCAGTTTCTTCATTCAAACAAAGAAGACACTATTTGTATTTTAATGATACTATCAGTTTGCATAATTAATAGTTCAATAAATTTCTAATGTTTGAAAGGACTGAGGTTTCTTTCACCTATTGAACTTTCTTACAATAAGTATAAAAACGGTAAATATATCATATTACCCATAATATGTTGTGTAATTTCTAATCATCAGTAGTCTTTAAAATCAAAAAGAGTTTTCATCACTTCCTTAGTTTCAGTAACCCAAAACTGAATGAAGTGAGTATGAGAGGTATATCAGTGTGACATAAAGCTGAGACTCAGTTGCATTTGCTCTATGCTTGAACTATATGACCTCAGGTGAGAATGTTTTAAACAATTTATAGTTGATATTGATGGAAAATGTAAGATGCACACTTAATTTTATGGAGCTTATCCTCCTATGGAAATACAATGAATGTAAATATCTTATATTACAGGAAAACTAATGATAAATATTATGAAAGAATCAGAAGATTCTATGTTGATTCATAAAACAACAGTGCATTTTCTCCAGAGATGAAAAAATATTATGAGATAAGGCATTTGAGTCACCTTTAAACTTTGAGCCAAAATATGAAAGAAAATAGTGAGGTAACCCAAAAACAGAAACACAGGCATGGTATACACTCACTTATAAGTGGATATTAACCGTATTTTATAGGATAGCCATACTAAAATCTACAAACCTAATAGGGAGGATGCTTAAATCTCATTCAGAATGGCAAATAGAAAAGACACCAGAAGCAGTGGAAGAGAGGAAACAGGATGGGAACCTAATATAGAGGGTCCTCTGAAAGGCTCCACCCAACAAGGGATCAAAGCAGATGCTGAAACCCACAGCGAAACTTTGGGCAGAGTGCAGGGAGTCTTACAGAAGAAGCAGAGGGTGGGTATAGAAGGAAATGGAGGGGACAGGAGCCCCACAGAAGACCAACAAAGCTAAAAATCCTGAGCCCACGGGGTCCTGCAGAAATTGATGCACCAACCAAGGACCATGCCTGGAGAGGACTTAGATCCCTTGCTCATACCTAGCCTATTGGCAGCCTGGTCTCCATGTTGTTGCACAAGTAAAGGGAGCAGGGGTTTTCTCTGTCTTCCTCTGTCATGAACTCAGTTGCCTATTCTTTCATCACTTGCCCCTGGCGACGCAGTCTTGCAAGGCCACAGAGAAGGAGGATCCAGGCAATCTTGATGAGATTTGATAAGCTGTGGGCAGATGGCAGAGGAGGATAACCCCCACCACCTGCAGTGGACTAGGGAAAGGAGATGGGGGAAAGAGGAAGGGGAGTAGGACTGGGAAGAGTTGAGGAAGGGGGCTTCAATCAGGATATATAATGAATAAATTGTGAAAAAATAAAAAAATTTAAAAAGAAAAGAAAATGAGTCAGGGAGTTTAACTAACCATGGAGGGTACTGTGTCAGAAGCAGTTGTTTGAGCTGAATGTGCTGGTGAGAGGGTCAATGCCCCTTCATTATTTCATAACAATTTAAAGACATGTAATTAATCCCTTTAGAGAAAAGGAGTTTTTATCTTGTGCACAGTAGAGAATAGAGTCATGGCTCCTTGAAATCATGTCACATACAGGCCTTCATCCATCTACCCTCCACAAGCCTATGCTTAACAGGATTTGATTACAGAAGGAAATTTTGCTTTGCATAAGCTCTTGCTTATTCCAGAACCTGTTCTCTAAACTCCACAAATCTGCCTGCAGATCCACACAAATTTCTATCGTATATTGCACATCCGTCAGTACTTCTTCATAAACCATCCCTAGACTCAGCACCACAATGAGAACTAGCTAGGGCAATGTTCCTGAAGGAAGGTTCCCCGCTTATTGAATATGTTTTTTATTGCCACCAGATGTGCTGGAGAAAATAATAATAGTTCTGCCTCTCTCAGACTCTGAAGCAGCTGGGAAGCTGAAATATAACATGTTTAAGAAAAGTGTTGAACATTAATTCTGCAAACACTTGAAGCATCTGTACCGTATTGTGAAGGCTCCCTCAGGAAAAGGGAAAATATAAAGGAAGGGTTAAGGACTTACAAACATTAATTATGGACCAACATTCATCAAATAAATGAATGGCCATGACTTGTTGTAACACAAGAGAGCCAATGAAATCCAGGCCAAATTCTCAGCCTGGAAAAACATGAACTCCTACAGGAGTATCAGCGACTGCGCTTCTTTCCTAACTGAGACTTAGGTCTAACACCTAGCAGTTTTACAGCTTTGATTGATTGATTGGTGGACAGATCGATGGTTGATTGATTGATTGATTGATTGATTGATTGATTATGCTAGATGCTGTACTCTGAGCTGCATCTACTGGAAATGTAGCATCAAACTCTGCCCACATAGCCCACTTTTTGAAACAATGCAACTGGAAATGGGGAAATATAATTGCTTTTATGATCATATTCTTAGCTGTGGTAGTGTAGGGAGAATTAAAACAGTTAAACTAAACTTTCATCCTGGATAGATCCTGTGTCACAAGCACAGCTGCCGGGAATTTAGCTGTGCAATAGCCATGTATTTTTCAGAGCCCGTTCCCCATCTTCCAAAGGCACTATTTCTGCCTCCTCTTTCTGGATGTCCCCTAGCCTGAAGGCAAAATGTGTAACCAAGATAGACCGTATGCATGCATAAAATTTTAAAATAATAATAACATCATAATATTATCATCATAATGTTGGCCTTAAAATTAATTTTGTATAAAATACTACTTCAGGATTTTGACAGGTTTATGGTAAACTTACGTTTAGAGATGGTGCATGATCCATAGTAGACAAGTAAATATATTTATCACAAAATATGTATTAGCATAAATAGTATCTCATGTTATCAAACCAAAGTTAGAATCTTGTAATTATAATTTTGTTCTTTCTTTAAATAGCTCCCTAAAATGTACATTAATACTGATCAACTAAGGTTTAGAAGAAATACAGTTCATGAGAACAGGCTATATTTTGTTAAAGCTAGTCTTTGTTAAAATACTCCATTTTCACAAACACGGCATACTGTTTATTCAGTCTTTTATATGGTACTGGGATCATGACAGGAGATGAACTTAAGAGGACACTATAAAATTATGAAAGAAGACTAAGAAGGTGGGCAAAAATGGTTAATAGGGTGAATTTTTTAAATGCCACAATGAAACCCATCAATTTCTATAATCAGTATTGGTTAATGAAAAATAAAGTTCTTTAAAGTATAAAGTAAATGAATAAATAAAATGCAAATATTTCAAACAATTAACAGCTTTGAATGCTGTATATTTTATACCTATGCCTTCTGTCCATTGCAATGGTTACACACAAAATATCAAGAAATTACCTGTTTGGAAAGTCCAGGCAGCAAAGAATCAAACATCCGTCATCGTTGTCAGTCTTAAAATCACTTCCTCCTTGTGCAGTGCCTAACATTTAGTAAGTACATTTATTCAGGTAGCATTTCCAAACTACTGCATTTTTCTTTCATGTCAGAAGAAGCAAACATAAGAGTGACAAGCAAGATCTGGATGAGTCCTAGTTTATATCCTCAGGTGCAACTGGATTTCTTTGTTTATTGTGCCTGATCGTAAATTGCTGGATATGTAAATTAAAAAACCTAATAAGAAATGAAGAGTTTACTGATAGATTCACAGAGGGTAGAAGCCTCTGCCTTTGGTTGTTTACCTACTGGCTTTGGGCCAATAAACTGCCTGAAATGTCTGTGAATGATTAATTCAGAGCTTCTGCAACCATGTTTTGTTAATTAGGAAAGTTTTTAACTGTGCATATCATTGGCAATTTTGAGTTTCTTTTTAAAGTCGTTTCTAAATTATCAACAGTAAAATAAGCATATGTCTTATTTTGAAATATTTGGAAGAATTTCAAATGTCATCCTATCCTTTCAACAACTTATTCTGAAGAAAATGTATCAAGCATGTGTTTCTAGACCTGCTGTCTCACTTAGAAAGACAAATGTGATGGACATTGGAAGTAGAAGAAAACAAGTAACAGGACAGGAGGGCCTGTAACACCACAGAGGACCTCTGAAAGACTCTACCTAGCAGGGTAGCAAAGCACATGCTGAGACTCAACCAAACCTTCAACAGAGTGCAAGGAATCATATGAAAGAAGGGGGCATTAATATGACTGGGAGAGGACAGGAGCTCCACAAGGAGCAAATATATCAGGGCACAGGGGTCTTCTATGAGACTCTTTCTCCAACCAAGGACCATATATGGATATAACCTAGAACCCCTGCTCAGATGTAGCCCATGGTAGCTCAGTATCTAAGTAGATTTTCCTAGTAATGAGAACAAGGACTATTTCTGACATTAACACAATGGCTAGCTCTTTGACCTTTCCCCCACCACTGAGGGAGGAGCAGCCTTGCTAGGCCACAGAGGTGGACATTGCAGCCAGTCCTGAAGATACCTGATAAGCTACGGTCAGATGGATGGGAAGAGGACCTCCCCTATCAGTGGACAGGGGCATGGGAGGAGATGAGAGAGGGAGGGTGAGATTGGGAGAGAATGAGGGAGGGGGCTATGGCTGGGATGCAAAATAAATAACCTGTGATTAATATAAAAAAATAAAAATTATAAAAAAACATATGACATTTACTGGTAGATATAGGTAAATACTAAATATTACAACCACTGCGTAATGAATATGCTCTTGATTCATATCTGTGCCTTTGTATTTTGCTTTCCAAATATGCAAATTTTATGTTTATGTTGACTACCTGCATCAGAGTTGTGTTTTTACTTATTGACTCTTGAATTTAGGTAGAAGAAATGTTCATATTATGTGTGTTGGATATTAGTAAAAAATGAATTTCATCTTTTTGTTTTTAGTCTAAAGTACTCACTTTAGTGGTGAGCTTATTCCTCACCACTGCCAGACTGTCCATGGCCTAGCAGCCCCTGCCTTCCTGGCCACCTCCTGCTGTTCTCCTTGGCTCCTTTTACTGCACTTTACTTACTCTCCATCTGCTCAGATAGCCTCTCTAGTCCACCATCCTAGGATCCTTCCTTCTGGTTCTTAAATGTCGCCCAGATGAGGACTCCCCGCCTATTGCCATGTGTCAATATCCCTGATGATTACTTTCTCAAAACTGTAGTTTTTCCAATGTCATAGTTGTAAGTTCATTATGTATCAGTACATATGTTAATTTGTGTATCAGAAATAATTATGAAAAAATATTTTATTTTATCTAATATTACATCACATAATCACTCAATAATAGGTTACAAAGAAATATATTATGTATGTGTATATACATATTTTATTGAATGTGTATATTTTATTTGTATATATTTTTATTGAAAAAAGATTTTTTTCATACAGTATGCTCTGATTAATATTCTCCCTCCCCCTACTCCTGCCAGTTCTTCTTCACCACTCTTCATATCCATATCCAACCTGTCTTTGTCTCTCATTAGAAAACAGAGATCTAAGGATTAATAATAAAATGAAATAAAAAATATTTAAAACAGTTCAGAATAGGACAAATTGAACAGAAATAAAGATACAACAAAAAGCATGAGAAACACATACAGAAACAGTGACACAGGTTTTCACACATAGGCATGCCATAAAAACGAAAATGTAAAAGCCATAATACATATCCAAAGGACCTGAAAGTTAAAATAAACAAGTAAAGTAAATAAAGCCCTGACAGAACATAATGAGATAAAGAACTTCCAAAGAGGCTGTTGAATTCTGTTAGTGTTGGCCATTCACTGTTGGCATGGGGCCTACCCTAAATAAGGGTTTATTTTCCTGGTGAGGGTGCCTTGAAGAAAACTGTTTTTCATTCGCAAGTGGTTATCAATCTCAGGAGCTTGGGGGTTAGGGGTGGGACATGGGCTCACTTCTCTCACCTCTAGGACCCCAACTAGTGCACACCTGTGCAGACCCTGTGCAGGCTGCCTCAGTCCCTTTGAGCTCATATGTTCATGGTTGGTTTAGAGGGCCTTGTTTCCTCTTTGGCTCTTAGACTATTTCCACCTCCTCTTCTGTAAAATTTCCTGAGCCCTGAGGGGAGGTATGGAGACATTAAGCAAGGCTATATGGAATGAGATCAACATAAAGTCTGAACCAAAAAGTAGAATATGGAGACCTGTCTCCAGGGAGACTAAAATTATCAAAATTATGAAATTTTATATTAAAAATAACCAAACACTTAACCTGCAGGTCTACATGTGTGAGAATTGATATTTCTCTTATCAAAAATATATTATCTAAACAGAGGCAAGTTTCAGCTTGCTGACAATTTCAATAAAATCTTTTTACAGTATGACTCGGGAGATACAAACTTTACTAGTGAGTATCAAAATGCATCCATGCAGTTAAGTTGACACATTGAAGCCCCACCATGTACTTGGAAGAAACACTTTTTTTTTCCTGTTGCTGCAGATGGATTTAAGTGTTTGTTATGAAGGGCAGTGCAACAGCTGATGGTCTAAGTATTTTTCATTCTCTCTTTAAATAGTTAGCAGACAATTATCTTAGATTAGCAGTTGGGTTTACAGCCCCTTCATGGATTTTATGTTTTCTGTTTTGTGATAGCTCTCCTCAGAGAGCCTTTAACATCTTGGTTCCTTAGGCTGTAGATTAAGGGGTTGAGCATAGGTGTCACCACAGTGTAGAACACAGCAATGACCTTACCACCAGCCCTAGAGGACTTTGATTGGGGTCTCATGTACATAAAGATGGCAGTTCCATAGAATAAGGTCACAACTGTCAGATGGGAGGCACAGGTGGACAGAGCCTTGTGCCTCCCAGAGGCTGACCGCATCCTAAGAACAGAGAGAAGGATACGGGCATAGGAAACAATAATAAGGAGAAAAGGAATGAAGACAATGATGATACTAAATACAAAAACCACCAGCTCAGTGAGTGAGGTGTCAGTACAAGCCAGCCTCAGAACTGAAGGAACCTCACAGAAAAAGTGATTCAAGACATTTGGTCCACAGTAGGGCAAACTCAAGGTGAGAACATTGATAACCATGGAACTCAGGAAGCTACTGGACCAAGAAATGGCTGCCAGTTGGATACAGGTATTTTGATCCATAATAATAGTGTAATGAAGAGGATGGCAAATGGCTACATATCTGTCATAAGCCATGACACCAAGAAGAACACATTCAATCATTCCAAAGGAGAGCGAGAAGTACATCTGAGTAGCACAGCTGGCAAAGGGAATGGTCTTCTTCCTCCCCACCATGTTGGAAAGCATTTGTGGGACATTGGTGGATGTGTAGCAGACGTCCAGAAAGGACAAGTTCATGAGGAAGAAGTACATGGGGGTATGCAGGCGAGGCTCTATCTGGATAATAGTGATGATGATAATATTGCCCACCACTGACAATACATAGAAAAACAAGAATACAAAAAAGAGAACCAGCTGTATCTTGGGATCAGATGAAAGCCCCAGAAAAACAAACTCAGACACAGTAAAGTTTATTTTTGTATGATCCATCTTTTAAGGGTACTTTCCTTTCACAGTACCAGGCATTGCCCTGAAAAATCACGTGTCCAATTGAGCAGTATTGTAGGCCAGAGATTTAAGAAAATAGGTAAAGATCTCAGCTCATAAAACAAACAAACACAGCTTGCAAGGCAAACACCTCAAACACTTATATTACACTTGGATTTACATGAAGGTTTTCAGGCCAAATAGTGATATGAAGTGATGTTAAATTATCTTGACTGTGAAGTCCTGGAACTAAAGCAAGGGGATCTTAGAAAAAGTTACGTTGCAGGTTTCTTTTCATCTTAATGAATAGTGGAAGTGGGGGGTGTAGGAGGCTTCCAGGTTCATTTGTACAGCCTCCAAACATCACTTACATTTTCTATTATGAACAAGAAATGTTAGTGTGGTTTTTAGAAGTGACTCTTTGATCATCTCCCACTGGTGAGGTAGCCAGGGGGAGGTGATGCAGCCAGTCCTGATGAAACCTGAGAGGCTAGGGTCAGATGAGGAGGAGGACCACCCCTATCAGTGAACTAGGGGAGGGGCATAGTGAGGGAAGAGGGAGGGAAGGACTGTATGGAGATGATGGAGGGGGCTACAGCTGGGATAAAAGGGATTGAATTATAATTAATAATAATAATAAATTTAAAAAATACAATTAGGATTTAATGACATAAAAAAGAATTGACTCTAATGGTAGCATCCATGGTTTCTCCAATAGATTAGATATCTCTATGTGTAGCATCATGATAATAAACAACCAGGAGAGTGGATGATTAGGGGTGCAAAATTCTAACGTGTCTGCTTTCCAAAACACCTTTTTACATGCCTGGCTTCTTCAATCATTGGCGAGAGGCCTTGCACATTCATATTATCAGTCTGTGACTTGCTGAGCTCATCTGTAGAACAAGACAAAAATATCATGTAGTTCATATATTTTATATGACTGATAAATTATATGACAAAAACTGCATGAAAACATGAAGCAAAATGAGGAATTGATCATAATCATTCAATGCATGAAATCATCATAACATCATTATATTACATTACCACAGTAAAGAACTCTTATGTATACAGAAAAATAATTTTTGAGAATACTAAAATTAAAAAGGAAGAATAGCCTTTGATACATGAAGTGCTTTTGTATGGTTAGTATTTATATAATTTTACTACTTATCAATCATTTGAAATTACTTGAGTAATTACAAAATATTTGTTAGAAGTCCCAACAATACTCATGTCTGTACATAAACATCAATGTATACTAATTGTATCAAAATGTAAAGTTTCTGATCTATTGATATGTGTGCTCACAAAATTGGATGACTATAAAGGACATCAATATTTTGGGTAACTTTCTCCACACTCTATATTTCAAAATATAAATAGGATAACTCCTTAATTTCGTTGAATGTACACAACTGTCCCAAAGAGCATCTTTAGTCATCTAATGTCTGCAACTGCTAAAAATATCTACAAACCATGCAATTGTGGAGCTATTTGGAAAATTAACTGACCCTGTTCCTATGTGAACACATGGTTATGTCTCATTCACACAGGAGAGCGGAGAGGTTATTTTTAGAAATAAACATAAAAGCCAAAATATAGAGAAAATTCACAGAGATAAGTATGAGATTTTTGTGTAATTCCTTGCAGATCTCATGAAGGTATCATTATCGATATCTAGAACCTCCACTTGTTTCACAGGGCAATAGCTATCATTGCCAGTGTCTTCTTCCAATATACCTGATTTAAATACTGGTATTATGTCTTTCCTACAATATGTGAGGCTTCCTTTTTTGCAATAACCAAGTCTTTGCTCTCAAACTATTCCATGTCTACTCTTTGGATAATCTTGTGTGTGTGTTTGTGTGTGTTTGTGTGTGTGTGTGTGTGTGTGTGTGTGTGTGTGTACCCAGAAGTGTGCAGTGTTGGGTTTCTGAGGGCCCTTTTATGTTTTATTATGTCTATCTAGTCCATAAAATAAGCACTACTAAATACTGCAAAACTTCAATGAATCCTTCCATTTTCCTGTATTCACCTTTATCTTATGTGAGGAGTAAACTTATTTTCATGATACCCAAGATTTTCTCAAAGTATATACTCAAGAAAAAGGATTTACTTACCAGTGACAATGTTGCTAAATGCACAATAACTATTTATATCCATTAAAAATCAGTTGGCATCATGCTTAAAAACCAGAATATGTGGTTAAATTATACTTTTTCCTAAATTTCCTTGGCATTATATACACACAAACTATTCAGCATTTATGCACTACAAAGATGAGAACAAAATTTCCTTTCAACAAGTAACAAGAAGTCTTACTATTTTTACAAAAAGCTAGCAAAGTTGCTGCTCCATTGTAAGTTCAATAACTCAATCTAATATTCATATATAGACCACATTAACTGAATAAATTTCCTGATTAATCAAGCTGTTTATCACTTACATTTGATTTGTATTTTTGATGGACTAGATGGACACTATTGATTCTTTCCAGGGATACTTTTGTAAAATAATATATTATAGGAATTAAAAAAATAAATTCTGGAAAAGAAGAATCAGAATATGAATGATGAACACAGCACTTTGTACTGCATTATTTGGGCAAGCTGTGTTTATTCTTGTCTTACAATAAGTGACAGATATGTTACTACTAATTGATGACACAATGTAGATACTGTTTCAGAATGTATCTGAAAGTTTAGCTCAGCATTTAACAAAGGATTTTATAAATCACTGTAAATAGTTTGTTTATAAACTCTAGGTTAACGCAGTTTGCTAAAAATATGTTTCAGTCATTCTTTTTGTGATTGTTTAAATACAGTATCTCATGTGTCTATCCTTAAGCATCATGTATAACTGAAGTTGATTTTGAGCCCGTGATCCTTGTCTCTCTGGCTCTCAAGTTTCTGAGATTACAGAAATGCACTGCCACACCCACATTAGTAAAATATGAATTAGATATAATCATATTGCTAATGTTTAATATGTTACTGCAAAGGCATTTGAAGCCTTTTTTAGCATATATAAACCCTGTTGCCCAAATATATGCTTTCCTTTCAGGGGTCATCATTTCATCAACTATAAAATGTATTTTTACAAATAAACTTATATGAAATACATATATTTAAATAAAGGAAATAAAGTAGTTTCAGGATTAAGGAATAATAGAAATTACTCCATAACAAAATTTACCGAATTATGTATAAATATAAGGAATTCAATCAAGTGATGTAAAATCCAACTTTCTAATGAATTTATCATTAATTTATGCAAATTATGCTGGAAGAATAATTACCACTTGTGCAAATAAGGATACCATTAATAGTGGTTAAAGGTTATCATATTGATATATTAGCACTTTCCAAGAATCAATATCATGAATAGTCTTGAAACTGTGGAAGGGAAAGAATGTGAGCATCACAAACTTCTGGGAAGGAAGGACTTAAATCAACAAGAATGCCTATGAAATTCCACTAACATTTAAACAACTCTTGATGGTCAATAAAAGGAATTTTATAACTTTCCCCTTGATGTACATTTTCTTTACTGAAAAGAAACAAAATCTAACATTATTGCTACCTAATATGCTCTTTATTACATGGGCAATATTTTTCAAGATATTTGTAAATACTTAATTTTATTTTCATGAGAACTGACTTTAAATGCAATAATATTAAAGATCAGAAGGACTGTGTAACTTCCTTAGAAAATTTACTAGAGTCAAAGTCTCTATTTAGTTCTTAGAAATCACACTAATTATTGTTATTGTTTAACAACAACAACAATAATAATTTTATATGCCTCAACATGTACTGCAATTAAAAACACAACGGAGACGTGCCCAGAATCAGAAGAAACAGATGGAGATTTCTACCTTGTGCCTGTCATCTGCGTCTTCAAGAGACAAAGCTGAAGAAATTCAGGAAGAAGTAAGAACAATTTCACAGAAGTGAATTAGTCATGGTAATACTACTAGAATGTAGCTCAGCCTTCTTAGAAAATGAAACAAGAGAATAGTGTGCACACAATGAAATTTCTGAATCATCTGAGTTCTTTATCATGTTAGATGACTGAATGAATTTTAAATTCTTAAGGGAAAAAGTCCCAGCCCAACAATTAAAATTTAATTATTTGTACTGTGTAAATCTTGAACTATCTGTTTGGCTATTTTTCTCTCATTTATGAATGTGTACATGATTTGCATAAATTTTCCAGTATCAAAATACACTTGTTAATGCCTTCAATATATATCATTCTAGGACAAAGGAACTAATTTAAACTTAAAAAGTCAATACTGTATCAATGTCA
The DNA here is from genome assembly GCA_028658305.1 of Pachyuromys duprasi. NCBI lineage: Eukaryota > Metazoa > Chordata > Mammalia > Rodentia > Muridae > Pachyuromys > Pachyuromys duprasi. The sequence goes on from CM053752.1 coordinate 60,118,449, forward strand.
GGGATACTTTATAAAGCCATGACCTGATCTAAATCTGTCAAATAGATTCTCCAGGAGATAAGGAATTTTGAAATTATCAAAGAGTTTTCTTTATTTATTTATTTTCTCTAAAAGAAAGTCCTTACTCATTGATAATCACCTTCTTTTCCCCCATTTCTTCCCTCCCTTCCCCACATTGCTCAGAACTGCTGAAAAAAAAAAAAAACACCTTTCTGACCATCCTGTAATAAGTTCAACCTTTAAGTTTCTCTGCATAAATGAGAACATGGAGTATTGTATCTCCATGCCCAACACATTTCACTTAGTACAGTGCTCTCCAGCTCCATCCACATTACTGTGAGTGACAGGATTTTCTTTCTTTTTGGGTTCCATAGTTTTCACCTATGTGGAAACACTACATACTCCTTGTCCATTCATTAATTCATGGATATTTAGATTGTTTCTATCTAGTGAATGTACAAAAGTAAATAGTTTGTGTTCCTGGAGCTTTCATTTGAATCAGTTACATATTAGCAAAACCACACTCAATATTCAACTGAATGACTCAAGTTGGGTAAAGACAGAAAAACAAACAAACAAACAAACAAAGACAACTCAAAGCTTCTGAAATAACAGTGTGATGGCTTCATTAGTAGAGGAAATTGGAGCTCTAAAAAACTAACAAGAAAACATAACGTGATTTAAAGGTGGAAATTATTACATGTTAATTGCTCAAATGCATTGAAATCCAGATAGAGAACAAAAGTAAACTAGTTTCTGTTTAAAATTTAACAGTTAGAGAGAGAGAGAGATGATGGCAAGATTAAAAAGGTGTCTTGGGAACTCAGCTTTTCTGAAGCTTGTAGGGTTTTTTTGTTTGGGTTTGTTTTGGTTTGTTTGGATTTTGGTTTGGTTCTGATGTTTTGTTTTGTGTTCCCCTAGAGATATCAAGCAGGTATTTGAATCTGCATGGCCAGAGAACAGCAGACACAGTTGGTATCAACACCATCAGAGGAATGATGTCACCAGCGTCTAAATACTATAATTAAAAGAGCAAAAGGAACAAAATCTGGTTATGAGGAAAGGAAAAGAGCCAAAGGCGGAATAGTAATCAAGACAGCATACGGGAGGAAATGAGAAGGCTGTCCATGTGAATATGATGACCTGAAAGCCAGAGACTATCAGGAAGGAACAACAGACTATCAGTAGACTGTGACAAAAGCTATGCACAGACTTAATAAGAAAAGGGTTCAAAGTTTAGTTTTGTTTGTTAGATTTACCATATAGTCACTGAAATCTGGAGAAGAAGCAGTCAAAAAAAAAAAGGTGAAGCGATCTTTTTTTCAAAATATGCTATTCACACACATACATGCATGCTTCTTTTTTATTAAATTCTTTATTAATTGCACTTAATTCACTTTATATACCCCTGCAGTTCCCTCCCTTCTCCAGTCCCAATCCCTCCTTCCTCCCTCCTCTGCATCTGTGTCCCTCCCCAAGACCACTGATAGAGAGGTCTTCCTTTCCTTCGCTCTGATCCCAGTTCATAAGGTCTCATCAGGAGTGGCTGCATTGTCTTCCTCTGTGGCCCAGCCAGGCTGTTCCCCCCTCAGGGGAAGGTGATCAAAAAGCAGGCCAATCAGTACATGTCAGAGACAGTCCCTGTTCCCATTACTATGGAACCCACTTGAACACTGCATGCTTCTTAAAGACTGAGTGTGCTAAGGACAGAACTGAGTAGAAACTGAGTGTATTCTTTGGCTCTAAGAGAATAAGGTGTCAAATAAAATACTATATTGTGAGCTTTACATATTTAACTTCTATATAATTTGGCTTAGCAAAAAGTCAAAATACATGAAAGTTTTTGTTACAACACATTTCTATTCCTATCTGTAAATTATTCTGATTATTTTTCAGTTTTCATAGCACTTAGAACTGAACATAGGGTAATATATATATATATATATATATATATATATATATATATATATATATTATCCAGAGTGGTTGTACCAGTTTGCAATCTCACCAGCAATTGAGAAGACATCCCCTTTCTCCACAACCTCTCCAGCATGTGTTGTCACTTGAGTTTTTTACCTTAGCCATTCTGACAGGTGTAAGGTGAAATCTCAGGGTCGTTTTGATTTGTATCTCCCTGATGGATAAGGATGTTGAGCATTTCTTTAAGTGTTTTTCTGCCATTCTACAATCCTCTACAGAGAGTTCTCTTTTTAGCTCCATACCCCATTTTTTAATTGGATTACTTGATATGTTGCTTTTTAACTTCTTGAGTTCTTCATATATACTGATATTAGCCCTCTGTCAGATGTGGGATTGGTAAAGATTCTTTCCCAGTCTGTAGGCTGTCCTTTGGTTTTGATAACAGTGTCTTTTACTTTACAGAAGCTTTCAGTTTTATGAGGTCCCATTTATTGATTGTTGATCTTAGAGCCTGTGCTGTTGGTGGTTCTGTTCAGAAAGTAATCTCCTGTGCCAATGAGTTCTAGGGTCTTCCTTACTTTTTCTTCTAACCGGTTTAGTGTATCTGGTTTTATCTTCAGGTCTTTGATCCACTTGGACTTTAGTTTTGTGCAAGGTGATAAATATGGATCTATTTTCATTTTTCTGCATATAGAAATCCAGTTGGAACAGCACCATTTGTTGAAGATGCTGTCTTTTTTCCATTGAATGGTTTTGACTTCTTTGTCAAAAATCAAGTTTCCATAAGTGTGTGGGCTCATTTCTGGGTCTTCTATTTGGTTCCATTGATCCACTATTCAATTACTATGCCAATACCATGCAGTTTTTATTACTATTGCTCTGTAGCACAGCTTGAGGTCAGAGATGGAATTACCTCCAGATGATCTGTTGTTGTACAGGATCATTTTGGAAATTCTGGTTTTTTTGTTTATCCATATGAAGTTGAGAATTTTTCTGTCATGTCTGTAAAGAATTGTGTTGGTATTTTGATGGGAATTGGATTGAATCTGTACATTTTCTTTTGGCAGAATGGCCATTTTCACTATGTTAATCCTACCAATCCATGAGCACGGGAGGTCTTCCATTTTCTTCCATTTCTTTCTTCAGAGATTTGAAGTTTTTTTCAAACAAGTCTTTCACTTCCTTGGTTAGAGTAACCCCATGGTACTTTATGTTATTAGTGGCTATTGTGAAGGGTGTTGTTTCTCTAATTTCTTTCTCGGCCCTTTTGTCTTTGGTGTACAGGAGGGCTTCTGATTTTTTTGAGTTGATTTTGTATCCAGCCACTTTGCTGAAGGTGTTTATCAGTTGAAGGAGTTCTCTGGTTGAATTTTTGGGGTCGCTCATGTATATTATCATATCGTCTGCAAATAGTGATACTTTGACTTCTTCCTTTCCAATTTGTATCCCCTTGATCTCCTTTAGTTGTCCTACTGATCTAGCTAGGACTTCAAGTACTATGTTGAAGAGATATGGAGACAATGGGCAGCCTTGCCTAGTCCCTGATTTCAGTGGGATTGATTTGAGTTTCTCTCCATTGAGTTTGATGTTGGCTATAGGCATGCTGTATTGCCTTTACTATGTTTAGGCATGTGCCTTGTATCCCTGATCTCTCCAAGACTTTAAACATGAATGGGTGTTGGATTTTGTCAAATGCTTTTTCGGCATCTAGGGAGAT
>CM053752.1:60122585-60148040 GCA_028658305.1 Pachyuromys duprasi
TAAGATCAAAAACTCTAGTGACAATGCATGCTGGAGAGGTTGTGGAGAAAGAGGAACCCTCCTCCATTGCTGGTGGGAATGCAAACTTGTACAACCACTCTGGAAATCAATTTGGTGCTTTCTTAGACAATTAGGAATAGTGATTCCTCAAGACCCAGCTATACCACTCTTAGGCATATATCCAAAAAATGCTCAAGTAAACCACAAGGACATTTGCTCAACTATGTTCGTGGCTGCTTTATTTGTAATAGCCAGAACCTGGAAACAACCCAGATGTCTCTCTGTATGTCTTTAATTGTTCCTGTACGTGGGCAGTTAAATTCTTCTGTATTTCTTTGAGGGCCTTGTTCATTTCCTGCTTTTGTTCCTCTCGTAACTGCATAAGCATAGCTCTAATATTATTTTCCTGTGTCTCTGCTGAACTAAAATCTCCATTGCTTTTGGTTGTTTCTGGTGGTGTCATGGTGTCTTGATTTTTGTTGGGTGAGTTCTTATGTCGACTTCTGGGCATTTGTTTATATATACTCAAGGAGCTGTTTGTTCCCTGAAGCTGAACTTCAGACTGGAACTGTCAGTCTCTGATGTCTGGAGTAGTCTTCAAGAAGATCAGGGAGTTCCAATGGTTTGATAGTGTTTTGTTGCCTCAGTTGTCCCTGTGGGAGGAAAGGTCATTGGTGCAGTTTCGTTGTTGGGGAGGGGGAGTAAGTGTGTGCGTGTGTGCACATGCCCTGTGAAGGTGTCTTAAAGGGGAATGCTAGGGGAGTATATGAGGTTGAGCTTTGGGGTTTGGGATCATGCTCAGAAGGGGATGAGGCCACTAGCGCGTTTAGCAAGCACAGACTGCTGGCAAGTACCTGCGCAGGTTTCCTGGATTCCCAGTGTTCTTCACACTGTGGCAGGTTCTGCAGGCTGGACTCTGAGGTCAGTGGGTGGCACTGTGGTTGCTTCCTTCTGAGCTAGGGGCTATGCTGGGATAGTATCAGGGGACAGCTTAGTGTGGACCAGTTACTATGTGTCCTTGTCCAGGGTGGCGGCTGGTTGCACCGGCACCGTGGGAGGCATGTGTTCTGCTCATCGCTAGCAGTTGTGCTCCCACTTTTCTCCCAGGTCTGGCCTGGTATCTGAGGTGCCTCAGTCTGGACCTGAAACTATGTGTCCCGGTCAGATGTGGTGACGGGCGGGGCCGAGAGAAGCTGCACATTCTGAACAGAGCTAGCAGATGTGTGCCTGCCATATCTCCCAGGTCTGGACTGGTATCAGTCTGGACCAGGAATTCTGAGTCCCTGTCAAAGATGGTGGCTGGCGGAGTGGTGGGAGGCTCCGGGGTAGCGGGTGGCTGGAGCGGTGGTAGGAAGCTGCACAGTCAGATCAGAGTTAGCCAAGGTGCGCAACTGATGCACCCGGACTGGTATGATCTCTAGGGAGCCTTGGCCTGGCCAGGAGACTGTGTGAGTCCCGGTCCTGGCGGCTGGTGGCACCGAGGGAAGCTGCGCAGAGTTTTTCCAGGGATTAACTGGGTGTCTCTAGGACTTTCCCACTTGATTTCCTCACAGTAGGAATTCTGCTCACCTGACAATCACCAACTCTGGTGTTTTAGGTCCCAGATTTCAGTCTCCTGGTCACTGCACCCACACTGCTGTCCTACTCCTCAGTCACAGTGTCCTCCCAGGGTCACCATCTTGTCCCCTCCTAAATTTTTTTTATCATCATCTATTAAAATTTATTAAATTTGTATCTCCGCTGTGTCCCCCTCCCTCATCTCCTCCCAAGCCTACCCTCCCTCCTTTTTCTCCCTCTATGCTTCTCCCCTAGTCCACTAATAGGAGAGCTCTTCCTTCCTTTCTCTTTTACCCTAGCCTATCAGGTCTCATCAGGACTGGATACCTTGTCTTCCTCTTTGGCCTAACAACTCTGTTATCTTACTTAAACATGTTTTTGTTTTAATCCAAAGTGTGAGGTTTTTGTTTGTCCTTTTCTTTGTTCGTACCTGATAACTGCCTCATGTAGGAGTGGTCTTTGCCAGCTGGACTTTGTTGAATTCTGAAGACCCTGAGGGGCATAAACACAGGACCCCAGAGGGAGAATGTGCAGTTGCTTGTAGGAGACAGACAGTGGAATGCTTGCTGTGTTTGCTGGTTACCTGGACTGCTGGATATCCCTTAGAACCCCTGCACAGAAGTAACCCTAGGTAGTTCAGTATCCAAGAGGGTTTCCCAATAATAGGACCAGGGATTGTCTCTGACATGAACTCATGAGCTGGCTCTTTGATCACCTCCACCTGAGGGGAGAGCAGCAGTCCACAGAGGAATACAATGAAGCCAGTCCTGATGAGATCTGATAGACTAGGGTCAGATGGAGGAGGACCTCCCCCATCATTGGACTTGGGGAGGGACATAGGAGAAGAAGAGGGATGGAGGGTGGAATTAGGAGGGGATGGGGGAGGGGGATATAGCTGGGATGCAAAGTGAATAAACTATACCTAAGAAAATTAAATTTAAAAAAATAGGGAAAAAACAACAACAAAAATATTTTACAGCTGTATTTATGATAAATATGAATACCTGAAATCTATAAAGAACTGAGAAACACAGTCCCCAAACATAAAATTAATAAATAAACAAATGAACAGACATATCTCAAAAGAAAAAAAAAAAACTAGTGCCTACATGTGGCACCCAATGTGAAGCACAACCTGTAGGCACTAGTTTTTTAATCTCTGCTTTAGGCTTCATCTTAGCAAATTTGGCTATAGAATTTGGGCTTTATCCAATTTTAAGATAATGCTTGTAGTTAAGAATTCACAATAATTAAACATAATAAAAAGTAGTTAAAAACTAAAGTAAATGTTCATGTTTAGATTAATTTTATATTTGTTTTTCAAAAGTAACTTTTTGACATTTGTTTATTTTATTTGTATGGGTGTCTTGCCTGCATGTTTATCTGTATAGGACATGAGTGTCTGGTGCTAATGGAGGCAAGAGGAGGCATCAGATCCCCTGGAACTAGAGTCACAAATGGCTGTGAGCCACTGCATGGGCCTGGCTGTTGAACCTGGGTCCTTTGAAAGAGCAGCAAGTGCTCTTAGCTGAAAGGCTATCTATGCAGCACCAAAGCTATCATTTTGAATAAAACCTACACATTAGGATCTGGAAAAATGGCTTGGGATTTAAGAGTACACATTATTCCTGATGAAGTCCTGAGATTTGTTCAGCACCCATGTCAGGTGCCTCATGCCTGCTTTTATCTCCAGCTCCAGGCAACCTGATATCTTCTTCTAGCTTTTACGGTCATTTGTATTCATATACACATACAGACAAATAAAGTAAATCCTAAATGTTGTGGTGTTTTGTTCTCCTGATCCTATACTCCAAGAATAAAGACTCATGAGACTCAAAATATATATTTATAAATACCTAAGCCAAATAGCTGAGCTCTTCTTTGACTAGCTCATATCTTAATAACCTGTTTATTCTAATCTAAGTTCTATCATATGGCTGGTTACCTGTGCTCATGTACCATGTGTCTGTCCTCCTCACCTCTTACCAGGCAACTCTACAACATGCCAGGCTCTATCCCTGAATCCTTTCTGCCTGCCAGAGGTTCTACCTCTTATTTCCTGCCTCAGCTTTTTTACTGACAGGTAATGCTTCTATAAAGACACATGAGATTCCTTCTACATCTAAAAAAGAAACAGAAAGAGTGACATGAATGTTATGAGAGTCATCAATTCTTCTCCAAATTAATTTAAAGACTGCTTCACCAAATGAAATGCATGACTAATACCATTAACTGAATCAAAAAGTGTGACTACCTATGTCATAGACCTCAGTGAATAACTTTATGTGAGTTTTCTGCTAAATTAACATAGTTATAAACTGAATCCTAAGTTTTTATCTGTATACCAATATATTAGAATATCACTCAATCCCACCAGGGCTTCTTCTTGTAGCAAATGATGGTTAACACAGAGGTCCACAACTAGTTAACCTGCAGATAATAAAAAACCATGGGGTACTCAGCTCCATGGGACATCTATGTTGTACCTCCTTCTCTCATATGTGTACAAATATGCATCTCAGTCTTTGAAGAGAAACGCAGACAGGACTAATGAAACATCTCCTGAGAAATAAAAGCTCAAGAACTACAGAGCAGTTTCATGTCTAACTATGCTACCATCTCATTAGATTGCCAAGCTTCTTTTTCTGGGGTAGCTGAGATCAGTGCTGGGGAAACAGGTACCAAATGTTACTTGCACATTTTCCTGACATGATTTTGAATGGGAAGCTGATAAATCACCAATCTTTTATTATGAGCCATTATATATCAAAACATGGACTTTCAGCTTTAAATTCTATAATAAAGGCATGTGGATCAGAAAAGAATACAATACAATATTTTGCATAGACTTTTGTACAGTCTTGGGCTCAATGTCTCATTAATTGTATTGCAGATGCTACCATTTCCACCTCATTATCCAATTAAGTTTCTTATGATGCTACAGTTGTGAAGTTGGTATATTGATGGTGATCTCAAGGACATGTAAAAGCATTACAAATCACTGTACTCTAGTGATTTAAACAACATAAATTTATTTTCTTATCAGAGAAAGAAAATCCAAGATCAAGGTGCTCTTATCATCAAGTTTCTGTGAGAACCTCAGTTTTTACAGATACCCACTTTCTTTATTTTTTACACTTAATTTTCTCTACTTACATGTAGTAATTATACAAGTAATGTAATAAACATGATATTTCAGCACACACATAGGATGTACTGATAAGACAATGTAATTTGTATTACTGCTCAGGGTTATATAAGGAAAGGAAATGTTAGAGCTAACTAATACATCCATATAGTAGTAAGGGCTTTATTAGAGTGGCTTACGGCTGTGGTCTGAGTAATCCAACTGTGGCTACCTTCTGATGGAAAGGGGAAGGATCCAGTAGCTTTTTTGTTTACAAAACTAGATATATCAGCAGTCAAAACCAGGTGCAAGCGGCCAAAGAAGGTATCTGAAAGTTACCAGTTTTTAGCCCACATTGGAATCCTGAAGGAGTGGGTCTTTCTAACCTCAGTAAAGTAATGGCTAAGAATAACGGATCAGTGAAAATAAGGGCAAACAAGTGGAAAGCATAAGCTTCCTTCTGCCATGTTCTATATTCCGCTGTGGATTGCCAACAAACAGTGTGTTCCAGATTTAGGATAGATCTTCTGATTTCAAATGATCCAGATCTGAGGTGGATCATTTAATAATCCAGCCAAGAAAACATTCCTTACAGGTGAGACAAGTTGCTTGGATTTTAGTTCCTTCCAAATCTAGTCAAGTTGACACCAGATTACCATTTACAAACCTGCCCTTGTCAACTCAGTACATAATAATATGTACTTCATGTATGAGGCTTGAATTCCAAATAAAAACAGTAACCAAGTCATAATTATGCCTAACATGATATAACTTTCCCACATTACTGTGCATGTGTGTACAAGCACAAATCATACATACACATATACATATATACATATATATGAGGTTTGTAAAAAAATTCAGAGCAGAAACGCTCACATCACTTATAATCTCATTTTTTTAATAATTGTGGTAGTAATTGCTGATGTTTATAATTACCTTCCTCTACTTCCCATTCTGTATTTCATCCACTTTTAGCTAGCATCTAAGTAGACCTTGTTTTACTTCTTAATGGAGTGACCCATCCCTGCATTCTTGAAGGGTCTATGCCTTTTTGTCATCCTGCTTGTATTGGATTGCTGTAGTTTCCCATTGGTTTCAATCACAGAACATGATAACACCAAGAAATGCCCGAAAGACTATCTTTAATTCCACATATTACCTGCCCTATATCCATTGTGGAGAAGAGAGCAATTTTTCCTGTTGTATGGATCAATGATCCTTCCTTTCTAAGCCTGTTAGCTTAAGGGCTTCAGAAGTCTAATGTGGGGGCTGGAGGGAGTCAGCTGCAGCTCCCTGTCTAGAACCAAAACGTCTAGGCCAGCAGAACTTAAAGTAACTGAAGCAGGAAGCAACAATGTCCCCAGTGGGTCATGAGGTGCGGTAGTAAGTAGAGCCATTCTCTCCCTGCCCCTTGATTAGTGGGTCCACGGATCTGGCGTGTGGGATGAGCTGTATCAAAGTATCTACTGCCTTACTGTCTTCTGAGAGCCCTACTCTAGCTCTCTAGACTTGTCACCTAATTGAGGTTATAATTTTGTCATCAAGAATATATTCCATAATTCAATTAAGCCAGATGTATCAGAATTGAGAGAAACATGGAAAGATCAGTGTATTCCATGAGCATAGGCCCACTGCTGCTTTTCTTTGGCTGTGGAGTGAGTATAATACCACGATGGTGGATAAGGTATTTGGTAAGTTTTAGCAGAAGCATTAAGTGCAGGAAAGGCAAGTCCATAATCTGTATCTATTCTAGTAAGGATAGAACATTGCCCTTTCTATGACGAAAGTGTTCCAATGTAGTCATCTTGCCACCAGATTGCTGGCTGGTCATACCAGGGGAATGGTGCCATTTTGGAGGTCTGAGTTTGTCTCTGCAGTTGGCAGATCTGGCCTCAGCAGCAGCTATCAATACATTAAAATTCACTTTGATGTGCCCAATCTCTGCCACTGTGGCCACTTTTTTTCATGGAAGCATTGAACAATGACAGGGATGCCTAAGGAAAGAGACTGATGTCCACAGAATAGGCGATCCTGTCTACATGGTTATTGATCTTTACCTCTGCTGAAATCACCTTTTGCCAAGTATTTACATAGATTCATCCTTTGCCCTTTCAAAGTGATCTGTCCACCTATTTGTTTCTGAAATATCTTTTACCAGTTTTCTAATCATGCCTCTTCAATGTTCCCAACCATCCAGCCAATCCATTGGCTATAGCGCAGGAGTCAGTAAACAACTGCATATCCCGTAAATTCTCCTTCCAAAAAATATTTTCAGTCATGTGCACTGCCAGAATTTCTGCCCACTGTGAAGATTTCCTTTAAGTGGTGTCTTTCAGGGTTGTCTCAAAATAAAAAGGTGTAGTTGCTGCAGCTGTCCAGTTCTTTGTAGTACCTGAATAACATGCAGAATCATCAGTAAGACAAATTCTAGTCTACTCTTCCTCAGTCAGCCAATATATGTCACATCCCAGGAAGTTACAGGTATACACTTGAGAGAAGAAAGCATTTCAAGAGGAATAGAAATTATGGGCATTTGGAAAATATCTTCATGTGAATTGTTTGTACCTTCAGGACATAGTCAGGCTCACTCATATAAATAGCACTTCCATCTGAGAAAGGATGGCTGCTGTCTACATCCTCTTTTATGACTTTGGGTCAGATAGTACTTTGGTGACCCATTGTAATGATTTCAGTTTCCAAAAAAGCCCAACTGTAGTCCCAGAGCTGTCTCTCAAAGAGAAGATAGCAGTTTACAGATTATGGTAAAATCTTCTTGCAAAAATCTCAAAATTTTCCTCTGTGATTTATCTATAATGGTCTAACAATGGCTCCAAATGGCATCTCATCAGCCACAACATCATACACAGCACACCTGTTAAAAAGCTTTAACAAACTAAAATCTATACTCCTAAAGAAGCTAAACAACAAGGAGGACCCTAGGAAAGATGCACAATCCTCATTCAGAAGGAAAAACAGGATATACATCAAAAGGGAGAGAAGACAGGGAACAGGACAGGAGCCTACCACAGAAGGCCTCTGAAAGACTCTACCCATCAGGGTATAAAGCAGATTCTGAGACTCAACACTAAACTTTGGTAAGAGTGCAGGGAATCTTACAGAAGAGAGGGGAGATAGAAAGACCTGGAGGGAACAAGAGTTCCACAAGGATACTAACAAAGCCAAAAAATCTGGGCCCAAGGGGGGGGGGGGTTGCAGAAACCAATACTCCGATCAAGGACCATGCATGGAGAGGACCTAGACCTCCTGCTCAGATGTAGCCCATAGGCAGCTTGGTCTCTAAGTGTGTGCTCTGGTAAGGGGACCAGGGAATGTCTCTGACATGAACTCAGTGGCTGGCTCTTTGATCACCTTCCCCTGGAGGGTGCAGGCTTGCCAAATCACAGAGGAAAACAATGCAGCCATTCCTGATGAGGCCTGATAGGCTAGGGTCAGATAGAAGAGGAGGAGGAGCTCCCCTTTCAGTACACTAGAGGAGAGGCAGAAGGGGATCAGAGGGAGGGACAGTGGGACTGGAAGGAGACAAGGGAGGAGTCTACAACCTAGATGCAAAGTGAATAAACTGTAATAAATAATAAATAAATTTTAAAAAAGAAAGAGAATACTAAAAAGTCATAAGATAATCACATTGGTTTGAAACTCATATGATGAACATGTTGATTTGAGTATAAATTACCTCCTACCAAAAAAAAAAAAAATTCTCCTGTTCTATGCCCCATTCAAAGCTAGCAGCTTTGAATATATATACACTAGAGTAATTCACTCAAAAGAAGAATGTGCTACCTCTATAATCCAAATAGGCCCACTCACTGTTGTGCTTCTTTCTTGGTGTTGGGATAAGCAGGCTCAGGCAATGGTGATGAGATCAATGTTGCAGGATGTGGAGATTGCAGAGAGACTACTTCAGGTGTGATAAACCCTTCAGAATCTGAGGCCTTAAAGTGCACAACCTCAGTAGGGTCTTCCTAAACATCTCCAATCTAAGTATGGCATCTCATTCCTTATCAATCGGGGCCCTTACTTTAATCTCTGACACCCTCTGAGGCTGGAACTTTAATTTTTGCTGTAGTTCAACTAGTCTTGATGGCTTCAGTTTGATTTTCGGAATCTGGAGTTTTATGGATGCTAGAGAGAAGATTCTCTTCCAGGGCACACTTAAAAGCATTTAGATTGTTCCTGCGCATCTGGAGCCAATGAATCGTATCGCTGAAACTGTTCTTTTCTTTTGACACTGTATCTTTATCTTATAGAAGTTGGTTAATTTTATCCCAAAATAAAAGAAAGAAATATCTTTCCTTTGCCAGTTTATCCAGAAATGCTAGAAGCAACCAGCCAGCATTACTATTTTTCTCATTTTTTCAATAAATTACCATGTTCCATATTTCATGAAGCAAACTCATCAGATATTTCTAACTATCAGTGTGCAGTGTTCTCTATACCACCAAAGGAGCCCACAGTAACTGACGGTGTTGGCAAACTGCCAAGCCTGCTCCAGATACTGAAATTACTCCTTACTATAATGTTTCCCTAGAAACATTCATGGCACCACAATCTGTATTAGACACGGTTCTTCAAGGAACAAAACTAATAAATTTATTTGAGTGGCTTATAGGTTGTGGTCAAAATAGTTCAGCAATGGCTGTCTCATGATACTGGGTATTCCAACAGACCTAGGGAGCTATCAGTTTTCAGCTGTCATTGGGAATCCCAAAGGAATGTGTTCTAATACATGTGAAGGAATGGGATCAGGATAGATGAATTTGTCAGTGAAAGTGAGGGAAAACAGATGGAAAGCAAAAGCTGCCTTCTTACATGTCCTACATAGGATGTCATCAGAAGTTGTGGCCCAGATTTAAGGTGGTTCTTTTGACCTCAAATAATTCAGCCAAGAAAAATTCCTCATAGGTATACACAGCTGCTAGACTTTTAGTTACTTCCACAATGTACTAAACTTACAACCAAGATTAGTCAGCACATGATATTATCCTGTCCTCATCACTTCTATAGGTTGGCAGCCTTCAAGCTCTATTATTCTAGGGATACAAACACACAGTGGATATTACTAGACAAAATTAGGTTATTTGTTATTAATAAGTTTGCATGCAAAAATATATTTTAAGATTGTTATAATTTTGAAATATTATTTATTCTATAAAAATTTCATTCACATAAAAATACATTTTGATCTTATCTACCCTCCATCCCCAACCTCCATCCCAACAGTATTCACCAACCTATCATTCTCTGACTTAATATCCTCTTTATTATTTATTATTATAATTATTGATGAAGAGGAGGAGGATTAGTAGCAGCAACAGGTCCCAGGCTCCAGTTAGTGCATAATCATGTGTAAATGATTATGCAGGCATATGCTGGAGCATGGACAACTTACAAGAAGGTTCACCCTGAAAGAAAAATGACTATCTCTCAGAAGCTACCAGCTGCCAGTAGCTTCTCAACCAGAAGATGAGCCACAGAAGATTCTCCAATCCATGTTGAAATTTTGACTGTTTTAATCTTGTGCAGGTCTTGTGAAGGCAATCGTAGTTTCTGTGAGTTGATGTACATCAGCCATGCCATAGCCAGAAGGCAATATTTCACAGCTTGTTCTCTCTCTCTCTCTCTCTCTCTCTCTCTCTCTCTCTCTCTCTCTCTCTCATCCTTCATGTCTTAAATTCTTTGAACAACTCTTCTGAAAGCTTTGTTTGGGCTTCAGTTTGTATGGATTACACATCTGTGTGTAAACACTAATAATTCCTTAGTCTCAGCACTTTGACCAGTTATGAGTCTCTGCATAAGCCTCTATTCATTCAAAAAGAAGCTTCTCTAAGTAGGGTTGAGAGTGGTACAAATTTGCAGATATAAACATACATCAAAGAAGGGAGTTTGGCAAAATGATTATTTAGCAAAGCACCATAACAGGGTCCGCTGTCTACAAGCTAGACAAGCTATTGCGGGAGCATGCCTCAGATCCAGTCGGAATGTGGGCAATTACTTCTATAGCTATCAGGCCACTGTTAAACTGATTTGAACAACTTGCCTAGTAGGTCTGTATTGTGAAATGAAGTATCCAGGGATAGTTAGGTTCTTTGATTTATTTTATTCTCCCATAGCCTGAAACATATTTCTATGTTTCAGATAACTTAAATCTGTAAATGAGAGTAATCACATTTATACCACAAGACTATTCATTAATGGCTCACTGAGATAATTTTTATAAAGTACTTAGCAAAGGATCCAACATTACAAAGTTCTTAGTCGAACTATTATGAAAGTTTCAAAGCTGATAAATTGCTCTCAGACAGCTTGTCATGTTGCTATAAAAGAAAAATAACATTATCCAAAATTGTCATATTATTTAATAAGACACCTTTCTTATAATTTTAAATTCGGATAGTGATCAGTAAATAATAGTAGGTTTGACTGTTGTAAAATCTATCAACACAGAAACTCAAGGCAAGTAAGCTTCACACCTAAACCAATATGGCTAAAGATTTATCAAGTTTCGTAGAGTGTTCTTGAGGACTGGGAATATAGCTCAGTTTGTAGTATGCTAACCTTATATTCCCAAAACCTTGGGTTCTATCCCCAACATTACATAAAAGTGAACAAGGTGTGTACAATTTTAATTTCAGCATATAAGAGATGGAGAAAATAAGGCCAGAAGTTCACAGCCATCCTTAACTACAGAATGAGCTCAAGAACTGCATAAGCTAAATGAAATTCTGTCTCAAAAATTATTTAATTGTCTTAAATTATCAATGTACATAAAATATTACCCTAGTACAAAGCCTCATCATCTTATCAGAACAAACATAAATTTTAAACTGAAAATGTATTGGTCACAAAAAATACTTGCACTTTCTTCTCTTGATTTTTTGTAAGTTAATTACTTCCATACATAGTTGCTTGAGCGTATGATTAATTACTATATGTATTTCTAAGAGATTTTGAAAATAGTGGTTTTTATAAACAGTAGTTTCCTATAGCATAGAAAATATTGTTTTGGTCATTTTCTTATTCTGTGCTGAACAAGCAAATCAACAGACTTTTGTTTAATTGCCTTTTAGGCACTTTCAAAGCTGTGAACCCCTGAGGTCGGAGAGAAATTATATCCTCAAGGGAATCAGAGCAGGAATAAGTTGCAGGGATCTGCCTATCTTCTTTTGGTTGTGACCATGAGAGTTGCAGGTAAGTGTTGTAAGTGGTTGCAGTAGAAAATTCATGGTGTATGTGTGTGTGTATGTTTTGCATGAAATGCATAGAAATCTCCCAGCAGATGGTTTGATCAGTTCTTGGAAGCTTTTATTGAACATTATGTGTGGCACCTATTACCTCTTAGGGTTATCCTCTGGTCTTAGAGTTGTCCTCTGCTAAATGTATGCAAGCCTAAGAAAGCCACTGAACTAACCAGCAACTGATACCCTGATGGAAAAAAAAAAAGTGGCTTTCTAATTAAGTAGTAGGTCACCAAAAAAAAAAAAAAGTAGTTGATTTATTGTTTGCTACTTAGCAAACCTCAGTTAGGTTATTTGTGAAAATATTGTCATTAATATTTAAAGAATAGAATATGACTGCTCTGAGGAACAAATGAAATACTAGCTCTGAGTCACTAAGGGAAAGAAGTGCTTCTAAATGATTGACTATGTTTTTCTTAATTTTATATACTTTATATTCTGAGGGTGTCCTCTCCCTCCCTCCTTCCACTCTCCACACTTCCCCTCCTTTCCCCTTCCCCTCTCCTCTTCTACTCAGAAAAGAGGAGCTCCCCTCCTCCCTCTCTCCCCTAATTAGCCTTCCCCAGAACATCAAGTGGCATCAGGACTGAGCATAGCTTCATCCCCTGAGGCCAGGCCAGGCAGCCCTGCCAGGGGGAAGTGATTCAAAAGCAGGCAATGAGCCCAGGTTAGAAACAGCACCTCATCCCCTCGCCAGGCACCCCATATGAAGATAAAGCCTCTCATCAGCTACACATGTGCATGACCTCTCGTCCCAGATCATGTATGCTCCTTAGTTGATGTCTCCTTCTCTGAAAACCCCATAGAACTCAGTTGTCTCTGTTGGTCTTCTTGTACGATTTCCTGTCCTCTCCTGTCCTTCCATCTTTCTCCCAACACTTCTGCAGGAACCCCATGCTTGACTGCAAAATCCCATCATCTGCTTCTATCTGTTTCTGGCTAGAGCCTCTCAGAAGATGCTCAAGTTAGGCTCCTGTCTGAAAGCATAGCAGAGTATCATGCTTAGTGTCAGGGGCTGGCTCTTTATCAGAGAGTGGATCTGATGGTGGACAAATTATTGTTTAGACCATCCCTCAATCTCTGTTCCCTCATTATCCCTATGCTTCTTTATAGGCAGGGTAATTTTGGATCACAGGTCTTGTTGTTGGGTTGTTGTTCCCCTCCTTCCACTAGTCCTGCCTGTCCAGGCAATGGTTACTTCAGTCTTCATGCCCACCCCCTTGTTAGGAGTCACACCCATATTCTCCCAGGAGCCTACCCTATAGCAGGCCTCCAGATTGACCAGGAGATGTTCCTCCCCAGTTTCCCCTCTTGTTCCCAGCCCTCTCATCTCCCACCCCTGTTCTTCCCACACCTGTTTCCCACCCTTGTTTCCCTTCCCATTCCATCTCCTGCCCAGTTCTCTCTCTTCATCTTCTGCTGTCTGTTCTATTTCCTCTTCACAGTGACATTCCTGCACCTTCCCTTAAGTCCTCGTTGTTACTTGGCTTCTTTGTGTCTGTGGATTGTAGTATAATTTTCCTGTGCTGAAGGTTTAATATCCACTTTTAAGTGAGTATATACCATGTGTGTATTTTTGTGTCTGGGTTACCTCACTTAGGATGATCTTTGCTAGTTCCATCCCTTTGCCTGCTAATTTCATGAATTCTTCGTTTTTAATTACTCGGTGGTATTCCGTTGTGTAAATGTAGCACAATTTCTGTATGCATTCTTCGGTTGAGGGACATCTACGTTGTTTCCACTTTCTGGCTATTATGAATAAAGCCATTATGAACATAGTTGAGCAAATGTCCTTGTTGTGTGGTGGAACATCTTTTGGCTCTTTGCCCAGGAGTGGTATAGCTGGATCTTGAGATAGAACTATTCCCAATTTTCTGAGAAAGCACCATGTTGATTTCCAGAGAGACTGAATAACAACTATGAAGCCTATCATGAGAAGCAGAAGAAATTAGAAGATACTAGGATTCAGATTGAATCCAGTAGTTTTCAGTGTTCTTTTTCAACAGAAAATCTTTGTATAGCTACAGCTTTTGCTAAAACTGTTTTACTTTCTATGAACTGTTTTACAATAAATCACTCATAACTTCATAGCAAAAGTCAACATGATACACACATTACATTTTACAATGAAGAAGAGAAAAGTTAAATTAATGGGATATGTGATGATATATAATTGTTAGTGGTCTGGTGATAACAGATTAGAAAGGGATTGACAAAGGTGAGGGGGTAGATTGCAGTGGGTTGCTTGGACAACACATTTTAAAACATCATTTGAAAAGTCATTAAAAACTGAGATTATGAAATTTTGACCTGTAAAGATACAAGAGGAATAAGCATTCTAACTACAGGAAGAACAACTAGGAATTTATTGAGCACATCCTATTCAAGGGCAGAAAGAGGGTAACGGCAAGAATGAAATGAAGTGTAGAGGTTCTGACTAGAGAGATAATCAAATCAAGGCTGGGCATAGTCATGGGGCCTCTTAACATTTCATGGACATTTTTAATAGGTCGAAGAATAAGTTAAGTGCTTAGAACAAAAGAATACCATGTTAAACTGATATTTACACATGACCACTCTAGATGACCCACTGATTCAAGTAGGGTGAAGACAGAGGTAGGAGACAGCAAGACTACCACAATAATACAAGTTTTTAAAAAATGCAGTGACTCCATAAAGGAGACAGCAATTGGAGCAGTGGAAAACTGTCCTGGAACCATTTTAGTAAATAATCAGAGACACCATGAAGCTAGAGCTCAGCAGAGAACGTGACTGACTGAGCTTCTCCAGCAGGGAGTAATGTTTCTGCTCTAAATGTAGATTTAAGAACATTTTCATCTGATTCTCAGAGGATCTCCTATTACTGGTAATAAGTACACATTTGAGCCCAAGTACCTAAACTATACGGAAAAATAAACACAGTCAAGAAAGACAGCATTAAAAATCATTCACATGTGTCAAGCACTTAATGTCATGACAATGTATACATCAAGGACTGACAGGGATGTGAAGGAAAATAGTACCAAAAATTGATTCATGAGGCTTTTCAAAATTCAAAAGCTGACATAATCATAATGAGAGATGCAGTAAAGGAAGCATAATAAGAACTCAGGCAGCTATGAGAACCTGGTGAACTGGTAGTGTGGTGTCCAGTAGAAAGAAGCAATCACTATGCCAAATACTATAGAAATCAAGTCAGATGAGACTCAAGTTTAATTATATCTTTATCAGTGTGAGGCCACTAAATTTGGCATGAAGTGAGAGTCTGACAGCTCTCATGCTGCATCATATGTCTTTGCATATTTTACTCAGAAATAAGTCTGGTTATTAAGACTGGTATTTAATAATATGAATATAAGAGTTGAATATTAACTATTTCTGTAGTTTTGAAGATAATGATCAAACAGATGGAAAACATTTGCCAGAAGTTTATTTGGCCACTAAATGAAAAAAAAAATATTGCTTAAGGAACCCATAGAGTGTTGCATCTGAGGTTTCCATGATTACCGGAACAGTCTAATTTGCCCATTTGCTGTTTTTCTTTCTTTCTTTTTTCAGAACAATTATTAGAACACAACTCTCCATTTCTGTCGTCTAAGGTGAGAATCTTTACTTCAATGGAGAAGGGGAACCATAGTGTGACTGAGTTCATCCTCTTGGGTTTCACTTCTCACCCTGTCAAGCAGCTGGTCCTGTTTGTGATGTTTCTTATTATGTACACATTGACTGTGGCAGGAAACAGCACACTCATCTTGTTGATCTGCAGTGACTCCCGGCTCCACACACCCATGTATTTCTTCATTGGAAACCTATCTTTTCTTGATCTCTGGTTGTCCACTGTCTACACTCCAAAGATCCTAGTGATATGCATCTCTGAAGACAAGAGCATCTCCTTTGCTGGCTGTGTGGCTCAGTTCTTCTTCTCTGCTGGACTAGACTATAGTGAGTGTTATCTGCTGGCTGCTATGGCTTATGACCGCTATATGGCCATCTCAAAGCCACTGCTTTATTCTCAGGCCATGTCCATAAAATTGTGTGCATTCTTTGTAGCAGCCTCTTATATGGGTGGCTTTATTAACTCTTCCATCATAACCAAAAAAACTTTCACCTTTGACTTTTGCAATGACAACATTATTGATGACTTTTTCTGTGACTTGCTTCCCTTGGTGAAGCTGGCTTGTGGTGGCAAGGAAGGATACCAAGCACTGATGTACTTCCTCCTGACCTCCAATGTCATGATGCCCATTGCCCTAATCCTGGCTTCCTACCTCTTCATCATTGCCACTATCCTGAGAATTAGATCTACCCAGGGCCGCGTCAAGGCCTTCTCCACCTGTTCCTCCCACCTCGTCTCTGTGACCTTGTACTATGGCTCCATCCTCTACACCTACTCTCGACCCCGCACCAGCTACTCTTTAGATACAGACAAAATTGTTTCAACGTTTTACACAGTGGTTTTCCCCATGTTGAATCCCTTGATCTATAGCCTGAGGAATAAGGATGTGAAAGAGGCTCTGAACAAACTTTTCAAGTAAATCAAAATCATTCCCTCATAAGAAGCATAGAGAATATGCCATTTGTTTATGTGAGTTTTGTTAAGGATGCTGCTGATCTCTCCCATAATATGAATAAAAATGTTTCCACCATTCCTTCATGACACTTCAGGAGACCTATGACAAAAAAAATAAACAGGTTAATGTATGTGTAATTAATTATGTAATATAAAGCTTGTCTTGAAGTCACATTATCTTAGATTACAAATAAAACACCAAGTCAACAATTCATTGTTGACTTGAAGAGTCACAGCTCACTATTGAAGCAGAAAATCTGGTTGATGATTGCATGGAGAGCAGTTTGTGCACAATTATTTACTCTGATTGTGTTGTGTTCATTTTAACCTTTTCCTATGACTAGATTCCAAAGTGTGTCTATTTTATTTCTTTACCTTACTGTATGAGTGAAACTAGAAAATATATCATTCTAGGGGTAAATGCCTCATTTAAAACTAAAACTACTATGGCAAATGCATTCTTAAAGCTTATCTGTATCAGCCACACATACCTGTCCCCTGCTTCAGAGTCAGGGTTTCTCAATGCACCATGTACAGAGACTTGATTCTAATCATTTGAGGGGAAACAAGCAAGTTCCCTTCTATAAATAGGGATCAGAAAATAACCAGACGCTATAAGCATGACTGAGCCAAGTATACATTCACTTCCTTTCTTCACAAAAGGGAATCTTAGATTCAGTATACTCTATAAATTATTATGAATCTAAGAACATAGAAAGATAAGTATAATTGAAATGTGATTGGCACTGACTTTCTAGAGCAAGTCTAAGACTCTGTTTATCTCTTCCGTGCTATCTAGAGAATATGGAAACCTTAAGGTACTCTATATTATTTTGAAATTTTAGTATAACCACTTCAGGGAATTTGTTTTTTCATATGACAAAGTTTAAATTCTTAATATAACTGGATTTCATAGCTGCATCTTCAGCCATACAAGTTTTAATAAACCTAGTATTTTAATTTATAGAATTTACTATTTTCTTTACACTTTTATTTTTATATATTCAATGGTTATAGTAATGGATTTCATAGGAAAATTTTCGTGAAAGCCCATAATGGTTGTGATCACATTTTTAAAATATCACTTTGATTTCTTAAGATTATAATCTATTTGTATCATTTCTCTCCTTTTATATCCTATTAAGCACTCCTCCGTGCTTTTTTAAAATTTTTATTGTCTCTCTTTTCATTAAATTGTTACATACACACATATAAATATGTATTCCTGAATACCTAAAAACAACCTGCTCCGTCTGTATTGTGTGTGTGTGTGTTTCCAGAACTGGTGTGTTCTTACAGCATTTCTTAGCTGCCTATAGCTCTTTGTGCAGAGCTGAGGCTCATGAGCTTCCTCTCTTCCATTTTAACATGTGTATTATTCTTGCCATTATTCAGTACAAATCTCCAGGGTTTGTTATAATTAAATGCATCTATAAAATCTTTCATCTACTAAATATTTTGAAAGGAAACATGACTTTAAGTAGAGTCAACATGCCATAAATCTCTTGAAGTTAAACATACTACGAAAAATATGTTGGTTTTATTCATTTGCATTCTTCATACAAATAAACCCAGGAGGACATCTGTGTGCTGCACATGCGTGTAGGAAGGCAGTCAATCTTTATCCTCCAGGATGTTAAGCAAGTTAGAGACCTAGAGCATCTAGCACTGCTGTGAGAAAGTTCAGAGCTGTGTCCCACACAATCCTCCCTCATTGCACTGTTGGGCATTGACCAATTCTTCTTACTTGGGCCTTCAATTTACTGGTCACTTAAAGTTGCCTTGTCAAATACTCTTCTCTAAATTGTTTCTAAAGTTAGGGCTGGAAAATGTCATTCACTAACATTTGTTGAAAGGCAGTCAGTAAACACTGCACACAGTAAGACTAGCTCTAACCTTCCTTTCCTCTCTGAAGACACATTAATCTATTACAGTAGCACATTGAATACACTTGTAAAATGCACACACATGCACTTATGGAGAGGAGGTACATGCGCTCTTCTGTGTCCTTACTTCATGGTGAATTCATTTTGGAGAATCTTATACATGTGCTTATTAGTTTCCTAGTTACCTGACCCCCTACCAACATTTATGAAGTAGTATCTTATTACTGTATACAATGTAGGTGCTTATGATATGCCTAAGACACACATACAATGAACAAAATCACCACAGACTCTTATGTCTTATGGTTTAGACTGTTAGAGAACATAAAATGAGCAGTATATGAAATTTTAAAATATGAGATGTGATAAAATTACTTACTTTGAAGAGAGTTCTAGTGGGTTTTGAATTATTCAGTTGCTACAAAGTCGGAGTCTCAGAGATCAGTGTATGAATTCAAATTTAAACATTCATTCACTTGACTTTCTCTATCCACTTATTTAAAATCATGCAACTATCTGAAAATTTGTGTTTTCATTGTCATCAATGTCCATTCTTCTTAAACTGTTTTTTCGGAGAATATTACCAAAAACTACCTGAAATTCTGAGTAACCAATCTAATAAATGGCTTCCCAACTGGCAAGATTAGTTGCTGTGAAGCAGAGAAGTAGAGAGAAATCCCTGGTTAGCGTTTTTTCTTTTCACATACTATATATTTTCTTTTTTATTCATGTATGTATATATTTATATTTCCTTATTACAATTTATTCACTTTTTATCCCAGATGCAGAGATTCACAGCCAAACAGCAGACAGAGCTCAGAGGTCCCCAGAACATAAACTGAGCTGTATTGAGAATAATAACATAAATTCACATAGCATGTCTTGTGAGAATATCCTAATGACTGAAATACAGATGGGATTTTTGTCATGTAAACCAACTTTGTGACTGAATATTTAATAAAATACAGGGTTTCTCAGCCTCTTACCAGCTTGGACTCTGTGAACACGTACATCATTGTGTATTGCTTATCTCCCAGTGGTCACAACTGCTCACTGCTAATGAAAAATCATGTAATTGCCAAGTTTAAGAAAATACATGGAGGTCCTCCCCTATCAGTGGACTTGGAGAGGGTCAGGGAGGAGATGAGGGAGGAAGGGAAGATAGGGAGGGAATGCAGGAGCGGGCTATGGCTTGGATACAAAGTACATAACCTGTGATTAATATAAAATAAAAATGTTTAAAAAGAAAATACATATTTATTCCCACTTTATGCTAATTCTGTTTTATAATTCTCATGAGTAAAGCTGCTATTCCTGCGCTCCAAATCCACCTTGTGTACATACAAAATGTGTTCCCTTGTGCCTTCTACATTATTGATTTTTAATATCTGTCTCCCAAACAAAAGTGAATACAAGATAATAGATGGAACCCTGACCTCTGTAATAGTTAAGACTTTTATAAGGATAAAACCTCTCTACTTTACCCAAATACGGTAATACATTGTCTTTACTGTTAGTGCTATATCACAGGGGAAAATTTCAGGACCTTACATTACATCTGACCTTCTAACATCAATAATTTTCATGCCAATAATCAGGGAGAGGAAACTGAGGTCATTAGGCTTCAGTCAGTATCTCTATACTCAGCATAGCTTCCAGATCAGAGTAAAAGAAATATGCTACAATAGATGCATTCTTCCATTAGAACCATGTAGGTTTGCATTCAGACAAAATAACTTTCCGTATCAATATCATTACCCCATTGATGTGATGCATTGCAAAGGTAATTTATCATTCTTGAGATTAATGTTGGCTTAATATAAGTTGGAGCATTGTATTAGTCTATATTTGCCTTCTAGGAAATAGATTACACCCAGTAACAAGAGAAATATTTGTTTTAATAATACAACTACTTTTTAGATGTCCCCATATATTGCATTACTTAGAGAGCGCCATATCCAGGACTTATTGTCATATGTCTACACAACAAAAATATTTACTTGCCACCTAGAGTTTCTGACATATGCGAATGCTGATGTCATTTTTTTCTCTGACATAATGCATTGACATCAGATTGTCACAGCTCTGGACAATGGCTCCACTCTGATTGTCCTATGGCAATGTTTTAGTCTCTCACACTCGTCCTATCACAGTGCCTCACAGTGATAGTATTTAAGCTTGACACTTTTATTGACACTTTTGGAACTTGCGTTAGGAAGAAAATAATATGTCCAAGAGGCTTTTTTAACTTTTCCTTCATATTTTGAAAATTTCAAACATGTGCACAATCAATATTATCATATCTATTCCAATCTTTCTATTCCACTCCCTCCATAAACTTGTCCCTTCTAAGCATGTCCCCTCCCAACACCATCATTTTTTCAACAATCCCTTAAGTCCAGGTTGTGTAACTCATGTGTACAAGGGAGTGATGCCATTCACTGGAGCATTGAAAACCTACCAGTGCCCATACCCCCCCCCAAAAAAGGTTATTCTATCTTCCCAGTAACTATCTATATCCACTGCCAGAAATTCCTTAGCAAGGCAGGGGGCCTAGCGATCACCTCCCCATCTATTCCAAGATTGTGTGTGGCATGATATCCTAAATACTGGGCATTTATTAAGTGTGACCGCCATGTCATGTCCAGAAGAGTGTATTTCACTGTACTCCTTACCTTGTGAATCTTAACTTCTTTCTGTCTCCTCTACCACACCGTTTCCGGAAGCTTAGTGGTAGTTTTCAGGGTTGAGGGTAATACAGATTCCTATAAAGGGCTGCACATAAGTCTGCTATTCTCAGCATTTTCATCAGTGTTGGCACACTTTTTTAAACTTTTATTTTTATTTCTAATATCTCTTTCTCCTTAATCCACCACAATCCCTTCCAACACCCCAACACCAGGTAGGAGAGATAAAGGGATAGTGGGAGAGGAGGGCTCAGTTCTCTTTCCTAGCTGTTTCCTGCTGCTTAGGGTTGTCGGGTTACTTAGAGCCATCCTAAGCCTTGTTTCAGGAGATCTCCAACTTCTTGCCTCACTGCATCAACAGCAACAGGAGAAGAAGGTGGAATCACTAGCACCCCTATTGTTTCTTGGAGCTCCTCTACACTCTCTGGGCTAGGCATTTATTATCTTTCCAATGTACTCAGGGTTAAAGTATCTACACCTGGCAAAGAGCTCCTCTCAGAGGCTGCAGGAGGCAAATGGTTTGCTGCTGTGGACTGTGTGAATCAGTCCCACATCCCACACCTAGGATTATAACAAAAACATGTTTATATCCACAACACATAAGTTGTGTATCTCTCCATCATCAAATACTTATCCCAAATGCCCTCCCCCCCAAAAAAGCTTCCCTGGCCAAGGATGAGAGCATTCAATTTTATGAGTACAGAAAAAAATTGACGATATGAATATTTTGGCTTTATTGTCTCTTTCTGTAAAGTGGCCATTTGATTAGCTGTGAAAAAAGTATATAATTTCCCATCCCTCTCCAACATGAAAAGATTAACAAGGAGAATTAACATTTCCAACTGCTAGACAGAAGAGAGTATTTAATATTATAGAAAATTATCTGATGAGAAAAATGTAACAGTTCACATCAAGCAACTGTCTGTACTGTGTAAAAAAAAAAAACATCTTGTTATTTCATGTTGAGACAACAGAGCCCAGTACCACAATGAAGTAATGAATAAATGCCAGGTCTGTGGCAGAAAAAA
Organism: Pachyuromys duprasi; assembly: GCA_028658305.1. NCBI lineage: Eukaryota > Metazoa > Chordata > Mammalia > Rodentia > Muridae > Pachyuromys > Pachyuromys duprasi. Next base: position 60,144,700 of record CM053752.1, read on the forward strand.
ATTACTCAGGAATATTTACACTTTTATCAATTTTATATTATTTAAGAAAATCTAGAATTTAATGGCATTTTTCAGTTGCATTTGACCTTTTTTGTATATGAACTTGACTTACTATTTTATGAAAATGTTTTGGCGCTTCATTTTACCTTTGACAGTTTTCTTTGCTTGGGGGCATGTGTATTTGTGCGTTACTTTGCATAATTGTCACTCTATCCTTCAGGCTCCCACTATGTGTGCCACTGCTTGAGGCAACACAAACTTATTTCTACATAAAAAAGGTTTTACAATTCAGTAGTTTTGGGTATTCACACTTTAAGCTTACAACTAAACGTGTGAGCTTAGAGGAAAGGCACACACTTCCAGACTACCACAGTCTTTAGCTCTGATGAACACACTCAGAATCCAGCCCTTCAAGACAGTCTCTACTGTTGTTCATAAGTAAGTTTCAGAGTAAGACTTAGGACATGTTTGATGTCCAAGATTAATTACGTGCTTTCATTTTCATGCAGAAAAAAAATGATAGGTTTTCTATAAATACTTACTATATTTCAAAATACTTAAACAAAAATTTTAAAGGAGAAAATCCCTATGAACATAACAAGGCCACTCCCCTATACCTGCATAATTCCTAACTGTACTATTAAAACTTATCCTTTAGGAAGGTCATGCTGAAATCTATACACCTAGGGAAGGAGGACCCAGGTTGGTATGATCAATGCTCATTTAGATGAACAAATGGGATGGACATTCAATGGAGGAGAAATCAAGCAACAGGAAAGGAGCCTACCAGAAGAGGGCCTCTGAAAGAATCAATATAGCAATGTATCAAAGTAGATATTAAGACTCACAACCAAGCTTTTGGCAGAGGGCGGAAAGTAGAAATAAAAATAGGGGAAGTTAGTAAGACTTGGGGAGAACAAGAGCTCCCTAAAGACCAAACTGAGCAGGACACAGGGGTCTTATACGAGACAGTTTCTCCAACCAAGGACCATGTATGGATATGGCTTAGAACCCCCGCTCAGATGTGGCCCATGGTAGCTGAAGACCCTAGTAAGGGGAACAGGGACTGTTTTAGTCATGAACTCGATGGCTGACTCTTTGACCCTCCCCCATACATGCCAGGGAGTAATAGCCTGGCTAGATCCCAGGGGAAGACATTGCAGCCAGCCCTGAGGAGACAAGATGATCTGGGGTTGGATGGAAGGGGAGGAGAACTTCCCCAGTTGGTGGACTTGGAGGGGGCGGGGAGGAGATAAGGGAGGGATGGGGAGAGTGGGAAGGAATGAGGGAGGGGGCTACACCTGGGATGCAAAGTACCTAACCTGTGATTGATATAAAAATAAATAAATTACATAAATAAAAAAATAAAAATAAAAAACAAAAGAAAACTTGTCCTTATGCCCACAGATAAGTATAGCTATCAGCCCTCCCAAATGAAGAGTCACAATTGGCCAAAGGCAAAGGACACTTTATGTTGGGGTGCTTGACCCCAACTGCTACATTTACTTCACAAGCCAAGGCTCAGGGAGCATTGTGGAAGAGGACATGGAAAGAATATAATATCCAGAGGACAAGGGCATGTGTGCAAGATAGTGTCTTTTGTATATGGCTGCTTAAATAAGAACCAAAAAATGACAATATTAATAGGCATGCTAATGTTTATAGCGGAAAGTTCACAAGATGCTAGCTCTAGATGTCTAGAGGAATTTTGATTCAGCAGCATGGCTACTTTGACAAGGGATCACATCCAAAGACTTAGGTCTATGAAATCCAAGTGGAATACAGACATGCCCTTAAGTATACATTTTTAATCATTCTGGCTGGAGTATACACCTTTAATCCCAAACAATGGTGTCTAATTGACAGAAAGACAGTATAAAAAGAGAGAGATTTGATAGAATGGGTCAGATAGGATATACTTGACTTTCAGAAGGACAGGAAAGAGAAGCTATGTAAGAGCAGCACAGTAGAATAAGGGAGACAGTACGACAGAATGGAGCTGAGGTCAGTTCATGCACTCATTACAGTACATTTTGATATAGTTCAGCAGCTCAGTTTGTGGAGTACATTTGAGTATAGTTCAGTATGTGGAGCTCAGAGGCAGAGCAATTCAGAGAGAAGCAGAGAGAAGCCAAATTTAATCAGTAGCTTGGAGAGGACTTTGAATTAGAAGAGGTGAGTTGAACCAGCAAACATAGAGTTCAGAAAGAACTGGAAAGGGTGATCTCATTCAGTAGTAAGTCTCAGAGGCTGAAAACATTCTAGGCCTAGGTTACCAGTCGAAGCCTGGAAGCTGAAACCTTCAAGGATGCAGAAGACTAGACTGTATGGAGGCCAGAGCCTTCCAGGCCTATGCCTATAGATATTTAAATAGACACAGTCTAGGCTCAGGCAGTGCCATCTGTTAGTAAAGTTAAGGTATGGCTCTCATCTGATCTCCTCATCAGAGGAAATGAAATATTTACATAAGTGAAAAGCTATAAGCAGTCAATGGCTGCTAAGAGAAGAATCAATCTCCTCCAAAGTCTCCAGATAGATCATCAGATGTGAGGAGGTCAATCATAAACATGTGTACATATGAGCAACACTAAATGAACTCAGTAGGTTGCATATATCTCTAAAATATACATATAGAGAGAATGATAGTAATTAAAGAATAAGAGCTCATAAATTTGATAAGAAGTGTTGGATAGACATGTAGAATTAGAAGAAAGGGGCAAAAAGAAGAAATTATGTAAATATGATACTCATATGAAATTCTAAAAATAATAAAATAAAAGTATTTTAAAAACTAAATTAACAAGCAAAAAGCCTATTCCATCAGCCTTGAGTTTAGTCCACTCTACTCCTCAAACACTGAGAAGACAGCAAAAGTACTCATCATACTTAATTAAAGGAAATTAGATGAAACAAAAACAATCCTCATTTCTCCCAATAGGACAAGAATATTACACTTTCCCGGTAATGGCTTCCTTAGTTACCTTGTATCTTTTTTTATCAGAGTGATTTAATACCTGTAATCATTACATTTTATGACTTTTAATAACATTAAAATGTTATTTTATTTTCTGAGAGTGATTCTGAATACTTTCTCATTTCTCTGTTGACTATTTCTAGGTCTTTTTTTTTTGAAGCTTTTCATGTGGTTATTTGGCTCACTTTAATTAGGTTACTTATTTGCTTGTCTCAATTCAATTAACTTACATCACTTCATTTCTGTCCAACAATTCAGTATTATTTTTAATTACATTGACTGAAAATCCATCTGTATCCAGATGCTTCTTGTTGTATAACTTCTTGTAGAGTAAATACACCACCAAATATGGACCTGCTTCCCATAT
>CM053752.1:60148540-60187672 GCA_028658305.1 Pachyuromys duprasi
TCTGATTTTTTTGAGTTGATTTTGTATCCAGCCACTTTACTGAAGGTGTTTATCAGTTGAAGGAGTTCTCTGGTTGAATTTTTGGGGTCACTCATGTATATTATCATATCGTCTGCAAATAGTGATACTTTGACTTCTTCCTTTCCAATTTGTATCCCCTTGATCTCCTTTAGTTGTCTTATTGCTCTAGCTAGGACTTAAAGCACTATGTTGAAGAGATATGGAGACAATGGGCAGCCTTGCCTAGTCCCTGATTTCAGTGGGATTGATTTTAGTTTCTCTCCATTGATTTTGATGTTAGCTATAGGCTTGCTGTATATTGCCTTTAGTATGTTTAGGTATGTGCCTTGTATCCCTAGTCTCTCAAAGACTTTAAACATAAATGGGTGTTGGATTTTGTCAAATGTTTTTTTGGCATCTAGGGAGATGAAATGATTCTTAATGATACTCTACTATACTCATAGACAATTGCCTTATTTAGCCATCATCACAGAAGCTTCCTCCTGCAGCAGATGAGAATGAATACAGTGACCCACAGCCAGACATACTGGAAGACAGAGCAATAGAGAGACCTTAGAACACACATCTCTAAATGGACGTCTCCATCAAATCTCTTCCTTCAGAGTTAAGGGAACCCAGAAGAGGAGGCAGAAAGACTGTAAGAGTCAGAAAGGGTGAATACCAGGAGAACAAGTCGCTCTAAATCAACTGAGCAAATCTCATTTGGTCTCTCAGAGACTGAAGCAGCAAGCACATGACCTGCACAGGTCTGCAACAGGTCCTCTGTGTATATAGTATTGCTTTCAGTTCAGTATTTATTTATTTTGTTTTTTGAGACAGGGTTTCTCTGTGTAGCCTTGGCTATGCTGGACTCTCTTTGTAGACCACACTATCCTCAAACTCACAGAGATCTACCTGCCTCTGCCTGTCTGAGTGCTGGGATTACAGCTGTCCACCACCAAGCCTGGCTCAGTTTGGTATTTTTATGGGACTCCTGAATGTATGAACAAGTGAGCCTCTGATTCTTGTGCTTTCTCTTGGGCTCTTTTCCTTCTGTGTCTTTTTCATGTCCAACATGGATGTGGTATTTTTGTTTTATCTTATTACATTTTATTGTGTTATGTTTTGTTGTTTCTTTTTTCTGAGTGACAGAAAAGAAGTGGATGGAGGGGGTATGGGAAGGAGCTGGGAGGAGCAGAAGAGGGAACTGTAATCAGGATATATTATACATGTATATATGCATATATAATGAGAAAAGAAGTTATTTTCAGTCACAGAAACATAAATAAATAAAATGTATATTTGCAAAGCTTGTTTATAATACATTAAATAAGAAGGCTGGTACTGGAATCATTTTTGTTTTCATTGAATGTCAGGCTACAATGTGAACTGTGTAATACTGTGTCTAATGGGTAATTACATATATTTGAAGAAGCAGAACCAAAGTCTGTTGCAAAGAGTGAAAGTATGCAATACTTCATTTCTAAAATACTAATTGAAAATTAACTATAAAACATAATTAGATCCATCTTATAATCCCAATTTTTAATAGCAAAGTTCCAACCTTGAGTTGTAGGATCTTCACTTTCAAAAAATATGATGTTTAATATTTCAATTATAGTGCTAAAAAAACAACTAACATATCAATTAATCCCCTGAATTGTGACAAACATTGAACTCTGAGTGGGTAAAGAAGACAATCATGGGGTCCAAAACATAGCTGAATATTTATTCTCTTACTTAGGCCTTTTACACTTAATTATAATATTTTACTTAAATGGGGCTTACATTGAATTAAACTATAAATGAGAGCATTTATACAGTTTTAAGTTAGCTTAAGTTAAAGTAGGAGCCTAAAAATGTATCTTTGATTTTTGGATTTAGAATATTTTAATTTTTCATATTTATTAAAATTTTATTTGGCTTTTAATTATGTATGGGTTGTATTTGTTTGTGTTTGGGTATGTGCACATTTTTGCTGGTGCTTACAGAGGCCAGAGGCATAAAAGGCCACTGGAGTTTAAGTTACCGGCAGTTGTGAGCCACCCAGTATGGATACTCTGGTCATCTGAAAGAGCAATATATGCTCTAACCTCTGAGCCATGACTTCAGCCCTTTATTTTTATGTAACTAAAAATACCTCTTGAGAACATTTTATTAATGTTGTAGTGCAGAAAATGAGAGGCTGACACAAATGTATTTTATGTATTTAATTGCACTTATAGGAAGAAAGTTAAGACATGCCTTACTAAAAATACTAATTTATAAAATCTTGATCATTATTAGCAATCTAACCATTTTGTATCATTTCTTTATTTGATACAGTTAATGCACAAAACTTCAAAGTCAAACCGAGTGGCAGAAAACAATTCAATCTTGTCATTTCTTTCTCTTCCCATGATAATCCCTACAAAGGGAATGTCTTACATTTTTAAAAGCTAGTGTTGAAACTAGACAGAGATGTTACATTGCAAAATACATCATTATAGATTTGGAAATGTTGAAGTAGCAAGAATTTGTTGATCATAACTAAGGAGATGGTTGTTGAAGCTTCACGTGTGGTAGTACATTGTTTCAACTTTAAATAGAGAGAGAAAAACACAGACAAGCATGTCCGTAAGTCAGTTTCTAAACAGCCAGGGTGCATAAGAGGCACCCTTCATGTTTGTTGTTTTACATTCTGCATCAGCTTCTTAAAGGCTGCCTTGACATCGTTGTTTCTCAGGCTATAGATGAAAGGGTTGAGTAATGGGTTGATGATAGTATAGAACATGGCAGCTACTTTATCTCTCTCCAGGGAGTAGTTGGAACTTGGCCTTGAGTACATGAAGAGCAAGGAGCCGTAGAAGAGTGTTACAGAGACCAGGTGAGAGGCACAGGTGGAGAATGCCTTCCATCTTCCTGAGGCTGAACGGATCCTCAGGATAGCTAGAACAATGTTGGAATAGGAAATCAAGATGGCAAGAATGCTGGAGAGCACAGTGAAGCCCACCATACTGGAAAGGATTCTAACATAGACACGTGTGTCCGTACAGGACATTTTTACCAATGGAAGCACATCACAGAAAAAGTGATCAATAATATTTTTACCACAAAAACTTAACCTGAAAGTGTTGGCAGTATGGGCTATGGCATTCAAAAACCCTCCTACATAGGAGCCAGCCACCAGCCCAGTACAGAGAGAAGTGGACATGATGCTTGAATAAAGCAACGGGCTACAAACTGCAGCGTGTCGGTCATAAGCCATGGCTGCCAGCAGGTAGCACTCAGTGTAGGCTGCTACACAGGAAAAGAAAAACTGAGCCCCACAGCCAGCCAAAGAAATACGCTTATCATCTGAGATGCAATTGACCAAGATTTTAGGTATATACACAGAATTATACCAGAAATCCAAAAAAGATAGACCTCCAATAAAAAAGTACATGGGTGTGTGCAGCCTGGAATCAATGCGGATTAAAATAATCAGGGTCATGTTCCCTGACAAGGTCATCAAGTAGATGGCTAGAAATATTCCAAACAGAATCAGCTGCCAGTGGGGATCTTCTGAGAAGCCCAGGAGGATGAATTCAGTCAGGATGGTGTGATTATCCACCTCCATGTCCACCAAGTGAAAAGCCAAGGTAGGAAGATGCAGGAATCACACAGTTTAGAGGTAACCTCAATAAAAGATTAAGAGAAATAATCAATCAACAATTATTGGATTTGAATAATATGATGTAATGGAAACAGATTAGTAAAATAATCTACTAAAATAAGTAAGCAATGCATCCATCAAATCAATAATGACTGGGAGGTTTAAAGAAATTTACTCTTTTAAATAATCACATGATTATCAAAGAACTGTGAGGTTTCAGGCTGTGACTGGAAGAATACTGGAATAAGAACAATGGCTAAGTTTTAAATTATAGATTTTCAAAGCTTCATTTCTGAACTGCACTATTCAAAGCCGGTCTGTTATCCAGAAGATAAGATACAGAAATTTCATGAACATTATTTATAATTTTCTGACAGGTTTTCAAGACTGGGTAAAGAGGACATACAAGAAAATACTCAATAACTATGTATGGTGGTGAGCATATTTGAGGAAATATTCAATAAAATGTATTTGTTTTTTAAATAAAAATTAAATAGATGAATGAAACAAATAAAATCTTTTGAATTTAATCACAAAGTCAGATAACTAATGTCTTTTCCAGAGTACTATGCTAAGTTCTCTGCCTTGTATACTGTTGTTACCTAAAAGACTAGAGGGAGGAGGCCACGGAGGAGGACAGTGCAGCCAATGAGGAGACCTGATAAGCTAGTGTCAGAGGGAAGGGGAGGAGGAATCCCCTATCAGTGGACTTGGAGAAAGGAATAGAAGAATATGAGGGAGGGAGAGTGGGTTTGGGAGGGATTGAGGAAGGGGGCTATAGCTGGGATACAAAGTGAATAAGTAATTAATATAAAAATAAAAATTTAATTAAAAAGTAAATAAATGAAATAAAATAAGAAAAAATAGTACAGTTTCTATTTAAATTTAAAACATTCAACCATCCTTTCATAAGCTACTGAAAACATCTTATGTGCTAGGCATTGAAATGATATATATATAGTACTTTTATAATTTTTTTTAATTTTAATTAATTAAAATTTATTCACTGTTTATCACCCCTGTAACTCCATCCCTCCTCCTCTCCCAATCCCACCTTTTCTCTCCTGTCTCTGCCCATCCCCCTCTCCTAATCCACTGATAGGGGAGGTCTTCCTCCCCTTTCTTCTGATCCTAGTCTATCAGGTCTCATCAGGATTGGCTGCATTATCTTCCTCTGTGGCCTGGTAAGGCTGATCCCCCCTCAGAGGGAAGTGATCAAAGAGCAGGCCAACTGATTCATATCAGAGACAGTCCCTGTTCCCATTACTATGGAACCCACTTGGAGACTGAACTGCCATGGGCTACATCAGTGCAGGGGTTCTAGATTAAATCCATGAATGGTCCTTCAGTCCTTCATTGAAGTATCACTCAGCAATAAAAAACAAGGAAATAATGAAGTTTGCAGGTAAATGGTGGGAACTGGAAAAGATCATCCTGAGTGAGGTATCCCAGAAGCAGAAAGACAAAGTATATACTCTCTCATAAGTAGATATTAGACATATAATATAGGATAAGCCTACTAAAATCTGTACACCTAAAGAAACTAAACAAGAAGGAGGACTCTGCCTAAGATGCTCAATCCCCATTCAGAAAGGCAAGTGGGATGAACATCAGAAGAAGGAGAAAACAGGGAACAGGACAGGAGCCTATCACAGAGGGCCTCTGAAAGACTTTACCATGCAGGGTATCAAAGCAGATGCTAAGACTTATGGCTAACCTTTGGGCAAAGTGCAGGGAATCTTATGAAAGAAGTGGGAAATAGTAAGACCTGGAGAGGACAGGAGCTCCAGAAGGAGAGCAACAGAACCAAAAAATCTGGCACAAGGGCCTTCACTATGTTCCAGTTATGATTCTAAGTTCCATCTCCCACCACTTCCATCCTTGCCATAGTTTTTTAAGAGACATGACAAGCTTGTTGATAAACGGGAAGCACAGAGTGAGTAAGGTGTCCACAGTGAGCTGGGTGATCGGGTGAGCAACCTAGTCACACTGGAACTCAGCATCTTCTCGAATGAAAGTATGTTTCTAAACTCTGAGCAAGAGAAGTTAGTTTTCTCCAATGATGTCTCACTGGACACACAAACCACATGTAAGGGAGACCTAATGTCCACTAGTAAATGGCCAACAGAAAACAAGGTCAAGAGTATTTTTGAAGATGTTTTGTTTCATAATGCTTTGTTTAGGCACGTTTTATTTTATTTGTCTTTTGCTTATTTATTATTATTATTATTTCTAATCCTGTGTTTTTATGGTGTATATGTGTGTGTGTGTGCATATGTGTTTCTTGGTATGCTGCTACCTCAAAATCCAGCTATACCACTCCTAAGCATATGTCTAAAATATGCTCAAGTATACAACAAGGACATTTTCTCAACCATATTCATTGCAGCTTTATTTGTAATAGCCAGAATCTGGACACAACCCAGATGTCCCTCAACTGAGGAATGGATACAGAAATTGTGGTACATTTAAAAAATGGAATTCTACTCAGCAATTTAAAATAAGAAAATCATGAAATTTGCAAGCAAAAGAATGGAAAGATCATCCTGAGTGAGGTATCCCAGAAGCAGAAAGACACACAGAGTATATACTCGCTCATAAGTGGGTACTTGACATATAATATAGGATAAACATGCTAAAATCTGTACACCTAAAGAAGCTAAGCAAGAAGTAAGACCCTGGGTAGATGCTCAATCCTCATTCAGAAAGGAAAATGGGATAGACATTGGAAGAGGGAGAAAACAGGGAACAGGACAGGAGCCTACCTCAGAGAGCTTCTGAAAGACTGTACCCAACTGGGTACCAAACCACCAGAAAAATTTTAATCAATTGTCAGTTAAAGCATTATTGTGAAATAATAGACTATATATATATATATATATATATATATATATATATATATATATATATATATCACACTATACTGTCACACTATATGTATCACACTAAAGTATCACTCTAAAGTTCTAATTCTAATTAATCTAACAAGATATCCTTTTTCTCCACATAGCATAGCTTATGAAGTTGTTCCCTACATGGAATGACTTTAAAAATAAGTTGTATATGATGAACTCGGTTACCTGCTCTTTGATCACTTGCCCCTGGTGATGCAGCCTTACTAGGCCACAGAGAAAGAGGATCTGGGCAGTCCTGATGAGACTTGACAGGCTATGGGCAGATGGCAAAGTGTACTTGGGGAAGGGGAGGATGGGTCTGGGAGGAGTTGAAGGAGAGGGCTTCAATCAGGATATATAATGAGTAAATTGTGAAACAAAAGAAAAAATGAGTAAGAAACAACTTTTAAAAAGACATTTTTAACCCCATACCATCCCTCCCCTTCTCTCTTTATAGGAGCCTCAAATTCTGTAGAAATAGTGTGACCTTCTGGGACTTTAAAATCATTACCATGAAATGAAAATATCATACATTTTGTTTGGGAAGAGAACTGAAAAACAATAAGTAAATTCACAAATACATCACAGATTCTGCCCTCTTAATTTCCCCTGAGTAAACGAGAATATTCATGGAATGATTTCAGACAAAATTTAAAGTTGTAAATGAAAAATACCTACCACATGAAATGAGATTTGAGAAAGGTGTGCATGTGTGTATATAGAAACAATATTTTTAGAGCCAAAACAGGCCTGTGCTCATTCTAATTACATCCAAGGCCACAGAGTTGCCACCTTGCTTTGCTAAGCTTAACTGTCTATGCTTACCTGTGGTTAGAAAGGCCAATTTCTAAAATGATACTCTTTCCCTGTTTTCTGCTGCATGACCTGTGTCCACTGCACTCAATATACACATTTACTCAACAGCCCTTTGAGACTTTACTCACATAACAGTATAGTAAGTGTGCCTCTGTCTCCAAAGACTTAATTAGAGTCCATCTGGAATTTGAGGATACTGGGTTAATTGGGATATGATGAAGCCAGCAACACATTTTAAAAGTTAACACAATGGCTGCAAGTCTCAATATAATCATTAATTACATCTGAAAGCACTTGAATTATTTTTGTAATTAAGTTTGTCTTGTATCTATTCTATTATCTAAATTTTTTATGTCCTATATTCTTCTCCATCTTCAAGCTACAATATATTGTCTTGTCCATCAGGAAAACCTGATCAATCCATTAGTGAAAAGGAAAAAGAAAGAAAAACAAAAGAGAGGTGGAAAGAAAAGGAAGGAAAAGAAAGAACAGGGAAAGGAAGGAAGGGAAGGAAAGCTGGGAGGAGAGGAAAAGAACAAAGAAAATTCTGAAAATAGAGAATAAATCCCTCACAAAAGATAGGGGAAGCAGTTAGTGCTCTGTTGCAGTGGTAGGATCAACCCTCAGAATTGGGTTTGGGCAAAGAGAGTTTAAATTCTAGATTTCCATTGAGACTGGGGAGCCATGATGCAGAGATGGAAGAAATAACTGTAGGAGTGAGAGGGGATGGAAAACTCCAGTAGAGTATGGCCTTCTGGGCAGGGCTCACATAGGTTTACAGAGAACAAAACAGCAAGCATGGTGCATGGGTCTGCACCAAGTTCTCTGCATATATGTTATGGCTGTTAGCATGTTTTTTGTGGTACTCCTAAAAGTGGGAGCTGATGTATCTCTGACACATTTGTCTGACTTTGAGACCCTTTTCCTCTTATAAGGTTGCCTTGTCTAGCCCCAATATGAGGGCTTTTCCCTTTTTTTCACTGTATCTTGTTTTATCTTGTTAAGGTCTGGGGCAGGGGCAGAGAGAAAAGTGAGGGTGGAGCTAGAGACTACACATAATTAAGGCACAGCATACTCATGTGTAGAGATGTCTCCGTCTCTGACATGACTCATTTCTTTTATCGATGTATGTCTCCTCTTCTCTCTAGTCTAGATAACTATACTAGATTCATGCCTACCCTTGATTCTTTACATGAACTATGCAGCAACTCTGAGTAAAAATGTTTATTAAGGTGTATCTATTGTCAACAAAATCTGTTATTTATTCCTCTACATCCAGTAATGAAACAAAAATCAGAAATGCAAAATGCACTGGCTTCCGTGGCACTTTTGTGAGGTCTGTTCACTTTGAGCTGTTTATGACTTGACTGACTTCTAGGACACAATTCTTCATGCTTATTATGTACAAAAAAGGGGGGGCTTATTACTTACAGATACTGAGAAAGGCACAGCAGAGCAAAGTAGTCCTCAAAGGCTTATAATGTCCATGCTGGGTACATAGAACTTGTTCTCATATGTCTTTTTGTAGAGCAGGCTAGAGACGGTAAAAGTAGCTGAAGAGAAGGAACAGGATGGGAGCCTATCATACCTCTGAAAGACCCCACCCAGCAGAGTATCAAAGCAGATGCTGAGATTCACAGTTAAACTTTGGGCAGAGCACAGGGAGTCCTATGGAAGAGTAGGGAGATAGAAGATCCAGAGGGACAGGAGCTCCATAAAATGACCAACAAATCTGGGGACCCGGGGGGGGGGGGCTGCAGAGACTAATGCAGTAACCAAGAACCATGCACAGAGAAGACCTAGATACAGTCAGTTCGCAGATGTAGTCTATAGGCAGCTCAGCCTCCACCTGGGTTCCCTAGTAAAGGGAGCAGGGGTTGTCTCTGACATGGACTCTGTTGCCTGCTCTTCTATCACTTCTCCCTGTCAGGGCAGGATTGGCAAGCCACAGAAGAGGAAGCAGGCAGTTCTGATGAGACTTGATAGGCTGGGGTCAGTTGGTAGGGGAAGAGGACTTTCCCCTTTCTTGAGGACTAAGGAGGAGAGGAGGGGTAAGAGAGAAGGATGCTGGTACTGGGAGTTGATAAGGGAGGGGGCTACAATAGAGATTTAAAGTAAATCAATTTAAATTTTACAAAAAGTAGCTTGCCTATCTCTCAATCACCTATTGACCAACTGGGCTAGAGCACCGAAGGACTTTCCCTTGGTTGTTCCAAGCAAGTTTCAAAAAGAAATAGAAATGATGAGATGACCCTTCCTTCTTCAGAGTGCTCCATGTCCTACATGTTTTATAATTATTCTAGAGAACTACAACTAAGGAAGTTGGGGTGATTAATTGTGACAGGGCAAGGTCATCCTGAAAACTGACTTGAAGTCACATTATTTATTATTATTATTACTATTCCCCTCCTCATTAAGTGGGCCAAAATCTTTAGAGCTAAATGTCCCAGGTTCAAGTCAATGATTCTCTACTTATCCATTTGGAATCACTTACCCCGGTAGTAATGGTGAGTCTATAACCACGTATATTAATCTCATTTATGGATTTAAATATTATAGATGCAATCTAGAGAGAAAATGTAAAATATGTATATCTTCTTCATTTTCTCATATTTCAGTTTTTACAGTTATAATAATAACTGTAATTATATTAATTATAGTTTATTCACTTTGGATTCCAGCTGTAGGGCCATCCTTCAGTCCCTCCAAATCCCACCTTTCCTTCCTTATATCCTCTCGTGCCCTTCTCCAAGTCCTTTGATAGGAAAGCCCCTCCTCCCCTTCCATCTGACCCTAGCTTATCAGGTCTCATCAGGACTGGCTGCATTGTCTTCCTCTATGTCCAGTTTTAAGATAGTGGAACTTCAGTAAAACAAACAAACAAACAAAATAAATTTTAAAAAAGAAGTTAAAAAAGAAAAGTCTGAGCAGATGTTACTGCCCAAATAATGATGCATAGTGAAGAATAGAAAAATAGTAAGTAATACAAATTTAAAGAGACTTTGATGAGATATCATTCATATATGTTAAAATAATTAAAATTTAAAAGACAAAGAAAAGAAGTGTTGGTGAGGTTGGAAGTGAAGGCAAGTTCTGTAAACTAGTGATGGAAATATACATATAATCATGACAAACAGTGTGAAGATTTCTCAAAACATTAAAATAAAACTCTTCTATGGATCAACAATCTCACTTTTGGCTATATGTTCAGTGTAAATAATGTCCATATCACAAAAGACACCTGGACTTTTGTATTTATTGCACAATTATCAGAAGAGCCCAGGTATGAAAAAAAAACCCTTTGTGTCTACTGAGCATTTTATTTAAGGGACCACACACATATTCAACTTTGAAAAGGCAATAAATCTTGCCATTTTCAGTAATACACATGGTACTGGTGATATGTGCCATGTATTTGTCTGGTTGCAAAAGGGCACATCCTGCATGAATTCAGCTACAGACAGGATCAAATTCATAAAAACAAATTCCAGATTATATTGATAGTTTTTGGAACTGGACATTGCTGGAAAATAGAATAATAATTTAAGTTTTACAAGATAAAATTTTTGAAATATATTTAACATGAATACTTGTTTACATTGCTGAAATGGTTCAAGGTGGATTATAAATTCTCTCACAAAAGAAACATAGCTACTTTCTACAGTAATGGTTATACTAATAAATTTTATGTTAATACATTCATAATATATATCAAAACATTATGTTACTTACTTTAAGCATATAAAACTGTAGACATAATATATATTTCAGTAAATTTTAGTACGAATATACAGGCTTTTAAATTTTCCATGCATAATTTACTTAACAACATATTAAAATATAATAAAGCCAATACAAAAAACTAAAATAATATCACATGCTGTAATAAGTATTTTGGTTATATTTTTATCCTTATCTAGAAGTACAAGGCAAAAACAGGTACACGACAATAAACAGTTTTTAAAAGAAAATATTTTACCCATATTTTTATTTTACAAAACCATCTAAGATTGCCATTGGTGCATCTTCAACATGCTTAATTTGTTTATTCTACAGAATATGTGGTTCCAAATTAGAACCACCACAGTATGGGATGTAGGCACCACTTTACCCCCATTCTGTTGCAAATATCATGAATGGTAGAGAACTGAAACATAACACAGTATGACAGCAAACAGGTAAGATCTACATACAAGAAAGCATTAAGTCCACCTATGGTGGATTAGATTAGAAATTCAATGATTCTATTCTACAGGAATGAGTCAACCTAACTTTGCTTCAAGAAAAACAGAATCTGTGCTTTTATGATGGTAGAAAAGTCTATGGGACAATAAGTTTTGTTTATGTGTTTTAGTCAAAATAACATAGAAATGAATTCAAATATACATAATTTGTTTTCAAATACAATCTCATAAATTATTCTCAGTTTGAAAATTGGATTATTGGAACTGTTATCTTCAAGTGTGTATTAGGTTAACTAATATCATAAGAATTCGTGAGCATGATGGACAATGGGTGAAGCACCGCTGCAAATACAGTCTCTGAATCAAACTCATCTTTGCTTCTCTATAGGACATAATTAGGATTATTTGAACAATTTATTCACAGCCTCTTTCACATCCTTATTCCTCAGGCTGTAGATCAAGGGATTCAACATGGGGAAAACCACTGTGTAAAAGGTTGAAACAATTTTGTCCCTATCCAAAGAGTAGCTGGACCGGGGACGGGCATAGATGTAGAGGATGGAGCCATAGTACAAGGTCACAGAGATGAGGTGGGAAGAGCAGGTGGAGAAAGCCTTGAGACGGCCCTGAGTGGAGCGGATCCTCAAGATAGTGGCAATGATGAAAAGATAGGTGGCCAGGATGAACACAATGGGGAGGATGACATTGGAAGCCAAGAGGAAGAACAACACAGACTGGAAGCTGTCCTTCTTGCCACAGGCCAGCTTCACCAGGGGTGGAATATCACAGAAAAAGTCATCAATTACATTGTCACTGCAGAAAGTCAAGGCAAAAGTGTCTTTGGTGATGATAACAGAGTTAATGAAACCGCCCAGATATGAGGCTCCCACGAAAAATACACATAGTTTTAAGGACATGGCTTGTGAATAAAGTAGTGGCTTTGAAATAGCCATATAGCGGTCATAAGCCATGGCAGCCAAAAGGTAACACTCAGTGTAGTCCAGTGCAGCAGAGAAGAAGAACTGAGCCACACAGCCAGCAAAGGAGATGCTCTTGTCTTCAGAGATGCAGGTTTCTAGGATCTTTGGAGTGTAGACAGAAGTCAACCCAAGATCCAGGAATGATAGGTTTCCAATGAAGAAATACATGGGTGTGTGGAGCCGGGAGTCATTGCAGATCAACATGATGAGGGAGCTGTTTCCTGCCACAGTCAATGTGTACACAGCAAGGAAGATTGCAAATAGGACCAGCTGCATGACAGGGTCTGTTGTGAATCCCAACATGATAAACTCACTAACTGTATTATTATTCTGCTTCATGGCTGTAAAGAATGTAACTTAAGATGGGAGAAAATAAAGTTTCCAATTAAATCATTGTACTGAATATATAAAAAATGTTGAATAAATATATATCTTCAGAATGTAATTAGTGAATTTTTGTAAATTTAGAAACGTTTAGTTTAATTCACATAAATATAAAAGATATTTTAACATTAAAATGATTCAAAATTATGTATTATACATGAGTTCATAATATAAAGAACTTGGCATTTGCAAAATAATAGTCATTGAATTATCAGATAACTATAAAGTACATGCTGCATTTCTCCTTGTCAGATAAAAAATAGATCCCTAGTGCTTAATTCAGTTGACCAGCTATCCTTATAACTTTGTACAATTAGATCAGCTGAAAGAATTCTGATTATGATACTTGAATTTTCCACCCATCAAGTGAATTCAAACAAGCATGTACTTTGAGTAACCTTCAGCTGTTATTATATTACTTTAAAAATAGATCTTACTTATAGCATTGGTTTGTGAGCTTTGTAACAAGCATATCTACTCTCACCTTGGAGAGCTGTCACTCTCAGTAAAGTGTCATACAAGAAGGAAGACCCAGGTTCAGCTTTTAGCTTTCAAATAAAATTCTGTGCACTGCATCACATTACCATAATTCCAGTGTAGGCAGGTGAAGACAAAAAAAAACTCTTTTGGTTTACTGAACAGTATGCCTTGTTAGTGAGCTCCCATAACAGAAAAAAAAAATGCCTCAAAAATACCTCTGGTATCCACACTCCACTGAATGTGCATTCATGAGCATCACACCCACCCAACCGTACTCTCAGTATCCATGTTCTTGTTTCCTCAACTCATATTATTTTAAAATCATAATAATTAAACCAAATTAACTAATGGAAAAAATTGTCCAACAGATTTTTTTGCTGACACATCTTTTGTGTTAAATGCAAATTTTAACCTATGCAGCATTTAGCAAAGCGCATTTCTTAAACATTGAATATATGACAGACATTCAATAGTCTAAAAAGTGTCCCATCAAACCACCAGGAAATGTTATGAAGTAACTGTGTTTATTCCGATTATCCAAAGTAAATATTTATGAATACATGGTTCAAGGTGCTAGGATTCAGAGTGGACAGATCCATGACTCAAAACTAGTAGTTCAAGAATATATAATCTCTATCCAGAACTGCTCATCTAAGAGAATTCCTAGATAGACATGAAAGAGAATAAGCAGAATCTAGCAATCAGACTTTACATGAAATATGAAATATTAACATCAAATATCACTGAGATAAATGCACTTACTCTGTAAGTAAGTGCAATAGAATATGTTAGGATCACTGTCGTATTTGATTGTGGGAAGTCAAATTGCAGACTTTGATAAAAACAATGACGATAATATTTTGTGTGTAATCACATGGTTTACACAAAGAGGGAAGCACATTTTCATGTGTGGAGAGTAAGCCCACAGTTGCCTGTGGGAAAAGATATTTCTAGGCAAGAAATACAGTTACCATGGAACAGAAGATAAAAATCAAGGAAGGCGAAAGGACGGTAAGAAAGTGGCAGATCTCACTGGCACAGAATATATCTGAAGAATAGTAGATATTGAGTTACCTCAGATGACAATAGATTTTTATGAATATTCTTAAATTTTGAACTAACCATTATTTTTTAAATCTAAATAAATGTGGTATTAAATGCTACATACCCTCACCTTCCAGAATATTGATACAGAATACTGACATGGAATATTCATGTACTAGATATTCATGTCTTTATGGCAAGACACTTTTTTCAAATTAAAAAAAAATAAAATTATCTAGTTTTCTGTCTGTCCCCACCAAAGAGGATGCCACCTTAAGAAGAATATGGTCCTTAGGAGGCACTTACAAGGAAGAGACTGAAGAATTGGGAAGTTAAGTCCACTCTCAGCTACACAGCAAGTTCAAGGTCATCCTGGGAAACCTTGGACTATATGAACAGTAACCAAATCTAGACTCCAGTGAAACCAATTGTGAAATTTAACCCAAAGGAACTAGTTTTTCATCTCACATTCCTTGACCTAAGAATGTCTGACTATCCTGTGGTCTTCACTGACAAAAACAATACCCAGAGAGATAGTCAATTATTCACAGTACGGCTACTGAAATGTGAGGAAATTATGTTTAAAATATGTGCAATGGAAACATTTCACACTAGGATAACAAGTTGCCTTTCATCATAAAGAGCGATTGGAAACCATGTTTTCAACATAACATGTGGTCGCAATGAGCAAGCAAACCAGCAGAGATCTGAGTTGCAAACTAGTAACAGGATGGACCTAAGTCCATTGCTATGCTCACCAACTTTCTTCAGGTTTGATACACGTTGTTCAATTCCCGTATATCAACTACATTGCTTCTAATGGAAGTATAATAGTTGCTACTTTTAGATATGATACTGTAAAATTTATTGTCAACACGTGGAAAATATTCAATTAATCAGTGTTCTTTCAAATTAGAGAGCATGCCTACCATCTGACATATGACCAAAGTCAAAGCTTCATAAGTCTTAGTTGTGTCATGTGATACTTTAAAAAGATATTGCAACATTGACAATTGATATTTAGAACAGCAACAATGTGTCAGAGTGATGTGAATGTTAAATGAACTAATGCATGCTCAAACAAAGGTGTTTTGCTAATGTTTATCCAGTATTCTGAGAGTCAAAATAGACCCTAGAGTGAAGTTTAGTATCAGAAAAATGTGGGTGTACTGGTAAACTTTTAAATTTACTTAATTCTTTAAAAATCAATTGCCTCCCTTACAATATAACACACATCCCAAAAAAGTTATAGGTTATATAAAAAAGTTATAGGTTCAGATTGTAGTTAAAATTAACAGACACAGTTTTTTAAAGAATATCAAATTACATGACTTCTAAAATTAGTTATTACCTGTGGACATTTAATATTATATTGGTTTTTGATGGCACATGATTATAAGGATATAGAATGGTTTATAATTATACAAGTGATTGAAAACTATAAAATTGTCCTTTATCATTTCACTATTTTCTTCTATTCTGCAAAACTTTTTGCATGGAAATTACTTATACTAATGCTCCATTCATCCTTTCTTGAGCCCATTATTTAAGCTTTCATCTTCCAAAATAATTGTGAAATTTTTTGAGGTCCAAATTTCCTGATTTCAGAGTTAATTGGATCTAAAAAACAAAACATATTCATATCCACAACATAAGTACACACAAAGAAAAATAAACAAAACACAAGAATTTACAATGTTTCTCAACAGGTAATAGAGACCAGTGAGGGTTAGCAGTAACTTTATGTTACAAATTAAAGTTTCTTTTCATAGAGATGTTCTTCTAGACAGCCTCAGCTAGAACCCGTGGCAACTTCACAACCATGGCAAGCTTTTTTTCTCCTGACATTCTGAGAAATATGAACTGAAATAATTGAGGCTTTTCATCATTTTGGCAAGAGTATAGACACACCCATCCTGTCACCCACCAGGGCTTGTGAGACATTCACCACATCCCACACCTTAGGACGTCCTTGTCAGGCAACACTCTTAATTGGGAGTGAATTGAATAGCTCAGGTTTCTCCCCATTGCCTTAATATATATTACCCTTAAAAAACACATATATTATCCTTTCTCATCACAAATAGAGAAAAAGTTAAGCCTACTATTTTGCTCTTAGAAATTTCATAAATTGCTTTATAATAATGGATGGATATGAAAAATAAAGCTTCATTGAGTCCTGCCTGAAACACAATGCAAACAACTCTTAGGTAATTATTAGAATGAAACGAAAATAATTTGCCACTGATACCTGTAGAATACAACTTGCCAAATTTTCAGTAGACATCTCATTCTGGCATTCAGGTCAGCTGCTTCCAGATCTTTATGACAGCCCTATGATCCCAGAGGTTTTATAGTCATCGAATTCCTCATGGTTTTGCAGCTCAGGGAAATTACAATCAAGACAATTAATCAACAGTCCACTGATGACATTAGTTTAATTTTATTTAGTGAGATAAAGAAAAATATAGTTTATGGGATAGGTTCCTCATGTACTCAGTTGTAGTATCTACACATTCTGTGTTATTTTAATGAACTCAAATAATTATGTGTTTGAGCATACATTTGTGTGGACCCTGACATTTATACATGTAGACATTTGAATATTTATACACACACGTGCTTACAAACACATACTACATGGTATGGACTTGCAAATTCTTCCAAATAAATGGCCATTTTCCCATCTTATTCTATGTTTCAAGAGATTTACAAGTGAGAGTGCTAATCACTAGAGGTATTGCCTCACTCTGTTTTATTATTTATCCCTCTCCTTCAAACTCTCCCTCTGCCTGTCTCCAGAAACAGAATTGTTTTAATCGGAACAGCTAAGGGGCCACAGCAATTACATATCTTACTCAAAACTTCACAGTTTGCAAAAGCTCTCTTGTTTTCTCTTTTCCATTGTTAAAATGTTCACCCACCTTAACCTTTCTGGAAATAACAATCCATCTATCCTGATATTCTTACATAAACCCATCCTCACTAAAACAATTTACATTTTTCCATTTCCCTAACTTTTTTTATTTCTTAATAACATGAGACATATAGCATTAGCAAATTAATTTACTGTTGTAAGAATTTTCTCCCTTGAGGAGAGAGGACTAAGGAATGTCTATACTCTTTTCCTGTTATCCTAATAATAAAGCAAAGTTCAATTTCAAAGTTTACCCTGGAGAACCAACAAGTCTGTTTGGATTACTTAGAGACAATCGGTTCAAGGTTACTGATGAGAGTGTGGGTAACCAGCAGCAATCACACTGAAAAGTTTTTATTTAGCATGCATGAGTACATTTTATAGTCACATAGATAAATCTCAACAACAACAACAAAAAAAAACAGGCTTAGCTAAAATAAAAATCTCAAAAGCCCATTTACTCAGTTGGTGTGTTCTTTCTATGGCTGACCTACTCTCCCATTCCCAGTGTTCCTCAGCTGCCTGTAGTTTTTTGTATAGGGTTATACAAAAGACCTTATGGGCTTTTCCCTATCCACTTTAGTATGTCCATTGGTGGCATCCTTGTTCAGATCATATTTTGGTAGTCATGTCGGTAAGTCATATTTTGGTAGTCATGTCATGTTGGTGAGGTTTCTGATATTTCTAAAAAATACACCTTCACAGCAAATTAGGCGATGGATCTCTAGCTCTTAAAGTCTTTCATCCCCCTCTTCCATTATGTTCCCTGAGCCTTGGGTGTGGCAGTGTTCTGTAGATGTAACCAATGGGAATGGTCTGCATAATTCCGTATTTTAATCAGCATGGCATGATAACCCTAAGGTTGAGTCATTGCATTCATACCTTGGCAGTAACCAACAATTCTCTAACTGGGCACAGACCTGCTCAACAAGTGCGAAAACACACCTAGTCCTGGAAACCCAGATAACTAATAAATTCTAGAGAAGTCATGGTTACTGGGGGAGAATCTACACCCATTACATTACTAAATTAGCATAATCCCTGCCAATAATCTAAACATTTTTTATTATACCCACAGATAAATGTAGCTTTCTCCTCTCATCAAAAGGACATTTCTTTGCAACTACAGGAGAACTTTAAGTATGATATAGGAATGTTAACACTTATAAACCAGACAGTATTGTATGACCAACTAAATAAACTTGTTTATATAAGGTTTTGTTAAAAAGCTATAACAAAGATGTAGAATTTGTGAATGTTCGAAGACTGAGAGACTGAATGCTCAGCTGTAAATGGGACATCTTTTTCACAACCACCACTACCCTTTGAAGGCTCAGGGAATGTCACAGAAGAGGAAGAAGAAGGAATGTTAGGGCTATAGCATAGAAACAGGTGTGGCAAATGGTTGTCTCTGTATATGACAGAGACATCATGCTCATGAACTCTCAGTGGCTGTGGTTCTTGGCATAAGACTTTTTCAAGATTAAGTCAACTAACCTTTCAGCTAGATGGAGCAGCTGTTTCCAAGATCCTAGTTCTTAGTGAGAAGCTATTAGCAGCAGACACCTGCTGGCCAGAGGAAAGTCATTCTTCCTGAGGGTGTTCCCACCAGTCAATTTCTTGTGTTACACATCCTGATTACACATCCATCCACATACATGCAGCACTAATTTACTCAGTGGGTTATAAGAAAAGAGAAATTGAGCAGGCACATGTTGAAGGGCACACTGGGGGAGGTGTAGGAAGAAATTGGAGGATGCATATGATTATATGGTGTTTTGAAATTTTCAAAACTAAAAGCTATAATAAAAACAAAAATCCTCAAAATGAACAAACAAAAAACTGAAAAATCTTACAAAGGAATATGTGTCCAGTAATGAATTCTGAAAGAATTCTGTAATAATTATGGGACATATCCACTGAAGAGCTCCTATGATCTACCTCTTTGAAGGTGCGGGGGGGGGGGAGTGGGCACAGAAGATAGAGCCTTGGAAGAGACTGAGCTGTCAGAGCTATTGTGAAAACCCAGGACTGCAGCAAGCTATACCATGTATTCAGGTAAGGAATCCATTATTCACTCCCCTCCCTGACATTGACACTCCTGGATAAAGTCATTAGGTAGATAGGCAGTGAATCCTAGTAATATGACTCATACAGCTCACATGATTATACAAAAAATATTTTTTAAACTGTAGAATGTGTTTGGAGAGGCAACAAACAGAAATATTAGCATGGAGAGAATTTCATAACTAATGAACATATACAGACTCATGATAGGTAAAACATGTATATATATATATACATATATATATATATATCTTCTATTAGGTTATCTACACAAATTAAGAGAAAATGAAAATTAATTTGTGATTGGTTTATTTTCTCACCAGGGCAACACAATGAACAGTAACTTTTCTCCATAATGTTTAAGAATATCTAATTTATCAACATACAGTTCTAATTGTCCTGTGAGTTCCTTCCCTGAAGGCTGTGAAATCCTGAGGGCTTTCAGCAAACTATAACTCTGGGAATCCAGACACTGGCATAAAAGATTTGAAGTAAAATATGTGCAGATTAAAATTCATATAAGATGATGTTGTTGGTGAAAACTAGGTGAGTTTTATAAATTCCTGGGTTTTTTTTTAGATTTGTATTTGTTTGTAAAAATCAACACAATGACCTTTGGATAAAACTATGTCATAAGTCCTAGAGAAAGAGCTTATTTTGAGATATCTTCAACTTTTGGGAGCTACTGATAGCTGATTAAAGAAGTAAAATCTCACATCATTATAGACAAAAAGGGAAAAAAATCAATTAACAATCCAGAAATTTTTCAGGAAAAGATACTAATTCTACAAACAATTTGTCTAGGAGCCATAACCAAAGAGACGGCCTCTAAATATCTTAAGAACAACTAAGATGGGAGAATAAAGAGACAGTGATTAGTAGTCTGGTACAAAGTGCATCAAGAGAAGATTAAATCTGCTTGAGGTGGCTGTTCTTTAGGTAAGTCTCAATCATATACTTACTTTAAAAGAATTCTGACAATAAAAACAATTTTTAAAGACAAACTGTATTGTAGTTATTTTAATGGAAAATAATTTCTTTTCTAGATAGTAATACAAACGTATGACCTTTTTTAGGAAGACTATCATATGGACTGGTTAATAATTCTGTCAATCACCATGGTTTCCCTGTTCCTGCTGATACAAGTCTTGGGTTTAAAGCCAATCTTTTCATCATGCACCAGGTGTCAGAGGAAACTTCAACCTCAAGAAAATACATGCTGCATTTTTCAACTTGCAGCCCAGGGTGATTGGTACTCATTGTATTTCAAGTCATAAATCTGTATGTTTTGAATCTCAAAGGAGCATAGCTCTCTGTAGCTTAGTAACTTATTCTATAATAATAATCCTAAGAAGAAACTGAGGCGTAACAGGAGCAAAAGGGAGAGACCTGACTCTGGTTAGGTTTCTGTGAAGATGACGACATAGAAGCCATAGTAACAGGAAGGAAAAAGAATGCTGATGAGGAATAGAAGTGTGTCAAGAGGTTAGAATAAAGACAGGAAGTGAAAATATAACCAATTGCAATAGTTTAAATGAAAAGACAATAAACGCCATCATTTTCCAACTGTGTAACATCATATGACAGGTATTTTGAATGATGATGTGCTAAGGACTTTAATGTTTCATTTAAACATTTCTATAACCATAGGAATATAAAGTTATCATCTGTATTACACAGGAAAATCAGTGTAGTGCTATATAAGTAAACCATTGGACATCACAACCATAAAAATTCTTAGCATCACAATTAAAACTTAGCTCTGTTCACAGTTTGAAAATAATATTATGAAGCACATATACACAATTCATTTTCACATATTTATAGTAAGGTATTCAAATTCACAGCCTCTTTTATTATTAACTGTCATTACATGCTCGTCTGTGAGTGTATATACTCCTAAATACATGTATATAAATACATATTTCTAAATATATAGTCTGTATAGTGTTACTTATATACATGTTTTCAGGGTTGAGCATTTTCGGGGTTGTTGGTATTCAACAACCTGTGTACTCCTCCCCAGGCAAGGGCAAGGCTGTCTCTTCCACCCTCAGCATTCCTTAATTGCCTGTAGTTCTTTCGTAGAGTGGAGGACTCAAGTTGTCATGTCTATTTTTGTCGTCCTTGCTCAGCTCATGTTTAAGACAAGCATGCTGGTGATAATTTATGGAACGATCTTCTAAATTACTAAGGAACACAATATGACAGCAATCTCCCTGTTCTTAAATTTTTCTTTCTCTCCTCCACAATGTTCCCCAAGCCTTAGGTGGGGGAATAATTTTAGATATAACCTTTAGACTGAGCTCTATAAATCTTTATTTTTGTTGGTTGTTATTTCCTATGGTGGTCTCCTGCTGCAAAGAGAAGTTTCCTTGATGAGAGGTAAGGACTACACTTATCTATAGGTACAAGGACAAATGTTTAGATTGTTGTTAAAGATTATGCTGGCTTAGTAAAGTAGTAGTTGAAGATTTTCCTCCAAGATCCATGACTTCACTAGCACTTAGGAGTTGGCTAGGTTCCCATTTTGAGGTGTGATAAAAAAAAAAAGTTGTTGAACACCTGAATTAGAGAGCTGTTGGTTACCAGGTTAGGTTTGTCAACAGTGAACTCTGAGGTCACACTGGTTATACTGTAATTTCATGTATATTGGTGTTTTACCTGCATGTATATCTGTTAAGTACACATTATCGGGGGCCAAAAGAGGGTGTAGAATCCCCAGGAACTGGAGTTATAGGTTGCTGTCAGCTACCAAGGGAGTGACTGAGAATCTAATTTGGGTCACCTGGAAGATTAGAAAGTGTTCTTAACTGCTGAGCCATCTTTCCATCTCCTTTTTTTTAAATGTGAATTCCTTTTTAGAGTGTGCATGTTTATAACCTGAAGGCAAATATGCCGTTTACATGTCTTTAGATGTCAGAGGACAAACTTAATATGTCCTTTACCTTCTTTTACCTTTTCATGTGTTTTGGGATAGAACTTAGATCAACAGGCTTGCTGAGTCTTTCATCTGTACAGAAAAGAAATGTTTTGTTGCTTCCTTTTATACACATTTCAGTGGAAATTTAAAGAAATGTAATTTTTTTTCTGTTTGGCACCTTGACAAGTATCTTCCACCTTTCAGTGAAATCTTGTAACCAGTGTCTTCTTCTTCCTCCTCCTCTATATTAACATTATTTTTATGTTTTCAATCTATATCTCACACTTTGAATTGTGCTATAATTGAACTTACTAGGTAGCCTACATAAAACTCAGATTTGTTCCAACCATGCTGCTTCTATTGTTCTATTATTGTAATTAGAGAAGAGGCAATCCCATGTATCTGAATTCTTATTACATTGGCTAAAATTAATATGTTTAGACTTGGAGAGTCTTATCACCTACAGAAGAAATGCAGTCTACACATTGGTGCTGATCATTACTGTAGCTTACCAGATACAATAGCTACATTTCATGCCAGTAGAGACAACTAAACTCTCCTGTACTCCTAGAGGCAACCTCCGTGAGGCATGGAGAGGGGCAATGACACAGTGAAAGAGTTCATCTTGCTGGGCTTCTCAACAGACCCTGTGATGCAGATGATCCTGTTTGTCCTGTTCCTTGGAGTATATTCTCTGACACTGCTGGGAAACACGACCCTCATTCTATTGATCTGCAATGACGCCAGGCTCCACACACCCATGTATTTCTTTATTGGAAATCTGTCTTTTTTGGATCTCTGGTATTCCTCTGTGTATACTCCAAAGATTCTAGTGACCTGCATCTCTGAAGACAAAAGCATCTCCTTTGCTGGATGTCTGTGTCAGTTCTTCTTCTCTGCTGGATTGGCCTACAGTGAGTGCTACCTACTGGCTGCCATGGCTTATGATCGCTATGTAGCCATCTCTAACCCCCTGCTTTATGCTCAAGCTATGTCAAAGAGGTTGTGTTTCTGCTTAGTTGTGTATTCCTATACAGGAGGCTTTGTCAATGCAATAATATTAACCAGCAACACATTCACATTGGATTTTTGTGGTGACAATGTCATCGATGACTTTTTCTGTGATGTTCCACCTCTGGTGAAGTTGGCATGTGATGTCAGGGAGAGTTACCAGTCTGTACTGTACTTCCTCCTAGCCTCCAATGTCATTACTCCCACCCTGCTCATCTTGGCCTCCTATCTCTTCATCATTGCTGCCATCCTGAGGATCCGATCCACCCAGGGCCGCCTCAAGGCCTTCTCCACCTGTTCCTCCCACCTCATCTCTGTGACCTTGTACTATGGCTCCATACTCTACATCTACTCTCGCCCAAGTTCCAGCTACTCCCTGGAGAGGGACAAAATGGTGTCTACCTTTTATACTGTGTTATTCCCCATGTTGAACCCCATGATCTATAGTCTGAGGAATAAAGATGTGAAGGAAGCTCTGAAAAAACTATTCAAGTGATCCCATTCTGAAGTCTAACTTGACACATACTTAGGACTAAGTGATAACAAACTACTTAATGGCAAGGTTGAGAAACTGAGTACCAAAATAAAATTTCCATTACTTGAAAATGCACCAAAACTTTTCCCTAATGTAGATGTTTTTTATATAAAAGTATAATTGTTTCTTGTTTTAGTGTAATAAATAATGAGCTACATTGTGATAACTTCATGCATGTATATAATGAACTTTGCTGATATTCACTTCATATTTAATTTTGTCTACTGATTGAACTATAGTCTATAGTATTGCCCAGAGCTTCCTGTTAATATTAAAACTGTTTTTAAAGTATAGGCCATGAATTGAGCATGAAATAGGAAAGTATATAATACTTTCTTAGAGGGTTGGAATTTATTTTATTCTTTTTTTTCTAATAATGACCCAATTATTGTACTTGCATAAGGCCTATTATGGAAATGTGAAGGAAACATCCCATGAAATAATGACAAATAGAAAATATGCTTTAATGTATTCCGTTCAAATACTACCAAATATTCTTCAATAACAATGAATATGAGTATGGAATGTCAAATTTTATTTTAAAGAGAGAAGTTAACACATCCATTTGAGACAACAAGTGTCATGGAGAAAAAAGCAGCATGAGAAACGTGGAGCTAACATACCTGATGTGGAATCTGTAGATCTTGGTTATATGTTTGAATTTTAATGAACTTAAAATATGCTCATTTTACCAATCGTAGCACAAAACCTGCACAAGATCAGTCCATCGAAGCTCCAGCACGGACAGAGGATGTGATCATGTCTCTGCTCTAGCTGAGGAGCTGTTGGCAATTGATAGCTTCTTGGAGAGAAAGAATATGTTATCTTCAGTGATGTAGCCATTGAAAGGCTACCATGCTTCAGTGGCAGGTACAATAAAATACATAGCAGGCAGCATGAAGTGAACTCAGTAACATTAAAACAAAAATACAGAGTACATGAGATAGTAGAAAAAGTGGTATGGTAGGTGGTATGTAGGAGAGGAATTAAAGATGAGAAAGTAGAGTGAGATTTGATTTTAATAGTCATTGAGTGTAACTATAAAATTCTCACACATTATAAAAAGTTTCATCTCTGAGCAAGAAACCTCTCACTTGTAACCCTTCACTTCCATTCATGCAAAGGATATTGAATATGCTTATACTTAAAACAGCCAGGTACTAAATATTTAGGCATTTCTTTCTTAATTAAACTTTTCTGTTTAAATATACCAGTTTTAAATTTATCGAGTTGTTTAATTTATCTGAATGTATATTTCAAATTTGTTTAAAGACGTTGCAGAGAAGTTGCCCCAAAAGGGGTTGCTCACACCACCCAATGATAACACCTACAGGAGTTCCAAGAAAAAAAAAAGCAACAGTAAATAACATGTTGATAGACGCACTCATTTATTAATGGAACTTAAATATAGAAAGGATTTCATCAGGTACTTGGAAAACACATGAGGGTAGAGGTGTTCTGTTTGGTTATAAAATATCACTTCGAAATCACCAATTAAATCTTCCTCAACAAGAAGACATGACTTGGCAGATTTAAAATCAAACAAAATCCCTGAAAATGTGATATGTCCTTACAAGCTATTCAGAAATAGACAGCAAAATGATATTTTAAATTTTGTGTTTCTAAAATCTATTTTTATTAATTACACTTTATTCACTTTGTATCCCACCTGTAGCCTCATCCCCCTCCATTCCCATTCTCCCTCCCTCTCACATCTCATCCCATGCCCCTCCCACCAAGTCCACTGATAGGGAGGTCCTCCTCCCCTTCCTTCTTACTCTAGCCTATCAGGTCTCATCAGGACTGGCCCATTGTCTTTCTCTGTGACCTGGTAAGGCTGCTCTCCCCCTCCCCCAAGCCCCACAGCAGGAGGTGATCCAAGAGCCATCCACTGAGTTCCTGTCAGAGAAAGTCCCTGTTCCCATTACTAGGGAACAAACATGGAGAGTGAGCTTCCATGGGCTACATCTGTGCAGGTGTTCCAGGTTATCTCCATGAATGGTCCTTGGTTGGAGTATTCGTCTCAGCAAAGACCCCTTTGCTCAGATTTTTGGATCTGTTGCTCTCTTTGTGGATCTCCTGTCCCCTCCAGGTCCCTCTGTCTCCTCCTTTCATAAGATTCCCTGTACTCTGCCCAAAATTTGGCTATGAGTCTCAGCAACTGCTTTGATACCCTGCAGGGTAGTCTTTCAGAGGCCCTCTGTGGTAGGCTCCTGTCCTGTTCCCTGTTTTCTCCCTCTTCCAATATCTGTCCTGTTTGTCTATCTGAATGAGGATTGATCATCTTACCCAGAGTCCTCCTTCTTGCTTAGCTTCTTTAGGTGTACAGATTTATATTTATCCTATATTATATGTCGAATATCCACATATAAGTGAGTATATACCATGTGTGTCTTTCTACCTCTGGGATACCTCACTCAGAATGATCATTGGCACTCTCTCAGGCTGTGAAGCATGCAGGTCACTTTGGGTTTCTTTATATGTTCCCTTATTAGTCAAGGAAGCATGAAAGCTTGGTCAGAACAATTGGTCTTGGACATTAATCTTGCAAACCCTATGTAACTTGCAAACATCGTTGTATCCTGGCAAAAATGTATTGATCTTGGCAATTGCTATTGTATTCTGTTTCTGCTAAAGTTATAAAATGTCTGATTGCTTTCAATAAAATTGTCATCGCTTCAATTGTGCTGTGGCATTGGTCCTCCTCTCAAGGGTACAGCCCATGTGTGAGGGCAGGGGGTTCAGGCCTAGGGTATAAGAGGCATGGAATCATCACACTGGAGCTGGTGAATACAATCCAAGGGATTCTTTATTCCCAGAAGAAAAAGCATGATATATAGTTTTGAGTGACTAATCAGGCTCCTCCACACTATCTCCAAACCTGCCATTGGTTGTCTGTCTCTGGGAAAACTGTCCAACATCAGGTCACAATACTCTCGGCCCAACCACCTCTGTAGTCACCTCAGCTGAAGCTGGGCCGGGCTATGAACCCTAATGGCCTTTTGCTGGGGATGCCTACACTGTGGCCCCTCCAAATATAGCCTGATTTAACTCCTTACCATATCCGATGACCTTGGTCCTGAAAGTAAATGCAGGAATTTATGTAACACTGCTTTTCTTGGTGTGATATTTCAAAGGTATTTTTATTCATTCTTTGAGAATGTCATACATTGTATTTTGATCACATACTCCCAATTAGTACTGTCAATATACTATTGGTTATACAGCTAGCAAGTGGGTAACGTTAGCAGTGGCCATGCCCTTAAAGAAAACTAACTCTCCATCCCCCACCAATGATCCATTGCCAATAGATCTTTACCTATGGGGTGACGTCATATCCAACCACTCCCTCCATGATATTTGTTCTAGCTTGAGTTTGTGTAGGTCTTGCATATTCTGTCACAATCACTGTAAATTAATATGTGCAATTGCCCTATTCTATCTTTAAAAAAACTACTTTTTTATATTTATATGCTACTTCTGGCTCTTAAAGTCTTTCTGTCCCCTCTTGCATGGCAATCCTTTATCACTGAAAAAAGATAGTGCTGAGCAGTATTACAGTCAATTATTCCCTGCATGTCTACCAGTTGTGAGGCTCTGTGTTAGTCAATGCCTATTACAAAATAAAGCTTCTACAATGAGGTTTGAGGAGTTACATCCTCAACCCAGTGATTTTGAATAACATTGTAGTATATAGTTCATTGGTAATAACTGCAGTAACAGTTCATGTATCCATTCCAGCATCTGACTCACAGAAGTTGTTCACCTTGAAGATGGCAACTCATTTTATTTTCTGTTTTCTCCAATCCTGGGCAACTATGACTCTGATCCTATGAGTTTGACTAAGGAGAACTTCACAAATAGAATTACATAGTATTTATTCTTTTATGAATGGTTTATTTTGCATATCTTAATATCGCCAAATTGTATCTATGTTATAACATATGCCAAAATTTCCTCCTACATATAGATATGGATAGGTATCTATGTGTGACTCATCCTTTTACCCACTAATAATGATAAGGTTTCTTCTACATTCAAGCCACTGCTGTAAGTAAATATGAGTATAGATAGTTAAAAAGCAAAAGGAAAGGTTTACAAATCTGTGGATATAAAGAGGAGTTTTTCCAATGTGCCTTTCTGTGCACCACATGCATAGCTATTGCCCAAAGAGGTCAGGAAAAAAAATCCCCTGGAACTGGAGTTACAATTTTTTAGGAGATGGCACTTTAATGCTGGGACCTGGGACCTCTAGAAGAGTTAAGCCACTGCTGTTAACTGCTTTGCCATCTCTCCATCCTTCAAGCATTTCTTTCAAATCCATTCTTCCTCTCAGCAAGTGGTGTAAATACTTCACAGTTTTCAGTTCTTGGTTAAGATTTAATTGATATGGATTTAAATAAGTCATTGAATTCTCCAAACGCTGGTAATGATTCTATAACCATTTATAGAATTAATATTTTCATTTTAAAATATTAAGATAAGTTGCAAAGTGTCTCATGAAAAATTCCATTAAAACTTCCCAGAATCCCAATGGCCTTGTATAAATTTTACTCCAACATGGCATGTATAGCAGTTGTGTTAAATGATTCAACTTCATTAGCCAGCCCAGATGTTCATAAATGAATAGTGTGTGTAAGAGAGAGGGGGGGGGTAGAGAGAGAGCTATGGAATCCTATTCAGTTGTAAAAAAAATAGAATCTGCAGAAAATGAACTGATGTGGAAAGCATTATTTTAAATGAAGTGATCTAACCTCAGAAAAATAAATATTACATATTCTCCCAAACATTAATTCCTGCTTTCAATACATAATATGCACACCTACACAGACACATGCAAACACACATGCACACAGAAATAAGCTCTGAAATCACTAGAGGAGAACAAGAAGGGAGAGAGGTGTTGAAGAAGTAAAGAAACACTAAGGATGAAAGTCAACAGGAGTCTTTAGGAAAGAACACAGCAGGTGGCAGAGGGATAGGAAGAAGGGAAAAAGAAGAACCAACAAAAACACATTTTGATCAAAAATGCCAAAATGAAGCCCAATATTTAATATGATGATTAAATAATAAATAGGGTTGGGGGAAAGTTCAGAGAGTAAATAAAGATCTGAATTTGAATACTCGATTCTCACATTAACCTAAGCAGATGCTGTACATACTTATGTCCTATATGAGGTGGGTGAGGAGACAGGAAATAGAATTCCTACACAGTTACAGGCTGGCATACACAGCAGTGAACAGGGAAAGCCTAGTTCAAAAGGGTGGAAACAGACGTTAAACACCTCACATAGCAACACACACAGCCACCACACACATGAATTAATAAATGAGTAAAATAATTAATAAATAAATAGGTGATGAGAAGCAAACATTTTGCCATTAAAATGTTGATTATGATAGCAATTCATTCCATACATTTGTAATTATTAAAATAAGTGAAAACAATATTTAAAAAGATAGGCTAATGTGTGGGAATGGGAATTGTTTTCACTTTACCAATGAGTTAATAATATATTGTTGTTTCAAGAAATACAATTTAACAGATAGAAAACACAGACATGTTTGCATATTAAAAGATTACTTTTATATCCTTAATATACTTATTTCTGATAGGACCAGCTAAGAAGAGTTGCATAAAGATAGACATTTTGAAATTGCTTAGCTTATTTTATTCCTTCATGAAAACTTGGCTGTATCTAATATTTTCCTCAAGGCATCCTTGACATCTTTGTTTCTCAAACTGTAGATCAAGGGGTTTAGCATTGGAATCACTACAGTGTAAAACACTGACACCACTTTGTCCCTCTCCAGGGTATAACTAGTGCTTGGCCGGGAGTAAATGAAGAGAATTGAACCATAGTACAAGGTGACAGCTGTCAGGTGAGAACCACAAGTAGAGAAGGCCTTGAGGCGGCCCTGGGTGGACCGGATCTTCAAGATGGCTGCAATGATAAAGAGGTAGGATGCCAAAATAAGCACAGTAGGAGTGATGACATTTGAAACCAGTATGAAATACAGCACTGCCTGGTAGCTCTCCTTCACATCACATGCCAACTTTACAAGAGGAGGCAGGTCACAGAAGAAGTCGTCAATGGTATTGTCCCCACAGAAGCTCAGGGTAAAGGTCTCACTGGTGATAATGGTGGAGTTTACGAAACCACCAAGGTAAGAAACTGCAACAAGGCTGGCACATAATCTTGGGGACATAGCCTGAAAGTAAAGTAAGGGGTTGGAAATGGCAACATAGCGGTCATAAGCCATGGCAGCCAGTAGATAACACTCGCTGTAGGCCAGCCCGGCAGAGAAAAAGAATTGAGCCAAGCATCCAGCAAAGGAAATGCTTTTGTCTTCAGAGATGCATGTTATCAGGATTTTGGGGGCATAGACAGAAGAATACCAGAGATCCAGGAATGACAGGTTTCCAATGAAGAAGTACATGGGTGTATGGAGCCGTGAGTCAGTACAAATGAGAGAAATCAGGGTGGTATTCCCTAGAAGACTGATGACATAAATGAGGAGGAAGATGCAAAAAAGTACCCGCTGTAGCACCATGTCTCCAGTGAATCCTAAAAGAATGAACTCTGTCACTTCAGTAATATTTTCTTCATCCATGACTGAGTACTTTATGATACTTTCTGTGAAAAGATTAAATTATGGTTGAAATGTCTCTAAATATTCTCTCTATTATTTGTTATTCTACAAACTGGAAAGTGAAAACACTGGTCCACAAATGTTATTCATTCTGAGATGTATGTATGCTGAATTGGGTGTCATTATTATGAATGGCAAATTAGACACATGTATCCCAGAAAGGTCAGTTACTAA
Organism: Pachyuromys duprasi; assembly: GCA_028658305.1. Lineage (NCBI taxonomy): Eukaryota > Metazoa > Chordata > Mammalia > Rodentia > Muridae > Pachyuromys > Pachyuromys duprasi. The sequence continues at coordinate 60,179,238 of CM053752.1, forward strand.
ATACTTAACAGTGAATCTCATTACATCTTAATGCCTCTTAATTAATGTCTCTTATTTTTATTTAAAATATTTTATTCTTTAATTTGTATATCACAAAAAAGTTTATAGGTAGGTTTCAGGAACAATTGAAAGTTTTCCATAAATGACTTCAGAAATTAAAATAATTTGTGGTGATATCTGGAAAGGACACTGTAAAAGGAACTTCTATACACCTGTTTCAAAAGTTATCCCAGTTTACTGCCTGTGGTTGCTAACCTAGACCTAGCCTGTAAACACCAAACCTCCAAACACTCTAACCTAGGCCTTGAAGGTTTTCTGCCTGAGACTCACTGTTTAATAAGTGCATCCTTTCTAGTTCTTTCTGAGCTTATAACTTTCTGAGCTTATAACTAGTTCAACTTTGCTGTTTTGGTTCAAATTCCTCTCCCAACTAACTAATTCAGTCTGGCTTTTCTCTTGGCCTCTAAATTGCTCTACTAGCCTTTAAACTAATTCAAGCAATTTTTTTCTAATCTTGAACTTCTCTATAATATCCCTCTTTCTGTTTAAGCTAAAAATTTTATGTAGTTTAACTTTTTTTAATTGTATTTTTATTATTAGTTACATTTTATTAACTCTGTATCCCAGGTGAATCCCGCTGTCTCATTCTCTCCCAATCCCACCCTTCCTCCCTCGTCTACTCCCTGCCCCTTTCCAAGTCCACTGATAGGGGAGGACCTCCTCCCCTTTCATCTGACCCTGGCTTATCAGGTATCTTCAGGACTGGCTGCAAAGTCCTCCTCTGTGGCATAGGAGGGCTGCTTCTCCCTTGCTGGGTGGGGAGGTCAAAGAGCCCACCATTGAGTTCATGTAAGAAATAGTCCCTATTTCCCTTACTAGGGTACCCACTTGAATACTGAGCTACCATGGGCTACAGGCAAGCAGAGGTTCTAGGTTATATCCACCCATGGTCCTTGGGTGGAGAAACAGTCTCATATAAGACCCCTGTGTCCAAATATATTTGATCCTTGTGGAGCTCCTATCCTCTCCAGATCATATTAACTTCCCTTCTTTCATATGATTCCCTGCCATCTGCCAAAGGTTTGGTCTCAGTGGTGGCACAGTGGTTTAAGTTTTATAGTAGAAACAACTATCATTCTCACAAACTTAACAGTCCAAATGTTCTTATGAAGATCCATTCAGGCACTGATATGTTGACCCTTCATCCTGGTCATCTCTCTTTCAGCAACAGTCCTATCTTGTTCTTACTGAGCTCTGGACTGGGTGGTTCAACTCAGCTGTTGTGGCTCAAACTCCTCTCCCAGCTGACTTATTCGATTTTGCTTTTCTCTCAGCCTCTGAATTGTTCTGCTTTGCCTCAAACTAACTCTAATTTAATCTTCTGACTCGTTTTCTCATTCTCTGGCTCATTATGTTTTTACCTGTGTCTACCTTCTTCTGTCATTCAACGTCTAAGCAAAAAAAGAATTTTAATTCAGAACATGGCTGCTCTGGCAAGAGATCACATCCAAAGACCTTCTAGGTCTGTGTGATCCAGCTGGAATACAAACACGCCTTTAATCCAGAAGACAGAAGCAAGCAGATCTGAGTTTAAGGCCATCCTTCGATAAAGCAAGTTTCAGATGAAGAAAAGCTTAGGCCAAGGCTTGATGGTGCACCCCTTTCACTCCAAACAGTGAAGATAAAGTTAGTTTGTAGAAGGAAACACCCATGTTTGAAAGTGACATTTAATTGAGTAGCAGAAAAAGTGACAGATCAGAGAAAAATTCGGCTGAATAGAAAATGCCCAACACTCATGAGGAGAGGAGAGGGAAGCTACTTAAGGGGCAATGCAGAGAGTGAGAAGGCAGTTTTACTAGGTCGGTTTTAGAGAGAGAGAAGTTGAATAAGAGAGCAAGCTAGACAAAAGTGAAGATAGAATGAGCCAGATAATAAAAAGGAGCCAGAAGATCATAACAGATTTCTGGGATCAGTTTGAGGCCAAGCAGAGCAATTTAGATACCAATTGAAAATCCAGACTAAGTTAACTAGGAGAAAATTTTGAGCCAAAACATCTGGGTTGAATGCAGCCATCTATGAGCACAGAAAGAACAAGAAAAGTGAGCTTATTGAACAGTAAGTCTCAGATGTAGGAAACATTCCAGGCCTAGTTCATAGTGTATGGAGGCTGGTAGCATACAGGACTAGGCCTAGGTTAGCAGCCAGAGTCAGTAAGCCTCCTAGACAACAACTGAAATAGGGGAATAAAGGTTCCTTGTACATATGTAGCCCCATGTTGCACATCAAAATAAAGAATGAAAATCCTAAATCATTCAATTTTACCAGTAAAGACTCAGGAGCCACATGCTGGGGTGAATACTTGCTAGCGCAGAGAGCAGAGAAAGTGCCCAGCTGACCTTCCTCCTCAGTTCATGTTCCAGAAGGAAAAAGCCAAAAAGCTGAAAGCCCAAGAGTTGCTAACTCAGCTTCTGTCCCAGGAGGAAAAGGCCTGCTAGCTCACCCAACAGCCCATGAGGAGAAAGTCAAAAAGCTAAATATCTCCCTCTTCTCCTCTATGATGTCTTGAATATTCTTCTTTCAAAGTCCTTCCTTTTTGTTATTCTCTGTCAGCTGGTTTCTTGTTCCATCCCTTGACCTACGATTAACTTTACTAAATCCTGTATACAGAAAGTTCGTGGATTAAAGATGTTCCTAGGGCTGAACTACATCATAATCACCAATTTACAATAAGCAGAAAGTTTTTGGACCAAATGTGAGAAAGAACTGAACCACACCAAATGATAAACAGGTTTTTACAGTTCACAATCTTGGGGTTCACAATGGGATCAAATATCCTGCAACAGATAATACTATATATTTTTTCAATTCTCCAAAGATAAAAAATAGAATATTTTACATGTCTTTATTCTCATTTCTACACTATAATCATTAACATGAGTGCTATAAGCCACACCCATGCACTGTCAGGTGTTCCGTACTAAGGTCTAACCATACACCCTAAAGTGCATACTGCCCCAAGCTTCGCTATCCCATAGAAGTGAAGTGAATTCTTAAAGAGTGGGAGGACAGTTTATTAGGGAACGGCCTAAATGAGAGATACCTGAAGCAACTTCAGCTTTCCCTTGCGTATAATCACAGATAGAAAACCTCATTGTATTTTGTGAAGTAGCTTTCTACTGTGGATTCCTTATATTAAGAATCACCTTATCCTCTGTCTGTATCATAATTTATGGTCATAAATTCCTTTGGCTAATTAAATGCAATACTTACTTACATTGGCACAAATTATCACTTCATCTGCATTCAAACTGAAATTCAGAATCTCCTGCTATACCTCAGAATAAAACAGTCTTCTCATAGAAACTCTCTTCCCAGTGACAGTGTTTCTGGGAGAACACATAAGCATGAGTATCCCTTTGGGAACTATTGCAAAAGAAAAACTCTCTATGTGTTATTCTGGTGCCAAGTGACCAATTACAGTGCTTAGTTATGTTTGCAGAACAAGGTGAGAAAATAGAGATCAATCAAGTAATTAAAAGGGCCAATTATTGTGAAAGAAAAGCTTTTTACTATGAATTGATTGATGAATTGGAGATGAAGAGACACTATCAGAGTCACTATCTTCAGTGGTGTAGCTACTGGTGCATTGCCCATTTTCCAGGGGAAAGATTTTCTCAGTGCTCATGTGGGAAGCTGTGATCAGACTCAGCTGGACAAAAGCAAAAACCAAAGGAAAGATAAGAAGATGGAAACCTCTTAGAAAGAATGTGTGGTTATGTTTTGGAGGGTGACAAAAAGGGGAGACATTGTGCGTGACCAAAACAAATTATATACGTACAAAAATATCAATGTATAAAAATATCAGACTATAATAATTTAAAAAGAAATTAGAGAAAGCTGTCCTAAACGATAGATATCCAGAAAGCTTTCTAGTACATAATAACAATTATATCAAAATGACATAATGCTGAATAATAAAAAATACACCAATAAAATTCAGATTAGATATATATACACATATATATGTATTGGATATATGTGTGTGTGCGTATATATATATATATATATATATATATATGAGACCTTCATAATCAATGGAACCAATTTAAACATCCCTGTTCTAGTTTAGGTTAAAAAATCCATTTATATATATATATGAATGGATATATGACTATGTACATGACCACACATGAAGGCTAAGTGCTATAGCAGCTGAATTATGAGTATGAGGAGTAAATATAATAGCCAAATTCCAAGATTGTGTAATCTTGTGAGCTTATTTAGCCTTAATTCTAAAAGTTGGTGCATCACTGTTTGTTTCCTTAAAACATGACCCAAGTAATGAAATGGCCGTTGTGCCTGTACCTTTTCTGGAGCCACCATAAGTCCATAGGTATACAATTGACTGCTTCCTGTAGGTAGGCTCTGCCCTTGTGGGAAAAAAAGGACATCATCCACATAGTGAACCAAATTAACCTGTGAGTGTTTATCTCAAATTTTTTGTAAAACCAACTCTGCAGATTTCTGAGAAAGGGTAGGACTATTTTTCATACCTTGAGGGAAGACTTTCCATTGATATCTGTGATGTGGCTGAATTAAATTTCTAGAGAAATGACTAAAGATGAATCTTTTACAGTCTTGAGGACTTAAAGGAACAGTAAAGAACATATACCCCTTGCTCAGAGGAAGCCCATAGGCAACTCAGTCTCCAAATGGGCTCCCTATTAAGGGAGCAGGGACTGTCTCTGACATGGACTCAGTGGCCAGCATTTTGATCACCTCCCCCCCTCCCCGGGGTGGGGGTAGGGGGCAGTCTAATCAGGCCACAGAGGAAGACAATGCAGCCAGTCCTGATGAGACCTGATAGGCTAGCGTCAGATAGCAGGGGAAGAGGACCTCCCCTAACAGTGGACTAGGGGAGGAGGGGCATAAGGGAAGAAGAGGGAGGAAGGGTGGGACAGGGACAAGAAGAGGGAGGGGGCTGTAGCTGGGATACAAAATGAATAAATTGTAATAAATAATGAATAAGTAAAAAAATTTTAGAAGGTTCATCAGCCTGTTGTCTCATATTAATTAATCCTGTTGCTGTAATGTCAGAGGAAGGGAGCTGCTATACAGCAATAGCTGAGCATTGGGGGAGAATCTGTTTAGTAAGACTTAGTTGATCTTCAGCCAGAATCCAGGCTCTAGTTCCAATTAACATATCCATAGTCATCCTACTTTCTCTCCTGCGAATTTTTTGTGAAGCAATTTTCTTTGAGGCTAATTCCTCATACTCATGCCTCCAAAGCAGAAAGTTCCCCCCTACTAAAACATGACTTAGCAACCTGGAACCAACTGTAGGGGTCAATGTTTCACTAAAGTAATTGTATATGGAGAGGTGGGGCCAGAAATTGCAGTCACCTGCTTAAGCTCTTTCATAAATGTATAGGATAAATTCTCATGAGGTTCCCCATCCCCTTCATCATCAAAAATAACTAGAAAACAACCGACCTCTGCTCCTAACTGAGAGGCTTATTTAAGAGTCCCCTTAAATCCCAGTGAAGTGACCAGGATTTCACCCTTTTTAGACTCCCTAAGCTTGACTGGATTTTAGATCTCAAAGGACGCCAACCTGGATTACAGTATTTTGTGTGCTCTTCCTCTAAATCTGTTTCCTCCTTCAGAAAGAGTGGATCACGTCCATCTTCATCCTCATGGTTATCATTCTCAATCTTAAAAGACTTATAAGAAATGAGAAATATAGTGTGGGGGTGGTATTTTTACCCTTATGATCTAATGATGGAGTGTCTTCTCCATTATCTTGTCCTGCAGAAAGGCAGGGGAAAGGACCCTTCACTCAAGGCTTGGCAGTATCTAAAGCTTGCCTAAAATTGCTCCAATGATAGGAAAGCCTCAACAGACATATTCTTAGATCCATTCTGCTAATACCAAGCTTGAATTTTCTATTCCAGGTTTCTAAATCTGCTGTGGATTATTAATATTTATTATTGATATTTTTTAGTTAATTAGTGGTTATTCTTAAATAAGCAGTATACCCAAATCACCACACAGAGACTGGGATTTATTTAATTAACCTAGAGCACAATGCTAGGCAATAATTACTCCATCCTAAACTCCAAGCCCGCATAGTTTCCTCCCATTCAGATTTCATCTGTTATACTTGCTTTTAGTCATATCCTAGGTCTGGTTCATCTCTCCAAGTTATATCAAGACCTCTCCTACAGATTCTCTCCTCCTCCCTCCTGCTTCCTCTCTCTCCCCTCCCAACCAGGATGTCCTACCCTATCTTCTCCATTGCACAGCATTGGGCCTGGTTGTTTAATTGACAATAAAGAGAAAAAATGGTGGCATGTTCACACAAACTTGAGAGGATGCTTAGAAAAAGCATCACCAGATAGTGGGGGTAGAGAAATCAGCATGTGAATGAACAAGGGTAAATTGTATACATTCCAAAAGAACATTATACCAACATAAATCCAAAGCCCTGTGGTCTGTGAATCAAGGACTACATCGCTGTGCAAATTTTAAGAAAGCCGTAGATTGGGAAATGTTAACTTTGATTCCACTTTTCTGTAAAGTATGCTGTATTATATCTATAAAGAGTCTTTTTTCTTTAAATTCCTTATGGCCCAGGAGGAGTCTAAATTATTTATAGCTCTTGTCTTTTTGTCATTCTCTACCTGGTCTATTTCTTACCCAGGGGCATCAGGAAGCCCTTTACTGAAAACCTATTCTCAAGTAGACTTGCCTCTATGTCTGCTTGCAAAGGGTTAAGGGATGTCCCTGTTCTGGCAACCAGATGCCAGGGGTGGGGGTAAGGGGGTATTTTAGGACATGGAGAGGAGAATGGGGGGTCTTTTCGGACAGGGCAAAGCCCTCAGAGGAGATAAGGAGTCTGTTTGGGGAGGGAGGGAGATAGGCACAATGGTCAGAGTAATTTTGCAGCTGAATGTCTAGCAATCAGATAACTTCTATGGCTCTAACTCCTACCCTTGAGGCAGTTTCTGTGCTCTGACTCACTAGCAATCATGTGCTTCTTTATGTATACAAGATTCACAGAACAAAGACAGACTAATTGTTATCCAAGTGCTACACAGTATGTGTTTGATTTTTCATTACATGTCCAGGATTACAAGTTGAGTTACAATTAGAAAATACAAACATAACAGATTTTCTTCTTATTATTATTAGCTCTATAACTCTAATTTAAAGACTCAAAAGAATGTCTTCTCCAAAGCAAACACATTTAATATATGACAGCCTGCTTTTAGGTTGGCATTGTTTGTCATATGAGAACACTCTAGACAAACAGAAAATATCTAAACTGGTCTTTTTATGAATAGTAAATACTAATATTTAACTTTTTATTATATGTATCATCATCTACACTATAAAGTAGGAAATTAGCTACTCTATCTTATTTACAGAGCTCAAACCTTATGATAAAAAGAGGCCTTTGATCTGTAGCCTATTCTCTTGGCCAGCCAAGGTTTGTCATTTGTTTCTGTTTTCCCTGCACCGATATATGTTTGAGTTAGCTCGGGGGCACCTCGAGAAGATTCCTGAAGTAATGATATCATTTATATGTGTGCTTATCTGTGTTTAATAATCTCCTGACATAAGGAAGATTTCCAAATAGTGGCCAGATAAAGTTAATTTTAGGATTTTCCTAAAAAGGTTCAGACATAATTTTTCTCAGGAAAAGACATAAGTTGAAGCCTGACACAATGGGTCAGGTTTGTAATCCCAGCACTCTGGGAAGCAGAAGCAAGCTGGTATCTGTGATTTTGAGGCCAGCCTGGTCTACAAAGATTGTCTAAGACAGCCAAGACTATACAGAGAAACCCTGTCTGGAAAAGCCAAAAAAGAAAAAAGAGAAAAAGAAAGAAATTTAATCATACTGCAGAAAGTCTCCAATCAACACTCAGAGACCAAAACCCAAAAGGTAGAGACAGAAGAATAGTGATTGTAAACAATCTGCTCAGCTGTGCTGGGACTGTGTCAAGCTGCTGTGCTGGCTTCATGACTCTCTCTGCTTCCAGTGAATATGTCTGTGCCAGAAACCTTTTATGAATCAGTACAGTTAGCAGCACTAGATAAGGAGACACTGATAGGCAGTTGTTTGCTTCTTTGTAAATTTGACTTAAATATTATAGAGAATGTCATAGGTAAGTACTGTATAGCATTTCCAAACCACCATCTGCCCCTTGAACTCTTTCTGCATCAACAATGGCAAAACAAGTTGATATGTGAACATGTCTAAGTCCCATCCCTAGACAAAGAGCTACAAGTAATCAATGTCTTCTGAGAGAAAAAGAATCAGTTTCTCCAGGGATGTGCTTCTTGAGTGGTGATCCAATCCCAAGTGGTCAGACCTGGATAAGTGTCCATTTGAGCAACCCTTCCTTTCTTTAAAAAGAAGGAAAAAAAAA
>CM053752.1:60213988-60233190 GCA_028658305.1 Pachyuromys duprasi
AAGCGAGAAGGAGGACCCAGGGTGGGATGATCAATCCTCGCTTAGATGGACAAATGGGATGGACATTGAATGTAGGAGAAAACAAGCAACAGGATAGGAGCCTACCACAGAGGGCCTCTGAAAAACTCTAACAATGTGTCAAAGCAGATATTAAGACTCACAACCAAGCCATCGCCAGAGTACAGGAAATCATATGAAAAAAGGGGGAGTTAGTAAGACTTGGCAAGGACAAAAGCTCAAGAGCTCCACAAAGACCAAATAGATCAGGGCACAGGGGTCTTCTATGAGACTGTTCTCCAACCAAGGACCATGTATGGATACGAACTATAACCCCTGCTCAGATGTGGCCCATGGTATCTCAGTACCCAACTGAGTACCCTAGTAAGGGGAACAAGGACTATTTTGGTCATGAACTCAATGGCTGGCTTGTTGACCACCACCCCCCCTCCGAGGGAGGAGCAGCATAACTAGACCCCAGAAGAGGACATTGCAGCCAGTCCTGAAGAGATATGATAAGCTAGGGTCAGAGGGAAGGGGGGGAGGTCCTCCCCTATCAGCAGACTTGGAGGGGGGCAGGGAGAAGATGAGGGAGGGATGGGGAGAGTGGGAGGGAATGAGGGAAGGGGCTACAGCTGGGATACAACGTATATAACCTGTGATTAATATAAAAATAAATAAATTACTTTAAAAGTACTAAAAATAGTAACACACAAGCAGAAGACCGGGGAACAGAACTGTGTAGACCATGTGCTTGCTTCTTCAGTCTCTGTGAGTTCATATGAGCTCTGTTCAGTTGATTTAACGGTCCTTGTTCCCCTGGTGTCTTCCATCTTTTCTGGCCCTTGAGCTTTTTTCCTCCTCTTCTACAATGTTTCCTGAGGTCTGAGGAAAGGAATTTGATGAAGATTTGCCATTTATACCTCTCTGGTTCAAGGTCTCTGTATGTGTAGAGAGTGGATCTCTATATTTGTCCTCATCTGCTGCAGATGGAAGCTTCTCTGATAATGTCTGAATCCTTATTGATCTGAGTATAGCAGAATATCATTAGAAGTCATTTTATCACTAATTTTTAAATACCAGTAGTATTTAGTCTTATCCAAGATCTCTGAGATATCCAGTGTCTGCTTTTTGGTCACCCATGAAATGTCAAGTATGGCTTCCATCTCACGGAGTGGGCCTTAAGTCCAATCAGACACTGGTTACCCACAGTTTCTGTGCCACCATTGCTCTAGCATATTTTGCAAGCAAGATAGCATTGTAGATCAATGCTTTTCTGGCTGGGTTGGTGTTTTCTATTTGATATCTTGCAGAGTACTTTCCCATATCAAACATATTAGAATGTAGGAGTGAAAGGTTCTATCTAGGCATCAGCTCAACTTCTCCATGTTCAGTGAGCTATGAATGTGTTGTCTTCAACAATAGAACTTTGCTCTGAGTTTGTGGAGGTTAACCTATTGTCTTGGGAACAGGCTAGGTTGTTTAGGGATTTCCACAGGACTCTTTTAGCCATTAACTCAATTTTAGATATAACCCAGTACTAAAACTGGGAACTTCATTTGGTGACCAAAGAAGGTCAGTTTGTATTCTATCTCCCTCATTATTTGGAGACTTTACTGGAATCACCTTCATCTCTTTCAGGAAGTCTCCATTGTGCTAGGTTTGCACACCACCTCTCAAATGCCCCTTCCCCAAGTTCAGCTATTTCTTCCTTTGTTCCTTCTATTGACCCTGTCTCCCCTTCCCTTCCCCTCCTGATCCTCCTGTTCCTGTCTCCTCCTTTCTCCTCCTTTCTGCCCCAAGTCTACCCAAAGAAAATCTATTCTATTTCTAACTTCCTGGGAGATCCATGAGGTTCTCCTAGTCCCATCCTCTATTCCTAACCTCTCTGGTTCTACAGGTTATAGGTTGGCTATCATTTACTGGACAGTTAATATCCACATATGAGTGAATACACACTATACTTGTCTGGGTCTGGGTTATCTTGCTCAAGATGACTTTTTTCTACTTCCATCCATTTGCCTGCAAAATTCATGCCAGCTTTTTTAACAATTGTGTAACACTTCATTGTATAAATATACCACATTTTCTTTATCAATTTTTTAGTTAAAAGACATCTAAGTTATTTCCAATTTTTGGCTATTTTGAATACAGCAGCCATGAACATTATTGAGCAAGTAAGTGTCCTTGTGGTAGGATAAAGTATCATTTAGTTATATGCCCAAAAGCGATATAGTAAATCATGAGGTAGACTGATTCCTATCTTTCTGAGGAACTTCCATGCTGATTTCCATAGTGTCTGTATGAGTTTGCACTCCTACCAACAGTAGATGAATGTTCCCCTTATTCTTCATCCTCACCAGCATGAGTTGTCCCTTGTGTTGATCTTAGTCATCCTGAAAGGTGGAAAATGGAATCTCAAAATAATTTTGATTTGCATTCCCCTGATGGCTAAGGATTTTAGACATTTCTTAAGTGTTTTTCAGTCATTTGAGTTTCCTCTATTAAAAATTTTGTTTAGCTTTGTAGCCCATTTTAATTGTATTATTTGATTTTTGGATACATTGTTTCCTGAGTTCTTTATATATTTTGGATATTAGTCTTCTATCACATATGAAGTTGATAAAAATCTATTCCCATTCTGGAACTTGCTACCTCACCTGAATAACAGTGTCCTTTGCCATATAGAATATTTTCAGTTGCCAGGAGCCAGTCTGTTAAAGGAGCTCATTAGGTGGGTAGGCCTTCTGAAAGGGGATCCAGTATTTTGCAAAGACTGTACCATGATGCACCCCAGAATTGCTTCCAACCTCTGATAACACCATTATTTGTGTACTCCTGCATCTCTCTAAAATCTGGCATGGTGTGTACTATCACTTTCTGGGTATTTATCCACTCTGATTGAACAAACTTCCTACAGGATATTGTTAAAGATGTACTGCTATTCAGATGAATTAATTCTTGATTATGGAACTCCTGATTTGATTCAAGCAATTTTAAAGTTAAATTGTTTAAGAACTTCTAAAACAATTTTAGGAAGTTTATGGCTGCAATAAATACCTTTGTGCACCTCCAGTTGCCTCTCTAGGAGACAGATTTGTATCTTCAAGATAAGCCTTCACTTACGAATCCTGGTATACACCATAAATATAGGCAAGTTGGTTTAAATTTCCCATGAATCCAAATAATAATGGGACTACCAAGCAATGTCTTATTATGTACAAACTTTAATGTCAAAATATATACAAACTGTTCTGTTGTAATTCCTTATACCTTGTCACCTTATATGTACCTTATAATGACAGCATTATATACTATTATTTTAAATTTACTTTGTTTCTTGGAGTGAGATGCAGATTAAATTATTGGCCTGAACTCGCTATAAACTAAGAGATAGCTGGAGAATGTATTGCCAGGTCAGTCCTAATTGAAAAGACATATATTCTTGTAACTTTTGGACCCTGTTGACCATTAGGCTTTGTCAACCTTTGTCACTCTGAACTCACTATGAACTTATGTAATGGATAAATACTTAGTTTGAAAACATGTATCCTGTCATATTTTAGAATTCATCTGTTTTGTGATTATTTTTTCTTTTTAATAATTATTTTATTTTTATTAATTCAGCTTATTCACTTTGTATCCCCCCTGTATCTCTCTTCCTCCTCCCCTCCCAATCCTACCCTCCCTCTTCTCTACCTCTGTCCCCCAGTCCACTGATAAGGGAGGTCCTCCTCCCCTTCCCTCTGATCCTAGTCTATCAGGTCTCATCAGGAGTGGCTGCATTGTCTTCTTCTGTGGCCTGATAAGGCTGCTCCCCCCTCAAGGGGAGGTGATCAAAGAGCAGGCCAATCAGTTCATGTCAGAGACAGTCGCTGTCCCCATTACTATGGAGGCCACTTGGACACTGAACTGCCATAGGCTACATCTGTGCAGGGGTTCCAGGCCATCTCCATGAGTGGTCCTTGGCTAGAATATCAGTTTCAGAAAAGACCCCTGTGCCCAGACCTTTTGAATCTGTTGCTGTCCTTGTGGAGATCCTGTCCTCTCCAGGTCTTACTATCTCCTACTTCTTTCATAAGATTCCCTGCACTCTGCCCAAAGTTTGGCTATGAGTCTCAGCATCTGCTCTGATACCCTGCAGGGTAGAGCCTTTCAGAGGCCCTCTGTGGTAGGCTCCTGTCCTGTTCCTTGTTTTCTCCCTCCTCTGATGTCCATCCTCTTTGCCTTTCTGAACGGGGATTGAGCATCTTAGCCAGAGTCCTCCTTCCTGATTAGCTTCCTTAGGTGTACAGATTTTGGTATGTTTATCCTATATTATAGGTCTAATACCCACTTACGAGTGAGTATATACCATGTGTGTCTTTCTGCTTCTGGGATGCCTCACTCAGGATGACATTTTCAAGTTCCCAACATTTACCTTCAAATTTCATGATTTCCTTATTTTTTTATCACTGGGTAATATTCCATTATGTAGATGTACCACAGTTTATGTATTCATTCCTCAACTGAGGGGCATCTGGGCTGTTTCCAGCCTCAAGATCCAGCCTTACCCCTCCTAGGCATATATCCAAAAGACGCTCAAGTATACAACAAGGACATCTGCTCAGCCATGTTTGTAGCAGCTTTATTTGTAATAGCCAGAAGCTGGAAACAGCCCAGATTAATTTTTTTTTTAACTTTGAGGTCAGCCCTTTGCTTCAGAAGTATAAAACTTCTGTAACCATACAATAAATGAGAGCAGAGCCTGTTGGTAAAAATGCATTGGGCAGAAGCCTGCTAGAATTTGCTTCATCCATGAGTTGTATATATGTAAACATGTCCATCTGCCTGTTTATGTATATATGTTACATGAACGTATGACAATTGTCTGTCTGTATGTAAGCTGATCCTTTTGTATAGTACATTAAATGTCTGTATGAATATTTACAGGTCTATATGTCTAATTGTTTGTCTATATGTGCATATGGGATGATACTATGGTACTGGCAGCATAAACTTGATGCAATTTCTACAGAGGAGAAGCTAGTAAAAATCAACATCATCCTCATAAGTATGCTTGTAGGAATTTGTTAAAGTTGAAGTTTTTAACTTCATCCATCCTCTTCCCTGAGTGGTCATTGTTTACTTTCTCTCCTCTTTTCCTTTTCCTATTGATTCAAAAATAAGTGAGTAGATTCAGGACCTAACAAGATGAATAAGCCTTACAAAATGAGCAAACCAAAGTTTACTTTAGCCTGTGGGGGCCTCCACAGCAGCCTGTGCCTGCTAAGGAGCTAATCTCAGACCAAACAGCCCCCTTTTACAATCTCTTGCAGTTTGGGCTAGAAGCTCCTTTTTGAAACAACTCCAGTTGGAGAAAAAGGGGAAAAAAGTGGTCAGTTTAGGATTTCTTAGCAGCAGTAGAGCCTGTCCTTATTCCTACAGAAGGAATTATGGGTTCTGCCCCCTGTTCCTTTCTTTTTTCAATCATCAATCACAACCAGCTGCCTGAGCCATCAGCTTGGAGACCCAAGAGATAAGTGAATAGGAATTTCACATCCTTTCCCAGATCTTACCCTGAATCCTGGAACCTTGTCAATGCAGAGAGAAACTTTGGCATGCAGACTTTAACATTCAGTTTCATGATGTCCCATTAATTAATTGTTGGTCTTAGTGACTATGCTATCAGTGTTATATTCACAAAGGCATTTCCCGTGCCAATGAGTTCAAGGCTATTCTGTACTTTCTCTTCTGTCAGGTTCAGTGTGTCTGGTTTTATATTAAGGTTTTTTATCCCCATGGATTTGCCTTTTGTGTAGGATTATACATATGGATCTATTTGTAATCTTCTACATGCCAATATCCAGCTTGACCAGCACCATTTATTAAAGGTGCTATATTCTTTTCAAATGTGAGTTTCTGACTTCTTTATTAAAAATTGGGTGCCCGTAGTTGTTTGGATTTATTTCTGGGTCTTTGATTCAAATCCATTAACCAACCTATCTGTTTTTATGCCAATATCATGCATATTTTTTTAATTAATTTAGCTCTGTGGTGCTTGAAATCTAGAAAGATGAGACTTTCAGCAATTTTTTTGTTGTTCGGGATTGTTTTAGCTATTCTAGTAATTTTTTGTCATATGAAGTCAAGAATTATCCGTTCAAGATTTGTAAAATATTGTGTTGGAATTTTGATGTTGATTGCATGGAATATATAGAGTGCTGCTGATAGGATGACTATTTTTACTGTGTTAATCCTACACATCCATGAGCATGGGAGATTTTCCCATCTTCTGATATCTTCTTCAATTTATTTCTTCAAAGGCTTAAAATTTTTATCATACAAGTCCTTCACTTGGTTGGTTAGAGTTATACCAAAGACAAATTTTATTATTGGAGGCTTTCATGAAAGGTGCTGTTTATATATTTTCTTTCTCAGAATATTGTCATTTGTATAAAGGAGGACTACTAATTTTTGTGAATTAATTTTGTATCCAGCTACTGAAAGACTTTATCAGCTGTGGGAGTTCCCTGGTGGAATTTTTAGGGTCACTTGTATTTCCTATCATATCATCTGCTAAATAGGATACTTTGACTTCTTCCTATTCAATTTGTATCTCTTTGTCTTATTTCTTCGGCTAGAACTTCAAGTACTATATGGATTAGATATGGAGAGAGAAGACAACCTTGTCTTATTCCTCATTTTAGTGAAATTGCTTTGATGTTGTTTTTGTTATATTGAGGTATGACCATTTTATCTAAGGACTTTTATCATGTAGAGGTGTTCGATTTTGCCAAAGGCCTTTTCTACATCTAATGAGATGATAACAGGGTTTTTGTCATTCAGTTTGTTAATGTAGTAGATTACATTTATTTATTTTTATGTGTTGAACCATCCTAAATCTCTGGGTTTAAGCCTAACTGATCATGGTGGATTGTTGCTGTTAATTTAATGGTATGGTCTAATAATGTTTATTGTTAGCCTGTAATTATCATGGCAGTATATCTAACGCACTATCACAATTAATAAAAGACACAGGCAAAAACATAGGTTTTATAATGGTTTTATATCACCTTTATCTCCCAGCCTTGTCCCAGCTACCTCCCATCCATAGTTCCATAAATACGTGCTTATTCTTCATCTGGGCCACTTCCTTCATCTATGCCCACCATGTGTTTCTTTATGTTCACTTATGGTGACTCTCTGCTTCCTTCTCTTCTTCCTGTTTCTATTTCCTTCCCAAGATCCTCCTCTCCTCCCAGCTCTCAAACTCTAGCCATGCCTACCTCCTTTTGTCCTGACCAGGTATAGACCTTTTAATCAACCAATCAGGGATAATTTCTTAGGCAAGGTTACAAAAGTCATTTTGAGGTATGTGAGTGTTTACTCGTCTGAGAAGCAATGAGATCTTGGGAGCCAATAATCAGCATCAGAATACACAGCACAAGACCACTCCCTAACAATGGACAGTGTTTTTTATATATCCTTGGGTTGGGTTTGTGAATATTTTGTTAAATTTTTTATATTTATGTTCATGAGGGAGATTGGTATATAATTCTGTTTCTTTGTTGAGTCTTTATGTGGCTAGAGTATCAGGGTGACTGAAGCCTTATAAAATGGATTGGGCAGAGTTTCTTCTGTTTCTATGTTGGGGAATAATCCTCTTCTTTGAAAGTTTGGTAGAATTTTGCACTAAACCCATCTGGCACTAGGCTGTTTTTTATTAGGAGACTTTCAATTAGTGCTTATATTTTACTAGGGGTAACAGGTCTGTTTAAATTGCTTATTTGATCTTGAATTAACTCTTTGTAGGTGGTATGCATTGAGAAAATTATACATTTCTTTTAGATTTTCCAATTTGTTGGAGTAAAATATAAATATAAAATTTGGTGGAGTTTTTAAAATATATCCTCATGATTGTTTGTATTTCCTTGGTATCTGTTATTATGCCCCCTTTTTCATTTATGATTTTGTTAATTTGGATATTCCTTCTCTGCCTTTAGTTAATTTTTCAAAGAATCAACCATCTTTCATTAATTCTTTGTATTATTATCTTCAATTCTAATTTGTTGAGTTTATCTGTGAGTTTGATTATTTCCTGTAATCTGCTTATTATCAGAGTGGTTTCTTCTTTTTCTTCTAGAACTTTCTGTTCATGAAGTTGTCTCCTGTGCCAATGAGTTCAACACTCTTGCTCACTTTCTCTAGCTGATTTAGTATATCTGATTTTACGTTGAGGTCTTTGGTCCACTTAGACTTGAGTTTTGTGACGTGTAATAAATATGTACCTGTTTGCATTTTTCTACATGTAGACATCCAGTTAGACCAGCATCATTTGTTGAAAATGCTGTCTTTTTTACATTGTATCATTTTGGTTACTTTGTCAAAAATCAGGTTTGCATAGGTATGTGGGTTTATTTCTGGGTCTTCGATTTGACTCCATTGATCAACCAGCCTAAACTTTCAGGTGTGCTATTCAGTTGATAGTATGAGATCTCCCTGTTTTTTATGTTGGTACTAAGTGTACAAAACAAAGAAAGAGTATTAAAAGTAGGAAAGGGAAAAGGCCAAGTAGCACCCAAAGGCAAAACTATCAGAATTACATGCAACTTTTCAAGAGAGACTTCAAAAGCTATATGGGCCTGGGCAGGAATATTGCAGACTACAGATGTCAGCCCAGACTACTACAGCCAGCAAAACTTTTAATTACCATAAATAGAGAAACAAGATATTCCATAACAAAACCAAATTTAAACAGTATCTATCCACAAATTGGGCCCTACAGAAGATACTGGAGGGAAAATTCCAACCTAAGAAAGCTAACTATACACAAGAAAACATGGGACATAAATAATCCCACAACAGTAAAACCAAACATGGGTAGTGCATTCATTCACAAACACATACACACAACCACCAACAACATCAAAATAACAGAAAGTAACAACCACTGATCATTAATATCTTTCAACATCAATGGCATCAATTCCCCAATAAAAGAGACAGGTTAGCAGATGGATGCTTAAACATGATCCATCATTCTACTGCATTAAAAAAAAAAAACACCTCAACAACAAAGATAGACCTAACTTAAGAGTAAAGAGTTGGAAAAAGATTTTCCAAGCAAATGAACCCAAAAAAGAAAGTGGAGTAGCATTCTAAAATCTAATAAAATAGACTTTCAACCAAAATTAATGAAAAGAGATGGGGAAGGACACTTCATAATCATCAAAAAATCCATCTCAATCTTGAACATCTATTTCCCAAATATAAGGGCATCCAGATTTCCATAAGAAACATTATAAAGATTAAATCACACATTAATAGTGGTAGATTTCCATACCCTACTCCCACCAACAGAAACTAAGCAGAAATAATGAAACTAACAGATGTCATGAATCAGAACTTTTGACCCAAACACAAAAAAATATATCTTCTTTTCAACACCTCATAAACTGTCTCCAAAATTGACTATATAGTCAGTCACAAAGCAAGCCTGGACAGATACAAGAAAACTGAAATAACTCCTAGCATCTTATCAGATCAACATGGATTAAAGCTGAAATTCAACAACAACAGAAACAACAGAAAGCCTACGAACCCATGGAAAGTTGAGCAATTCTCTACTCAATGGTCAGGGAAAAAAGAAAGAAAGAAATTTAAAACTTTCTAGAATTCAATGAAAATGAAGGCACAACATACCCAAACTTGTGGGATGCAATGAAAGCAGTGCAGAGGAAAGTTCATAATACTAAGGGTCTTCGTAAAGTAATTGAAGAGATCACACACTACCAATTTAAAAGCACACCTAGAAGCCCTTGGAGGCAGGGAAGAAGCAAACACATACCAGAAAGCAGAAAAGAATCAAATTCAATGCTGAAATCAATAAATTAGAAACAACAACAAAAAAATACTAAGAATCAATGAAACCAAGAGCTGGTTCTTTGAAAAAAACCAACAAGATAAACAAACCCTTAGCCAAACTAAGTAAAAGGAAGAGACACAGTATCCAAATACACAGAACCAGAAATGAAAATGGGGACATAACAAACACTGATGAAATCCAAAGACTCACAGGTATTACTTTGAAAACCTGCACTACACAAAAGTGGAAAATCTAAATGAAGTAAATTATTTTCTTGATAGGTATCACTTACCAACTTTAAATCAAGACAGGTAAACAATTGAAATAGAACTATAATTTCTAAGGAAATAGATACAGTCATTAAAAGCATTCCAACCAAAAAATAAAACTTCCTGGGCCAGATGATTTAGTGCAGAATTCTACCAGACTTTCAAAGAATAACAAATGCCAATACTCCTCAAATTATTCCACAAAATAGGAACAGAAAAAACATTTCCAAACTCATTCTATTAGGCTAGAGTCACCCAGACACCTAAACAACACAGAGACCCAACAAAGAAAGAGAACTTCTGACCAATCTCTCTTATGAACATTGATGCAAAAATACTCAATAAAATGTGCAAAAGAAATCCAAAAACACATTAAAAACACCATCCACTATGATCAAGTAAGCTTCATCCCAGGGATGCAGGGATGGTTCAACATACAAAAATCTATCAATGTAATCCATCATATTAAAAAAAATCTAAAAGAAACAGAAAAAAACATGATCATCTCATTATTCGCTGAAAAGGCCTTTGACAAAATTCAACACTCCTTCACGTTAAAGGTCAAGGATACAGGGTGCATATCTAGATACAATAAAGGCAATATACAGCAAGCCAACAGGCAACCACAAATTAAATGGGAAGAGACTTAAAGCGATTTCACTAAAATCAGTGACAAGACAAGGAGGCACACTCTTTTTGTATCTATTAAATACAATACTTGAAGTTCTAGCTAGAGCAATAAGAGAACTAAAAGAGATCAAGTAGATACAAATTAGAAAGGAAGAAATCAAAGTATCACTATTTGCAGATGATATGATAGCATACATGAGTGACTCCAAAATTCTACCTGAGAACTCATACAGCTGATAAGCTCCTTCAAAAAGGTGTCCAGATACAATATTAATTCAAAAAGAAATCAGTAGTCGTCCTTTATACAAATGAAAAATGAATTGAGAAAGAAATTAGAGACACAATGTCCTTCACAATAGCCACAAATAATATAAAATATCCTGGTGTAACTCTAGCAAGCAAGTAAAAGATATGTATGACAAGAACTTCAAGTCTTTGAAGAACGAAACTAAAGAAGATATCAGAAGATAGAAAGATCTCCCATGCTCATGGATGGTTAGGAAAAAAAAGTAATAAAAAAATAAATAAATAGCCATCTTATTTAAAGCAATCTACAAAGTAAATGCAGTCCCCATCAAAATTCCAACATAATTCTTTGCAGACCTTGAAAGAGCCATCCCTCATCATTGGTAATAGTGCTCAACATCAATGGTCTGAATTCCCCAATAAAAGGATACAGGTTAGCAGAGTGGATATAAATACAGAGTCCATCATTCTGCTGCATATAAGACATACACCTTTGCAACAAAGACAGACATATATCAGAGTAAAAGGCTGGAAAAGTATTTTCTAAGCAAGCAAACCCAAGAAACAAGCAGGAGTGGCTATTTTATTTTTTTAATTTATTTATTTTTATATCAATCACAGATTAGGTACTTTGCATCCCAGGCATAGCCCCCTTCCTCATTCCCTTACACCCTCCCCATCCCTCCCTCATCTCCTCCCCGCCCCCTCCAAGTCCACCAACGGGGGAGGATCTCCTCCCCTTCCATCCAACCCCAGCTCATCTTGTCTCCTCAGGGCTGGATGCAATGTCCTCCCCTGGGATCTAGCCAGGCTGTTACTCCCTGGCATGTATGGGGGAGGGTCAAAGAGTCAGCCATCAAGTTCATGACTGAAACAGTCCCTGTTTCCCTTACTAGGGTCTTCAGTTCGACACTGAGCTATCATGGGCCACATCTGAGCCAGGGTTCTAGCCCATATCCATATATGGTCCTTGGTTGAAGAAACTGTCTCATATAAGACCCCTGTGCCCTGCTCAGTTTGGTCTTTGTGGAGCTCTTGTTCTCCCCAAGTCTTACTAATTTCTCCTATTTTTATTATTACTTCCCACCCTCTGCCAAAGGCTTGATTGTGAGGAGTGGCTATTTTAATATCTAACAAAATAGACTTGTAAGAAAAAGATTATCAAAAAAGATGGGAAGGGGCACTACTACATTCTCATCAAAGAAATAATTCAACAAGATGACATCTCCATTCTAAACATCTATGCCCCAAATGCAAAGCACCCACATTTGTAAAAGAAACATTGCTGAACTTTAAATAACACATTAAACCCTAAACATTAATAGTGGGAGGCTTCAACACCCCCTCTCACCAATGGACAGGGCAATGAGATAGAAACTAAACATAGAAATAATGAAACTAACTGACGTCATGAATCAAATTGACCAAACAGACATCTACAGAATAGTTCACCCAAACACAAATGAGTATGCATTCTAAGCACCACATGGATTCTTCTCCAAAACTGATCTTATACTTGGTCACAAAGCAAGCCTCAAAAGATACAAGAAAATTGAACTAATCCCTTGTCTTATCAGACCACCATGGACTAAATCTAGAACACAACAACATGAGAAACAACAGAAAGCCTACAAACTTATGGTAACTGAACACCTCTCTACTCAATGACCACTGGATTGGGGATAAAATAAAGAAAGAAATTAAAGACTTTCTAGAATTCAATGAAAATAAAGGCACAACATACCCAAACTTAGGGAACACAATGAAAACAGTGCTAAGAGGAAAGTTCATAGCACTAAGCACATTCATAGAGAAATTGGAGAAATAACATACTAGCAACTTAACAGCTCATCTGAAAGATCCAGGACAAAAAAAAAAAAAAAAGACGCAAAGACACCCAAGAGGAGTAGATGGCAGGAAATGATCAAACTCAAGACTGAAACCAATAACTTAGAAACAAAGAGAACAATACCAAGAGTCAACAAAACTAAAAGCTGGTTCTTTGGGAAAATCAACAAAATAGACAAACTCTTAACCAAACTAACTAAAAAGCAGAGAGATAATATCCAAATTAACAAAATCAGAAACAGAAAAAGGGGACCTAACAACAGACACAGAGGAAATCCAAGGAGTCTTTACGTCCTACCTCAAAAGCCTATACTTCACAAAACTGATAAATCTAAATGAAATAGACAATTTTCTTGATATATTCCATTTACCAAAGTTAAATCAAGATCAGGTTAACAATCTAAATAGTCCTAATAACCCCTAAGGAAATAGAAACAATCTCCCAGCCCCAAAAAATAAAAAGCACGAGCCAGGTGCTTTCAGTGTAGAATTCTACCAAGCTTTCAAGGAAGAGCTAATACCAATACTCAAATTATTTCACAAAATAGAAACTGAAGGAACGTTACCAACTTCATTCTGTGAGGACATGTTCACTTGATACCAAAACCACAAAGATTCAACCATGAAAGAGAGTTTCAGACCAATTACTCTCATGAACATTAATGCAAAAATACTCAATAAAATATTCCCAAACCTAATCCAAGAATACATAAAAAACATCATCCACCATGACCAAGTAGATTTCTTGGGATGCAGGGATGCTTCAACATAAAAAAAAAAATCCATCAATGTAATCCACCATATAAACAAACTTAAAGAAAAAAAAACACATGATCATCTCACTAGATGCTGAAAAAGCCTTTGAAGATATCTAACACCCCTTGATAATGAAAGCCTTAGAGATATCAAGGCTACAAGGCACATTCCTAAATATAATAAAAGCAACATACAGTAAGCTGATAGCAAAAATCAAATTAAGTGGAGAGAAACTTACAGCAATTCCACTAAAATCAGGGACAAAACAAGGATCTTTACTATCTATTCATCATAGTACTTGAAGTCCTATCTAGAGCAATAAGACAATTAAAGATCAAGGGAATACAAGTTGGAAAGAAAGAAGTCCAAGTATCACTTTTCACAGATGATAGGATAATATACTTGTGACCCAAAAAAATTCTACCATAGGACTCCAACTGCTTATAAACACTTTCAGCAAAGTGACTAAATATAAAATTAACTAAAAGAATCAGTAGTTCTTCTTTATACAAATGATAAATGGGATGAGAAAGAAGTTAGGAAAACAACATCCTTCACAGTCACAAACAATATAAAATATCTTGGTGTAACTCTAACCAAGCAAATGAAAGACCTGTATGACAAGAAATTCAAGTCTCTGAAGAAAGAAATTGAAGAAGATATATGAAAATGAAAAGATCTCCCACGCTTATGATTTGGAAGGATTAACACAGTAAAAAAAATGGCCATCTTACCAAATGTATTCTACAGGATGAGTGCAATTCCCATCAAAATTCCAACACAATTATTTACAGACTTTGAAAGAGCAATTCTCAACTTCATATGGAAAAATTAAAAACCCAGGATAACAAAAACAATCCTGTAAAATAAAAAGATCTTCTGGAGGTATCACCATCCCTGATTTCAAGTTGTACTACAGAGCAATAGTAATGAAAACTGCATAGTATTAGCAATAAGAACAAACAGGTCAATCAATGGAATTGAGTCAAAGACCCAGAAATAAACCCATACACCTACATACACTTGCTTTTCAACAAAGAAACCAAAACTATAAATGAAGAAAAAAAAAAGACAGCAGCTTCAACAAATAGTGCTGGTCTAACTGAATGTCTACATGTAGAAGAATGTAAATAGATTCATATTTCTCACCCTGCACAAAACTTAAGTCCAAGTGGACCAAAGACTTCAACATAAAACCAGATACACTAAATCTAATAAAAGAGAAAGTGTGAACTCGTTGGCACAGGAGACAACTTACTGAACAGAACACCAACAGCTCAGACATTAATATCAATGATTAATAAGTGGGACCTCAAGAAACTGAAAAGGTTTGTAAGGCAAATGACACTGTCAATAGAACAAAACAACAGACTACAGATTGAGAAAAGATCTTTACCAACTCTGCATTTGACAAAATATTTAAGAAGTCAAGAAATTAAACACCAATGAACCAAATAATCTAATATTAAAAATGAGATACAGAGCTAAACAGATAATTCTCAACAGAGGAATATTGGATGGCTGAGAAGCACTTAAAGAAATGCTCAATGTCCTTAGTCATCAGGAAAATGCAAATCAAAACAACTCTGAGATTCCATCTTACACCCTTCAGAATAGCCAGGATCAAAAACTCAAGTGAAAGCACAGGCTGGCGAAAAGTGGAAGAAGAACACTCCTTCATTGCTGAGGGCAGTGCAAACTTGTACAAACACTGTGGAAATCAATCTTGAGGTTTCTCAGAAAATCGGAAACAGTTCTACCTCAAGACCCAGCTATGCCACACCTGGGCATATACCCAAAAGATGCTCCACCATACCACAAGGACACTTGCTCATATATGTTCATAGCAGATTTATTTGCCAGAAAATGGAAACTGCCTAGATGTTCCAGAACCATAGAATGGATAAAGAAAATGTGGTACATTTACACAATGGAACACTACTCCGCTGTCAAAAACAAGAACATCATGCAGTTTTCAGGCAAATGGATGGAAGTAGAAAATATCATCCTGGGTGAGATTAAAAAAAGACATGAGAGGCAAGTACTCACTTATAAGTGAATATTAGCCATAAAATACAGAATAACCATGCTACAATCCATAGACCCAATGAAGCTAAATAACAAGAAGGGCCCAAGGGAGGGGGGGGATGCTTGAACCTCACTCAGAAAGGCAAATGAAATAGACATCTGAAGAAGATTGAGGGCGGGAGCAGGGTAGAAGAGGGGGTGGAAAGGAAAACGGGGGTGGGAATCAGGTGAGGAAGGGAATGAAGGGGGGACTGGGAAGGAAAATGGAAATTGATGGGGGCCGTCTCTGGGGTGGGGAGGCTCCATGGAGTCTATAGGGGGGTTCCTGGCTGAGAGGTCTAGTAGAGGAAAGTACAGAGCCTTATGTCACCACCTCATGTAGCCAGGAGGGACTTCCAGTGGAGGGAGGGGGACAAGAATCCACCCATGAAAACTTTGACCCAAAATTTGTCCTGCCTATAAGAATTTTAAGGATAAAGATGGACCAGAGATTGAGAGAAGGGCCAAACAATAACTGACCAACTTGAGGCCCACCCCATGGGAGAGAGCCAACCCCTGATGCTATGAATGATGCTCTGCTCTGCTCACAGACAGGAACCTAGTATAACAGTCTTCTGAGAGGCTTCATACAGCCTCTGATGCAAACAGATGCAAAGACCCACAGCCAAACAACAGGCAGAGCTCAAGGAGTCTTGTGGCAGGGTGGGAGAAAGGATTGATGGGGGGTTAGAGGTGTCAAGGACACCACAAGAAGACCTACGGAGTAAACTAACCTGGGCCCATGGGGGTTCAGAGAGACCAAACCACCAACCAAAAATGTGCACGGGCTGGACCTAGACCCCCTACACAAATATAGCAGAGGTGCAGCTTGTTCTTCATATAGGTCCCCTAACAATGGGAGTAGGGCTATCTCTGACTCTGTTGCCTGCCTTTGAATCCCTTTGCCCTAGCTGGGCTGCCTTGTCTGGCCTCAGTGGGAGAGGATGTAGTTAGCCTTGCTGTAACTTGAAGTGCGAGGGTAAGTTGGTACCCACATGGGGCCTCCTTCTCTGAGGAGGAGTGGAGTGGAGAGAGGGAGGATTTTTGTAATATTCTTGTGTTTTATGTAAAAATCTCACTTGACCAAAGTGAGTGAATCTTTTTGTTTGCTTTGGGATTTAGTTTGCTGTATTTTGTTGGCATTTTTGCCAGGAATATGAATTAACATTTGAAATTTAAAATTCTAATTTTCTTGGAGGATTCTGAGTGGCTTCGGCGCCAGGCTAACTTCATCAAATGGGGTTGAAAATAATCTTTCTTTTTGTTTCCTCTTCTTCTCAGTTCTTAACAGGTGTGGGGTAAAAGTAATTTTTTTGTGTTCATTTGAAAATGATGTCAGCCCAAGTTTATTATCTTGAACGCAGGGTACTTTATTATGTGATCATTATGTAAGAACTCATCATGCTTGTGGATGAGAAAGTGGCCTTTGCTAAAAATATAATCAGACTTCTGAGGCATTATAAATGTCGAAGAAGCAATTATGAAAGATCAGATAGAAAGAAATCTGTATGTGGAACATGGGACCTGAACTATAGGCACACTGCCTTTCTATCTCAGATCAGTGCCAATCCACATCAGCCTGAACAGAAACCACTGAGCAGGTTGGCAGGATGGCTTACCCAGGTGATGGCGACTGCATTCAGTCACCTCAGTGCTAGCACAATGAACAGATTCTCCAAGCAACCGTAGTTTCAAGATACGACTACATATAAACAGCAGATGCTCATTCTCGCCAAGGCCAATCAAACAATTTCACTGAGACTGCTGATATTAAATATTTATCTTGTCAGTAAGAGAATTATCCTGTCATTCTTATAAGGTTTTATCCTTTGAGGAAATTAGTTGTGCACATAGTGCCATGTGCCACCTTACACAATGGGAGAAACTGCAGTTTAATTTTATCGGCATTACCTCGAATGTCAGGCCGGGTTCATGCTCTTCCAGCCCACAAAGCCTTCAACTGATGTTAAATCTGAGATCTCTCAAAGTATCTAAAGTACCATCATAGTATTCCAACATGTCAGACTAAAGATGAAAAATGAGCAATGAGGGGTTTAGGTAAGCAGCCTAGAGAGTAAAATGCCTACAACACAAACATAAAAACCTGAGTTCAGATCCCAGACCCCGTGCAGAAAGCTGGCCAGAGTGACATGCTCCTCTAACCCCAGCTCTGCGGAGAAGGCATGCATGTGTGTCCCTGCAGCTTTTTGGCTGGCCAGGTTAGCTTTGGCTTTAGTGAAAGACCTTGTCTCAAAATACAGCGAAGAAGACTGAGGATGACATCCAGTGTACATGATCATGAGCACACACACACATACATATGCACACACATACACACACACACACACACACACTCCAAGAGCAATAGACACATGACCATGAACCTAATACCCTATGCATCAGGTCATATTCACAGAACCCACTGGCAAACTGAATGTTGAAATGACTCGTGAATAGCCTGAGGGTACTTGTTTAGGATAACAGAATGATTCGGACAGTTTTGCAAGATGAAACTGTCATTATTTGGGGATGAAATTCAAAGAGACGGAAACAGAAGTAACCTGCCTCATAATGCTTGAAATGTTTGGGGGATGGTGCTGGTCACTTCACATATATGTGGATGAACCTTGCATTCTCTGCTTGACAGTCATCACCAGCACCTCTGCAGCAGCCCTAGAGTGTCCAGTGATTAACAATCTTCAAGTACCTCCACAAGTGTGTGACTGATGAGAAATAGTGTATATGCCACCCCTCTTGTTTTTCAAGGAGGTTTGTTCTCAGATAAATGTTTCCAACTATCAACAGATTTAAATTTCAGTCACCTGATAGCAGTTGCCTTTCATTAATCACTTTCTCCATTTGTCATTTCCTCATGTCTGTACTTCCATTTACCCGATAAACGAGGTATTCAAACTGGAATCATCATCTCAGGCTGGGCCTCTATCAAACACAAACCCCACCTTTGCAACAGCTTTAAAACCTGACTGATGTAATTACAAAGAATAACCAGCAGATGGCAACAAATCCATACGCAGCGAGAGCTCACCCAGGCTTCAACCCAGCAGAAACCAGGAAACTCAATCACCAGTATTATGATCATGCCAGAGATCTGCTTTTCCCATGTAATTCTACATCATCCTGATTATAAATTTTTCTACATGATATTTCTAAATAGTTGACATCCTGAAACAGAAATATAGTTAGTTGGTTTGCAGAACTACAAACCACCTTTTAAGACCTTCAGAAGCAAAACCAAGAGCTCGTTCTTTGAGAAAATCAACAATATAGACAAGCCCCTAGCCAAACTAACCAAAAGGCAGAGAGAAACTGTCCAAATCAGCAAAATCAGAAATGAAAGGGGGGACATAACTACAGACACTGAGGAAATCCAAACAATCATTAGGTCTTACTACAAAAGCCTATACGCCACAAAATTTGAAAATCTAAATGAAATGGACAGTTTTCTTGAGAGATTCCACCTAACTAAACTAAGCCAAGATCAGATAAGAAGATTGAATAGACCTATATCCCCCAAGGAAACA
>CM053752.1:60233690-60256347 GCA_028658305.1 Pachyuromys duprasi
ACAAGCAACAGAACAGGAGCATGCCAAAGAGGTCCTCTGGGGAGGTCAATGTAGCAATGTATCAGAGCAGATATTAAGACTGGAGATCAAGCCTCTGGCAGAGGGCGAGAAGTAATGATAGATCTGGAGGAGGTTGGAGAGACTTGGGGAGAACAAGAGCTCCACAAAGACCAAACTGAGCAGGGCACAGGGGTCTTGTATGAGATGGTTCCTACAATCAAGGACCATGTGTGGATATGGCCTGGAACCCCCGCACAGATGGGGCCCATGATAGCTCGGTGTAGGACTAAAGACCCTAGTGAGGGAAACAGGGACTGTTTTAGTCAAGATCTTGATGGCTGACTCTTTGACCCTCCCCCATACAAGCCGGGGAGTGACAGACTGGCTAGATCCCAGGGGAGGACATTGCAGCCAGCCCTGAGGAGACAGGATAAGCTGGGGTTGGATAGAAGGGGAGGAGGTCCTCCCCTGTTGGTGGACTTGGAGGGGGCGGGGAGGAGGGAGATGAGGGAGGGGGCTACACCTGGGATTCAAAGTACCTAACCTGTGATTGATATAAAAATAAATAAATTTAAAAACTTTTTTCTTTAATTTTTTATTAATTATAATTTATTCACTTTGCGTCCCAGCTGTAGCTCCCTCCCTCAACCCCTCTCAATCCCACCCTCCCTTTCTCATCTCCTCCCTGCACCTTTCCAAGTCCACTGATAGGGGAGGCCCTCCTCCCCTTTCATCTGACCTAGCTTATCAGGTACCATCAGGACTGACTGCAATGTCTTCCTCTGTGGCAGCACTGGAGATCCTGTAGCAGGGACTTCATTCCAGGCTCCACCCTTTCAGGCCTGTAACACCTATTACTGTTACTAGGAAGATGAGAACAAGGACTTTGACAACACAGGGGATCCACAGTGTTCCACCGCCCTAAGGTCATATAATCAGCTGTGGCGTCCACTAGTGTGAAACACAATATGGTTGACAAAGTGGTCGTCACAGAAACCAGTGAAACCAGAGGATTCACATGAATCCAAGAGACTGCTTCCATCCCATTCTCCAGAAAACCTTACAACTCTCCTCAGCGCATCTAAGGAAAAGCCTTGGGAAGGCCAGGCTCTAAGAGAGCATTGTGTTTAACAGACTCTAGGGGTCCTGCTACTTAGCAGCATAAGGAATCATAATGACTAAAGTTGTAAATGGCAAAACAATTATATATAAACTATTTGTACATCTGAAGACTATTTGTACATCTGAATAAAATATGGACAGATTCCGTCCCCTGGCTTCGTGTGGAACCTATCATCTGGCGTTCACATCCTGGATGTCTCAGTAGACCATCTAGGTCTACTTTGCCAGCTTTTGGCCTGGTCTTCATGCCTTTCCTTGTGCGCTTATGCAAGCATGCATTTTTCTTTCAATCATAAAATAAATGATGGCATCTGAAGTGCTGAAAGAAGAATCTGTTAATTGACGGAAGAGCTGGCACCTAACTTCAGAGCCATCGACAGGTACCTACTTCGTACCTTTGAGCTACTTATTAACCTTTTTAAATCTGTTTCTTTCTCAATGAAGTAAAGATAATAACAAGCCTTGAAATACTTGCATTTGGATTACGTGAGAAAATGAATATGAAAGATCTTCTTCACCTTGTAGTTTTGGAGACTGAACACAAGGTTTCATGTATGTGGTTTAATAATTTAACCATTGAAGTGTACATCCATCACAAACCACATAAATTCCTTTGTTTCCTGCTGGGAAAGAATGTCTTTACTGAGGAAAATCACAAGGTGAGCCTCCAGTGTCTTGCCTTCAAATGAGTTGCTGCATCATTTAAAAGTCTCTTATCCTTGGCAGAAGCACTTGCAAGAGAGATGTTTATTTATTCACCAAGGAGACAGGTACTGCAACCAAGAGAGATATGAACACTTTTAGGCAGTGTTAGGGTCTCACATTGAGTGTTCAAAGAGGAATTTTCTCACCAGACCTTCATCTGGGGGTTCTGGGTCATGCTCCGGAGTGAAAGAAAAAAAAATGTTAAAGATTCCCTGTAGGATGTTTTTAATATTCTACTTAAATCTTCCATCTTGTTTTCCTCATCAGCTTAATCTGTATATATATTTAGTGAGAAATGGAAATAATCAACCAGAGAGTAAGCATCTCATGTTTGTTATGGAGGGACCTGAAATTAGCCAGAAAGCTACTGACATTAAAGGGAAAAATGATTGAAAAATAGCTCATCTCTCCACCTCATTTTGCTAGAATTACACACGTGTGGGTATATATAATTTTACCTTACTATAAGATGATAATATACTTTGTAGATTAAGCACGGGAATCAAGATTCCAGTGAGTCCAAAGAAGTGATATGTGAATTGAGAGATTTTTACATGCACTTCAGTGTAGGTAAGAGATGTCAACCTCCCTGTGCTAATCTAAGTATTTATAAAACCAGAAAATCAGAGTTTAAAATTTCATTTGCATAAAAGTTGACTGTGTGCATACAAATGTGCATGGGTGCTTTCCTCCAAGGTGAAATCAAGTTCAAAAATATCGCTCTTTTTAGGAAGTGAACAAGAAAACAGGCCTAAAGCTTTCCCTCTGGAGGCTTTGCCAGGGAGAAGATAATTAGACTCTTCTCTCTGATAAGATATGCAAATGAGTAGGAGCAATTATCCAATGACAAGGCAGTGCAGCTGTAGGGCTCCTTTAACTCTGAACCTGTACCTTGTGAGCGAATGGTCCTTGCACTGACTGTGATAGAATCCGGCAAACTCAAGATGCATTGAGCCTGGGAGAACAGCAGAGGTTAAATACATGCAAAATGTTGACAATCTCTTTGGAGGCTGGAGGTCTTCATAGGTGTAATTCCCCACTTCTATAATGGGAAACTTGAAGCTCATCAAGTTCAAACAACTTTCTCAAAGTTACTTTGAAAGCACATGGCATTGATGGGAATTCATTTAACTTTGGCTTTTTGATTGGGTAAATTAAATAAGAACAGTGTAATAATGTGTTTATTGGGTAACTTCCTTCTTCTTTACCATCCATTCTCTGGAGGTGATTTCAAATAGTTTACAGGGGTGGTTGAATGGTTGAGGATAAAGGTGCTTAGCACACATCCTAGTGACCTGTGTTCCAGCCCTAGAACTCATGTACACATGGAAGAAGAAAACCAACTCTACGAAAGATGTCCTGTGACCTCCACATGTTCGTATACACGTACAAAAAGAGAGAGAGAGTGGTTAATTAATTAAATAAAATGTATACAGTACCTTACGTATTTCTCAAGTACTTGTTATGCACACAAAGGAAAACAGAATTTTATTTTCTTTTTCTTTTTTATTAATTTATTCATTTTCCCTTGTATCTTCTACACCTGAGATGCTTTCTTCTATTTCTTGTATTCTGTTGGCAATGCTTACCTCTGTAGTTTCTATTTCTTCTCTAAGTTCTCT
This sequence comes from Pachyuromys duprasi, assembly GCA_028658305.1. NCBI lineage: Eukaryota > Metazoa > Chordata > Mammalia > Rodentia > Muridae > Pachyuromys > Pachyuromys duprasi. The sequence goes on from CM053752.1 coordinate 60,237,140, forward strand.
CTTTTGAGAATTTCCTGAGTTTGTGCTTTCTTTATCATTTCAATTTTCATCTTCAGGTCTTGAACCATTTTGTTGATTTCCTTCACCTGTTTGTTTTCATTTTCCTGCATTTCTTTAAATGATTTGTTCAATTTCTTCCCGTTTCTTTGTACTTTCCTGTATTTCTTTTGAGTGATTTATTCATTTCTTCTCTACAGGCCTCACTAAAGGCCTCAATCTGTTGACTGCATCTTTCTGTATTTTTTTACAGATTTTATTCATTTCCTCCATTATCATCTTCATAAGTATAGTTTTGAGGTCATTTTCTTGTGTTTCAGTTGTGTTAGGGTGTCCAGGGGGTGCTTGCCCTGGGATGACTGGGTTCTGGGGATGCCATATTGCTCTGGTTTTTGTTAACTGAGTTTTTATGTTGGCCATTAGCCATCTTGTCTCTTACATTGCCTGATAGTTTCTGGTGCCCATTGAAGTTCTGGGGGTGGGAAGAGTCCTGGGCAGAAGCCCTCCTCATATTGGTGGGTATGGTCTCAGACTAGCAGGTGGCTCTCAGGGAATTTCCCATGGCTCTCCACAGTTGTATGGTCTGGTGGACCGCCTGGACTCCTCAGGAGTGCAGTGGCTCTCCTCTCATCAAGGGAAGTCCCAGAGGCAGATGCCTCATCCCTGGCATTATTGCTCTGATGTTAATGTTAATGAGCTGCAGCTGCCCAGACCCTGTGCTCAGACACTATTTGGCGGGCAAAGCCACCCTGGAGAGCTGGTGATCCCAGAGGTCTTGTTGGTCTCGCTAGGGAGACTCGTTGAGCTTTGGAGCGGGTGGCTGGGACTCCTCCCTTGGCTCCCGGGCATCAGAAGGCCCAAGGTTTGAGCTGCATGCTCCAGTTCTCAGAAGGTATTCCTGAACCAGCGACAGCAGCTTGCAGGCATGTGGTTAAACACTGGAGACGTGAACTGGAGGGAACGCGTCAACTTTTCCAGGGTTAGCGTGGTGACCTGAGGTGAGGCCAGCTTGTTTTCCTCACCATGGCCTCTTCTCTGGACAGAGAGACCCAGTTGCTGGAATTTTGTTGCCCTCATTTCAGTCTGAGATGGTGAGAGCAGCATGCAGGGGTTTAATTAGACACTCAGGAGGTCGCTCTGGCTGGTGGAAACACAAGAAGTTTTCCAGCCAGCTGAGCTGAGGAGGAGCCTGCTTGTTTCCCTCAGCATGGAATTTCCTCTCACTTGGGAAACGCAGACACTGGTGTTTTGGAGCCCATGGTTTGATCTGTTGGTCCCTGCTATAGTACTGCTCAGACACAGTGTTTGATCAGCACCTCTACCTTGGATCTCCCAGAATTTTATATTCTTGACTAACTTCATATCCAAATTGAACATATAATGTAAAAATTTTCTGTTTCATGGACAGCATATACTGGATGGAATATCTACAAGGTTCTGCCATTAGCCACACCTCCATAAGGGTGAACAGAAGTTCATGTTCTCAGCCCTCTATTTAAGAAAATGTAAGGTGTTTCCAGGTTTTTTTCTAATACAATGACATTCTCATTGATAAATGAAGAGTGGTATCTCTATGTGGATCTTAAATTGTGGCAGTTGCCTTTATGTTTAAGGAAATCACTCTTTTGTCAAGGACAGGAGTTACAATATTTTCCTCGCTTTGACTCTAGTCATGGCATATGTGAGTTTTAAGCTGCTTTGTTTGTCTTTACTATCTGTAAGTTTCTATTTTTGAATGGTTTGAACTCTTGGTCTTTATGATGAACAAATATATCAACCCTTCCTGATGTATAGATGTTTATGTAACAGTAGCAGAGGCTGGAACCATTCAAAATTATAAAAGCCTTCACTCACGAATGCAAGCAGTGTTTGGTTTTATGTTTTTTTATACTTTTTATTTTAATTTTTATTAATTGTACTTTATTCACCTTGTATCCCCCCCCAAACCTCTCCCTCCTCCCCTCCCAATCCCAACTTTCCTCCCCCTTCTCCACTCATGCATCTCCCCAAGTCCACTGATAGGAGAGGTCTTCCTCTCATTCCTTCTGATCCTAGTCTATCAGCTCTCATCAGGAGTGACTGCATTCTCTTCCTCTGTGGCCTGGTAAGGCTGCTCCCCCATCAGGGTGAGGTGATCAAAGAGCAGGCCAATCAGTCCCTGTTCCCATTACTATGGAACCCACTTGGACACTGAACTGCCATGGGCTACATCTGTGCAGGGGTTCTAAGTTATCTCCTTGCATGGTACTTGGTTGGAGTATCAGTCTCAGGAAAGACCCCTGTGCTCAGATTTTTTTGGTTCTGTTGCTCTCCTTGTGGAGCTCCTGTCCTCTCCCTATCTTACTATTTCCAACATCTTTCATAAGATTCCCTGCACTCTGCCCAGCAGTTGGCCATAAGTCTCAGCATCTGCTTTGATATTCTGCAGGGCAGAGCCTTTCAGAGGCCCTCTGTGGCAGGCTCCTAACTTGTTTCCTGCTTTCTCCTTCTTCTGATGTCCATTTTCTTTGCCTTTCTGGCTGGGGATTGAGCATTTTAGCCAGAGACCTCGCTCTTGATTAGCTTCTTTAGGTGTACAGATTTTAGTAGGTTTATCCTATATTACATGTCTATATGGGTGAGTATATACCATGTGTGTCTTTCTCCTTCTGGGATAGCTCACTCATGATGATCTTTTCCAGTTCCCACCATTTACCTGCAAATTTCATGATTTCCTTGTTTTTTTATTGCTGAGTAATATTCCATTCTGTAGATGTACCACAATTTTTGTATCCATTCCTCAGTTGAGGGGCATCTGGATTGTTTCCAGTTTCTGGCTTTTACAAATAAAGCTGCCACAAACATGGTTGAGCAAATGTCTTTATTGTGTACTTGAACCTCTTTTAGATATATGCCTAGGAGCTGGATCTTGAGGAAGCGCTATTCCTAGTTGCTTGAAAAAGCGCCAGATTGATTTCCAGAGTGGCTGTACAAGTTTACATTCCCACCAGCAGTGGAGGAGGGTTCCCCTTTCTTCACAACCTCTCCAGCATGTGTTGTCACTTGAGTTTTTGATCTTGGCCATTCTGATGGGTGTAAGGTGAAATCTCAGGGTCGTTTCGATATACATTTTCCTGATGGCTAATGATGTTGAGCATTTCTTTAAATGTTTCTCTGCCATTCAATATTCCTCTATCAAAAGTTCTCTGTTTAGCTCCCTTCCCCATATTGTTAATTGGATTACTTGATTTGTTGCTTTTCAACTTCTGTAGTTCTTTATATATATATATTGGATATTAGCCCTCTGTCAGAGAGTTGGTGAAGATTCTTTCCCAATCTGTAGATATTCATTTTGTTTTGATGAGAGTGTCCTTCACTTTATAGAAGCTTTTCTGTTTCATGAGGACAACATCCTTCACAATAGCCACAAAAGACATAAAGTACCTTGGTGTGACCCTAACCTAGCAAGTCAAAGACTTGTATGAAAAAATGTTCAAGTCTCTGAAGAAATAATTAGAAGATATCAGAAGATGGAAAGATCTCCCATGCTCATGGCTTGGCAGGATTAACATACTGAAAATGGCCATCTTACCAAAAGCAATCTACAGATTCAATGCAATTCTTATCAAATTACCAACACCATTCTTTACAGAGCTTGAAAGAAAAATTCTCAACTTCATATGGAATAACAAGAAACCCAGAATTGCTAAAACAATCCTCTACAATAAAAGATCTTCTGGAGATATCTCCATCCCTGATCTCAAGCTGTGCTATAGAGTAACAGTAATAAAAACTGCACGATACTGGCATAGAAACAGAATGGTGGATCAATGGAACTGAATAGAAGACCCAGAAATAAACCCACACACTTATAGACACCTGATTATTGACAAAGATGCCAAAACCATATAATGGAAAAAAGATAGCATCTTCAACAAAAGGTGCTGGTCTAACTGGATGTCTATACGTAGAAAAATGCAAATAGATCCATACTTATCACCCTGCACAAAACTAAAGTCCAAGTGGATCAAAGACCTTAACATAAAACCAGACACATTAAACCAATTAGAAGAAAAAGTGGGGAAGATCCTTGAACTCATTGGCACAGGAGACAACTTCCTGAACAGAACACCAACAGCACAGGCTCTAGGAGCAACAATCAGTAAATGGTTTTATGTTTTATAAATGTTTTGTTCTACCTTCTTGAGTTTATTATTGTGTATAGTAATGATATATGGATTTAGCTTCTAAGAACTGGGATATGACATCTACTAATGCAATCTATACCCAAAGCCATGCAGTAACCTCAAAATAAAATTCATCAGAATTCCCAAATACATACCTAAACATTTCAAAATCATTTCATTTTCCTTGTTACAGAGAGAGGGAGAGAGAAAGAAAGAGAGAGTGGGTAGCATATAACAGAGATGCCTGTACATCATTATTTGATGTAGTGTTTTCCACAATCAGTATCTTCTATATTCAATCTAGGTGTGAATCAATAATGAATTGCTAAAGAAAATATGCTGTACTATTTAGGCTTACAAAGAACATAAATATGCCATTTCAGAAAAATAAGTCCAACTAGAGATCATGTTGATACGTAAAATAAAGCAGGTCTTGAAAAAATATAGTGCATGTTTTTATGATTTTTTATTTTTATATTAATCACAGGTTATTCACTTTGTATCCCAGGTGTAGCCCCTCTCGTCCTCTCCCAATACCACCCTTCTTCCCTCATCTCCTCCCATGCCCCTAAGTCCACTGGTAGGGGAGGTCCTCCTTGCTTTCCATCTGACCCTAGTTTATCAGGTCTCATCAGGACTGGTTGCAATGTCCTCTGTGGTCTAGCAAGACTGCTCTTCTCTTGGGGGGCGTGGAGGGGGGAAGTGAAGTCAAAGAGCCAGCCACTGAGTTCATGTCAGAGACAGTCCCTGTTCCCCTTTTAGGGAAACCTACTTGGATGCTGAGCTGCCATGGGCTATGTCTGAGCAGGGGTTCTAGGTTATATCCGTGCATGGTCCTTGGTTGGAGAGTCAATTTCAGAAAAGACTCCTGTGCCCAGATATATGTGGTCCTTGTGTTGTTCCCATCCTCTCCAGGTCTTACTAACTCCCCCTTCTTTCATATGATTCCCTGCACTCTGCCCAGGGTTTGGTTATGAGTCTCAGCATCTGCTTTGATACACTGCTAGGTAGAGTCTTTCAGAGGGCCTCTATGGTAGGTTCCTGTCCTGTTTCTTGTTTTCTCACACTTACAATATCTTTCCCATTTGTCTTTCTAAGTGAGAATTGAGCATCTGATCAACCCTCACTTAGTAAGATGACATATTTTTTTTAAATGTACAAACATAGGTTGAATAAATATTTGGGGCTCAGAAGGGAACTGAGAAAGTGTGAGTGAAAATAAAGGTGTGAGTAATATAGAAATATATGAAAATTCCTAAAGAAATCCATCATTTTTACAATGAATGTATCTTAATGAAAGAAATGGAAAAGAAGCTACTGGTCACTACAAGGAACCTTCTTACCCATAAAGCATTGGCAAGTAACAGTGTGCTTCAGACACACCTTATTTTCTTCAAGAAGAACTGGAATTCTGCTCTAACTTGAATCCTTCACAGCTGGGAAAAGTGGGCAACCCATTAAATTCACTTGGGCTTTAGTTACATCCACTCCAGAGTAAGAAAATGAGATCTTCATGCTTTCATGTTCTTTGTGTTAGTTAAGTTACTCACATTCTCTAATAGTCCAACCATATATAAATCTATCTAGTACTCTATTGTTTTTATTTCTAGAGGTGATAAAAAATAAAATAGAAAGAGATTTCTGTGTATAAAAACCGCATGGTAAACAAATTTTCCATGTGACCATACCTCTCACAATAACACTGAGAGGGCGATGGGACTTTTTTCCTCATTTTGTGGCTGAGGAATGTGAGACACAGGCTTTCAAAGGTCACATAACACAAGAGAGATAAGGCAAATGAAGAACTGGGAAAAAAGAGAAAGTAATCATCATGGTTTATGACCAAAATGTCTTTCAAAGTTTACAAAAGGACATGGTTATTTGAGCATATTGCTGGACTGTCTCTCAGGTCCTTGGAAGAGAACATTACAAAGAACAAACTTCTAAGGAAGTTCTTTCTGAAGGAAGGATACGAGACGTATTCTTGTTTGAACATGTTGATGATGAGAAAATAGTGAATCATGCAAAATTGGGGAAAAGGAACATTTACAAGTGTAAACTACTAATGAGAGGCTCAAAGAAAGAAAAAATGTGAGTTCCTTGACTCACCAAAGAGCAAGCTCATAAGGAAAGAAGCTTTTCCATCTTTCTGCCAGTGATGCTAAGAAATCTGGAGTGTGGCTTCTCTTTGAAGACTCCTAATAACAATAATAACTTTAAAGTGGCATCTGATATAGTCTCACAGCGCCCAATTTTCTTTGGACTTCTGATTATGTCCCATGATGCTCTGAACACAACACAGGATGAACAAGACTGGAGATCTGTGCCAGTGACATCATTGCATTTCCTATATATTTGGTTTATATCATAGACTCCCCTAATAATCTACTTAAACAAAAATTCTAACAGTAAGAAAAGCTGAAAACCACTGAGCCCTAATTTTACCATTTGATAGTAGGGGACACTGAAGGTTTGGAAGAATAAATGCCTTTCCCAGAGCCATAGTTAGATGTAGACAGAAGCACTATAAGAAATGTACAGGATGCTCTGTCATGTCCCATGATGCTCTTTTGTGTATTCACCATTCTTTTAAAAATTAAGATGGTCAAAAGACTATTCTCATCCATGTATATTATCTTCCCATTCTATGAGACAGAAGTAGATGTTCATAAGACTTGTTCCACATTTTTAAAAATGTGCCTCAATAAAGGCTGGATAGGGGAAAGTATATGTTTCACATCTGTAGTTGTATAAATTTCGTCTTCTGCAGGAAGTATTATTTCTTGGTATCTCGAGAAAGGGATTATACAGTAATATCTGTGCTTGGAATACAAAGGCTAGGAACTCTCCTAACCTTTCCTCTCCATTCTCACCACCTCTTAACATTCTTCAAATCATATTGCCTCTCACCTTTAACCATTGCACAAACCTCCCAATTGTTCTCTAATCCCTCTACAATCTTGCCCAATTTATCAGCCTTCATCTCTTATGGAAATATTCTTTCAGACACCCTAAGGCTCTTTTATCAAATAGAATTACAGCAACAGGAAAAATCTCTAAGAATGTTAGGATTTAACCACTTGAACTTGACATTTAAAGCCTTTTGCAATCAGTTGCTCACATTATAAATCTCATTTTATCACTAAATGTTATAATTCATCCTGTGATCAAGAGAAATGTATTTGCTTCTCATTCCTGCTGGAAGCTCTGTCTTTTCACTAATGTATGCCTTTGCACGTCTTTTTCTTGTGTTTTCACTTGGCCATTCATGTTGGGAAGTTCTCTACCCTTGATGAGTCAACTCAGTGTCTTTTCCTTGATATATTCCTTCCTTCACTATGTCAAGCAAGTGAGAAGTTTTCCAAATTTGGATCCACATCGGGTTTACTATGTTCGTTGGTGTAGTCTTAAGGTGCTGCCTGTGTTGTCATTATTTTGCTCCTATTATAGACTGAACCTTCTGAGGGAAGAACTAGAGAAATCTTTATGTTAGCTATAGGCAGCCTGCTGCTGGATTGCCTAGTAACCTATGATGTCATCATGTGTCTCCCACCAGGTGTGTGGCAGACACGGTTCTGAGGTGCACACACAAGCTATAAAAAGACCAAACTGCCACTTTGCCCCTCTCTAACTCTACTCTCTTGCTCTCTCTGCCTTGCTTTCTTTCCTGGGGGACCTTGTGCCATGTCTCTCCCTTTCCTTTTCCTCTCTGTCTCTCCACCTCCATCCAAAAAATCTTTCATATATCTGGTGTGTGTGGCATCATTGTCAAGTAAATACTAAAATCTACGTCTCCTATGGTGTCTGATAATATGCTGAGGTACAGTGACTGTGCAGTGTCATATATGATTTAAAAATAGGGCTGATAGAGCCTTAGATTTCCCTTCTCTGGTGCCTAGAGAAAAGTTCAAAATTGAGGAGAAAGTCTTTTATGAAATACCCATACTTTCTGCCCAAACAGAAGAGTGGGAGATGAAGCCTAATTAGGCTACAATTAGATAATAAATAGTCAATAATATTCGCCATAGCTAAATGACATTGTTAAAACAGAAAGAGCAGCAGTCATAAAGACAATCAGAAATAGGTCAGAGTAATAGTCATTCATGCCCAGCTGGATGATTTTAAGATCCTGGATTGTTCTGAGTCATCCCTGTGAAATGAGGCTGTAGATCCTTTATACAGCCTGCATGCAAAATTTCTGCTGGCATTTTATTTTTTTAATTTTTTATAATGTATTCATTATATATCCTGATTAAAGCCCTCTCCCTCAACTCCTCCAAGTCCCACCCTCCCTCCATCTTCCCACCATCCCCTTCCCCTCGTCCACTGAAAGGGGGCATTCTCTGCCGCCTGCCCATAGTTTGTCAAGTCTCATCAGGTCTCTGAAGAAAGAAATTGAAGAAGATATCAGAAGATAGAAAGATCTCCCATGCTCATGGCTTAGTAGGATTTACATAGTAAAAATGGTCATCTTACCAAAAGCAGTCTACAGAGTCAATGTAGTTCCAATGGAATTACCAACACAATTCTGCTGGCATTTTAATGCACTGTACTTATGCAGTAAAAAGTAAAGGAACAAGATAGAATCTTTCCCCCCAGCACCAGGAGGCAAAGCAGGGGAATCTCTGAGTTTGATGATACCCTGGTCTACAGAGAAAGCTCCAGGACAGCCAGACTACATAGAAACAAAACAAAACAAAACCTATCTCACCGAAACAAACAACAAAGAAAAAAGTGAAGGAACTGCAGACATAAAGAGCTAGCTTTGGAGCCTGCTGTGTACTGTTGAGTGTCGCCTTGCAGAGACAGGAAACTCACAGTCAACATCACTTAGGAAATAAAATTTGAGGAGCTAGAGAGAAGGCTCTATTTGTAAATTCCTTGGTGCACAAGTGTGAGAACCTAAGTTCAGAGTCACAGAACCTATTAAAACACAAGACATGGAAAAGCACACCTGTAACCTTAGCCTTGGAAGGCAGAGGCAGGAGGAGCCTAGGATGCCTAGCACCAAGCCCATCTAGCTGTCAGGGTAAGCTTCAGGTTCAGGGAGAGACTGTGTCTTTAAAAATGAAATAGAGAACAACTGAGGAAGACACCTTGATGTTAACATCTAACCTCCACACATGTCTATGGGAGTGAACACATAGACATGTACACACACACACAGGCAAGCACACACATGCACACACACAGGACCCCCACTCCCACAAGCACATAATTGTATTTGAGTCTTTATCTAGTCACTTGAAGGACTTATTAAACCTTTTCCCCTAATTCATTTTTGTAGACTCTGCAATTGTGATGAGATCTAAAGGTCTCATATGGATGGCAGAAAAACATATTTTTTCCAGAATGGGGAAAAAGCATATCTGGAATGACAAACTGAAGGATACTTTAATCATAGAAGGAACTGAATAATCAGAGAGGAGTCTGGAGAGACATGTGGCATTCCTCTGGAGAGAAGGATGAAAAGGGGTTTGAGGGTTTGTCCCAGTTTTTGCATTCTTTCACCCAAGCCTGTCTATGTCAGAGGAGGAAGAGTATTAAGGGTCTTTTTTAAACCAAATTTTTATTTTTATATTAATTACAGTTTATTCACTTTGTAGCCCAGCTGTAGCTTCCTCCCTCATTCCCTCCCAAACTTCCCTCATCTCCTCCCATGCCCCTCTCCAAGTCCACCTATAGGGGAGGTCCTCCTTGCCTTCTATCTGACCCTAACTTTTCAGGTCTCATCAGGACTGGCTGCATTGTCTTCCTCTGTGGCCTGACAAGAATCTTAACCAGCCACTAACACTCACATCCCTCTGTAATCAAGTACTGAGAGTTACCTAACACCAGGTTTGAGGCACGCAGAAGCAAAGAAGGCATGGCCCCTGCCCTCTCACAATTCATATTCTAGTGTGCAACAAAAATGCAAATGAAGGATCCATAATTTCACCATGCTCAGGAGCAATAGGAACAGAAAAGTTCTCCAGCCTTATCAGGAAAGAACATGACTGACCTCACCTGTATCTGATTGACCTCACCTGTATCTGATTGACCTCACCTCTGTCTATCTAATTGACCTCACCCATATCTGCAATCCAAAGGATGAATTCACAGAAGTTGAAAGCAGAAGGCGATTCCTGGAGGCTGGAAAGAGAAGATGCGTCAGGCTGACCACTGGATTCTAAGCTGCAAACAAGAGTATGTTCTATCTAGCCTGCAACTGCACGGTAGATAGAGTAGCTTGAGACAACAAAAACAGAGTGTGTGTTTTTTACATTTTAAGGATTTTGAATGTTTTTACTATAAAGAATGATAAATGTTTGAGAACATAGATATGTTTAAACTGACTTAAATATTGTCTAATATATAAATGTATCAGAACATCAAATACTGGATGGCTGTGAAGATGGTTCAGCAGTTAAAAACATTTGCTGCTCTTCCAGGAGACCTGAGTTCAGTTCTCAACAGCTATGTAAGAAACCTCATAACTGCCTGTAAGTCCACCTTCAGGGAATGCCATGCCTTTCTGTCTACACAGGCATACACACACACACACACACACACAAATAAAAATAACACAATAAAAATAAAAAGACATTATCATTTTTAAAAATTAAAACACCACGTAATAACTCACTAGTGTATGTAATTTAAGTTTTTTAATGAATGAATAAAAAGTTAGTTTACATTTTTAAAAATAAATGACAAAATTCAAAATAATATTCATTATAAAATGAAAGCATCACTTAAACTGGGTTTTGAATACTGAGCAAGGATTTTCCTAGGAAAGCAGATAGACAGTGAGGAACACTCTAGGTGAAAGTGTCCACCAGAGAAAGACATGGTGAGCTCTGTGTTCTCTGAAGGACAGACCCCACACTATCTCATCTCCCCAAGCATCTTCCAAGAATCCCCAGACAATGTTTCATTGCATATTCTCCAACCCTATGTTACTGGTAGACTTCTCTTGTAGGACAAATTCACTTTGTAGACTTTGTGTACAGCTAAAACTAGAGGACTGAGTGACCAGTACATGAGCCCAGAGGCCCGGCAGATCAGTAAAGTATTTCTTAGCATAATCTCCTAAACTACTCTACAGAAAATATTTTTGTTTGAATTGTAGAAACAGTGTAAATGATAGGATACCCACCTAATTATCAACACTCACTGTGAAATCTGGATAATTTTAACAGGCACATTTTGTCTCTGTGGTTTTGCAAATCTTGATACCAAATAATAAAGTAAACTGGCCAGTTTAGATTTCTAGTTCCATAGTCTTTGAGATCTCCTCAACAGGAAAAGAAGTTATAAAAACCCAGAAAGTAACTGTGCACAGGCAATCAGAAGCGTGAACAAGAACACAAGCTTCTTGTACCACAGATCAACAGCCACCATCCTGAACAGGAAGTCATCCACGTTCCAATCTCTAAACACAAACCCAAGCTTGGAGTGCATTTTGCACCTCACAGTGGTGCAACTTAGCTTTGTGGTCAGAGTTTCAGTTTCTGGTTTATCTTGGATTAGTTTTGTGCTCCACCCCTCAGAGAACAGGCAGAGTAATAAGTCAGAATAATTTATTCTAATTTAGGATAATAAAAGTAGATTTTTTTTCTGCCACACTCATGGCATGGACCTTATGATTCCATACTTACAGAAGAGACTGTTGGTTATACTGTAAAAAGATTGACCCTAAGCTAAGTATTACTTTTTCCAATAAATTAGGAGATAGGAACACTTAAGAGGTGAAACAAGCAGGTGCTCTTCGCTGTGTTTTACACACATTTGTCAGTAGGTATTCGTCGAATGGAGAGTGTGCTGATGTTGCCAGAATATAAAGATAATGAAATAAATAACTTGAAGACACAGGAGGAGTGAACTATGGGGTGTGCAGATTTATAGAACCCTTCATGCTTGACAGCTTAGTACTTCCTGAGAACCTTCTGGAAAGTGCAAGACTCTTAAACCCCACCCCAAACTAATTGAATCACCACAGAATGTAACACTTACAAACGTTCTCGGGTAACACTAATGCTTATTTAGTCTGTCCAAATAAACTCAGTTGGTTCTCAAAGAAAAAAAAATTAGTTAAAATGATAAGCTTGTCCATAGCAGTCAGTTATGACTCTGTATGGAATTTAAAACTTTCCAAAGTCAAAATAATTGGGATCTTTCATTCAGCCATCTCTGGATGAAACAATTATTAAGTTTGGTGTATAACAGTGAACACTGTGTAAATGGTCTTTTCCTAATGGACTTTGTAGATCTCCATCATTACAGGATGAAAAAGCTCCATCTGTGAAGTTTTTCTGAACTTATAAGCTTTTGTCCCTGGCATCATCTTATCTTTCACACTTGCAATCATAAGCCTCTTTGGCTTGCTGGTCAAAACAGTAGAAAATAACTACTGCCAACAATTCTTGGATTCGCATGTCCTCCAATCAAAATACTTGTCACTTCCAAACTCAGCTTCATGTAGGGTGAAGTATCGCTGTGGACAGGAAGGAAGAGGAACCATCACAAGGACATGATTGTTCCAGAGGGACCATAACTTTGGAGAGAAGTTGCAGCAACACCATTGGAAAATGGTGATGGGGAGACAATTTAACCTATGATTCTCTGATGCTTCAGAGTGTGATGATGCGTCACCCATTCAAACCGCTTAGAATTTTATTTTATTGCCTGGTCTCACTCTGTTCAGAAAACCCAATCTCATTATTCATGTATAAACATTTAGTGGGCATTGAGCTGGGCCATGAAGAAACAAAGTTTAATGAGAAAGGCCACCGTATGGGCACACATTAATAATTTAACATTATAGTTATGTGATGACTACCAAGAAAAAGAAGGAGGCTTTATATAAATTTACAGGATTGTTTAGAGTTTTAGGTTTGGCAGAGTGAGGAAGCTGTCACATAATGTATATTACAAAGTGAAAGTCCACAGGGCTAAAGACATGGATCAGTGGTTAAGAGCATTGGCTGCTTTTCCAAAGGACCCAGGTTCAATTCCCAGAACTTACCAGCTCACAATTGTCTGTAACTCCAGTTCCAGGGGATCCAATAGCCTGTTAAGGCCTCCGCGGTCACTGGTGCACACACGTACTAGCAGGTAAAATATTTGTATACATAAAATAAAAGTAAATAAACATACAAAAAAAGTAAGGTCAAGAAATGCATGACATAAAGGAGTGTCATTATCCAGAGGTAAAGAAGTGGTGGATAGAAGAGAAAGGGAAGGTAGTTTTTCCAGTCTTACCACTCTGAGCTGTGTAAACATGGGCAAGTCCCTAAGATGTTCTCTCCTCAGCTCGTGGGATTGTTGCAAAGATTAACATTCCTGATGCATTGGAAGTGTTCAGAGTCATTCTGGCACATCTGAAGCACTTAAAAAAAAAAAAAAATTCCCAAAACATTTTATCAGAACTTTGTTGGGTACCGTTATCATCATAATTTCACATACACTTTTGGCACCTAAATATATTTATACAACCTTACTTTTGAAAGGACAGCCTGCTCTGCTTCCTGTTATGCCAAGGTGATCATGATTTGGGTTTAGCCCAGAGTACACAGCTGTGAGTTCAGAGCTCACATGCTCCAGGTGGCAGGTGAGTTGGTGATGGATCTTGAAGGATTAACAGAGGAAATTGCTTTGTAACCTCACTTCCCACAGAGCAGCAGGCCCGGGTGAAGATCACGAGGCAGCCATTCTCTTTAGTTTGCAAAACATTCTTGTCAAGTCCTCTGACCATTTATTCAATCTGGCTCTGTCACGGCAGAGACTGTTAACCTGGATCTAACCGCTCTCCTCCAGAACAATGTTCCAAAGCATGAGACAATCTTTAAAAACAGCCCTTTCGACTCCTTCCTCTGTCTCTACAAATGATGGTGGTAACAAATTTTTGTGATCTCTGCTTCTGACTAGTGGCATCACCAGTATGACAGCCGATCCCGACAGAGGTACACATGCAGGGTGTAAGGGTAGCACACATCTGGTGTCAGCAATGGCTTGCTCAACTGCCTTGTTTTTATTTGTTGCACTGAGCCAATGGTGACAAGTACCAAGAAGCTGACTACTGAAAATTCTAATTTTTCCTATTAAAAAAAATCTCAACATAATATACTGAAGGATTAATTTAATTGCACAATCTGCCATTTCTATGGCCATGACTTTGGATCTTTCGATCTCCTCTTGCCTAGACCATCACATGAGTTTTTTTCCTAATCATACAACCTCTCAAAGATGACTAGTTGAATACTTGAATGCAGCCAAAACTCCACCAAGGAACCAGCATTATTCTGTATCTTAGCTCCTCTCATTCTTTCCATGGCACTGCCTAATCTTCCTCAAAGACTTTATTTCCAGTTCTTCTAACAAACTTTTTTCTCTCTCATTTATAGTACCTGTGGCTCTAAGCATAGATGCGTCTACTCCTCTGAAAAACAATAAAAAGGTTATATAAATTTCAATTCCATGTTGAAGCTTTATTAACTAACAGTTGCTATTACTCATGTGGTACCAATAGAAAACATCATTTTCATTAGTATTATGGTAAAAGTTTATTTCTCTTCATATCTTGTCGGAAGTGTTAATCACCACCCAAGTATTTTTCTCTTCCACTCTCTGGTTTGTGTTGTTTTGTCTGCCCAGAATCCATTTACTCAACATATGCTCTGGGCAAATCACTGGGACTGCAATGAAGAAAAAGCCTCAACTGGGAGGAGCGAAACCTCAGGAGAGATACACAAATCTATGTTTTAGTAGGCCTGTCCTTGCTTTCCAGGTTAACAGGTCATGTGGGTTTAGACAAGTGTCCTTGAAATTGTTACCTCATCTATTAAAGGCCAGGAGCACCTGCTTCAAAAAGCTACCTGTAGGTTGAGAAGATTAAATGTGCATAAAGGAATGTCCCAAACTCCAAAACACTTGATGTGATGATAAGGTGATAATGAGGATGGTCATGAGTTTGTGACCAGGGCAAGCACTGTCCTAAACATTTCAAATGTGATGTCTTAATCACCCTCACCAAGACATCTGCTAGAGTCTGCCATCATTTCCATTTTCTAAGTAAAGTTCAAAATGGGATTAAAATTTGAACTTGATTCTGGATGCATAGTTAATAATTTTATCTATATATTGTATGGCCAATAAAACCCATTTTATTAAGAGTAATATCTAAATCTACCGCTTACTTCCTAAAAGCTTGTGCTCAGAGTTCTCACAAATTTATTCTGCTTGACTTCAGTTGGCATTCTCCATATTCTTGGCTCTTGTTGTATATCTAGATGTTATTAAAGAATCATGAATTACTGTATGGAGGAAGAACTCAGATCCTGGAGGGTTTTGAATGACAGATACCACAGAGAAGTGCAGGAGACAGTTCTTTTTAAAGAAAATAGACTTGCACAATTTTACCAATCACATTACGAATTATAGTGTTTTCCACTATAACATAGTAGTATGGCATGCCAGGAAAATATAGTAATAAAATAGTCAATTTATATCTCCTCAATAAAGAAAAATCATTTAGGGATCGGAAGAGCCAGACAAGAAGACAAAATTCTGTGCTAAATGTTTAGCACACACTAGTGTAATACAGGGACATCGCTTTGTCACTAGCTATCTGTCTGCTAAAGCTGCAGACAAATGACATAGTCTTCACTAAGGCCTATAGAGGTCTTCATCTACATTGCATCTACCTCTACACCCTATAATTGTGCACATGAGCATATGCTAAAATTACAACAAATGATGCTTGTTCTTTTTTTTTTTTTTTTTTTTTGAGATATGGCCTTGTCTGGAAACTGGCTATGTAAACCACACTTGCTGAGAAATCTGCCTGTTTCTGCCTACTAAATATTGAATGAAAAGCATACACTAGCACACCCCGAAAAGCTTAAACATCTTTTTTTCACTTTTTAAAAAATTTATTTTCTTATTTATTACAGTTTATTCACTTTGTATCCCAGATGTAGCCCCCTCCCTTGTCCCCTCTCAATCTTGCCCTCCCTCCCTCTTCTCCCCCTATGCTCCTTCCCCAGTCCACTGATAGGAGAGGTCCTCCTCCCCTTCCATCTGACCCTAGCCTATCAGGTCTCATCACCATTGGCTGCATTGTCTTCCTCTGTGGCCTGATAAGGCTGTTCCCCCCTCAGGAGGAGGTGATCAAAGAGCCAGCTACTGAGTACATGTTAGGAACAGCCCCTATTCCCCTTACTAGGGAACCCACGTGGATACTGAGCTGCCATCTTAATTGGCTTTTATTTGTAATTCTGTAACCTGGAATTACAGTGAGTGCTCTTATAAGGTGAGTCAAAGAAATGGGTTTACAGAAGAAAGTGGATCAAGGTGTAGGCTTAGAGTTTTCCCAAAACTACCTTTCCCTCCTTTCCAAACTGCACAACCTTAGGTAAGAGATTAGTAGGGAAAGGGGCTATAGTCCTTTTTTATTTACTTCCTGTTGATTAGGGTCAATGGATTGTTAAGGGATTACCATACTTAGTTGTCAGGATACCAGCAGTTCAGTCCAAACGCCAACACCACGCAGCAACACAAAGTCAGAGAAAGCCACAAGACTCAGTTGGATTGCCTGGAAAAGCTCTCTGGAACATTTCTCTGTGAAGCCAAGTGTTGAAGCATGAAGAGAAGTACAGTAATATCAATCCAAAAATCAATGTCTCATTTTGCCTGGGCCTCTATTTATGTCCTTGCCCCAGAGTCCACCCACGGATGTTCTCAGCTGGCCAAAAGTCATACGCTCACAAGTGAGGGGTCACCGCCAAACATCACATGCCCTCTCAAAAGCTAACCTGGGCAACACATCACTTGCCCAGCTATCAGCAAAATATCACATCACAAAATTCAGTGTGCAAAGAAACCAGAAATTCCCACTTCATCAAGAAGATCAGAAACTGAACAAAAACTGGATTGATCATCTCAGAGTTACTACAGAGAGCCTACTACAGATGACCAGCCAGACACAGTTTATAGCCATTGTAATCTTCATTACAGTCGGCTAGAAATATACTGAGGTATTAAATTTGTAAGGGTAGCTCCCAACATTTGACCAAGGGGCTTTTAAAGGCAAAACACATCTTGACCTGCAGCTTCAGGTGTATAGGATTCACAAACAGGCAGTTTACTAGAAGCTAAGATTAGCAGATAGCTGACAGAAGCTCTGAACAGGAAACTGAGATAACTTACCAAGGCCATCTTGACCTTGAATTTCTAGAATAAAAATGGGGAATTTTTCTTGGTATTCTCCATAAAGAAGATCAAATTCTATTTAAACCTGAAATGGCCTCAGCAAAAAACAAGGTGAAGAAACCTCCGCACTGTCCTGCTCTGTCACAAAATGGCAAAGCAGATGAGACTTTCTTTCCATGCTGAGTCAAGGAAGCCTTTGGGGGGTGGACAGTGGCTTCTGCCAGTCCCTCTCCTAATTTCTAAAGCAGGGTAATAGTTTAGGATCGGCTTGCTATCTGAAACTTTCAGTATGAATGGTTCCTCTTTGGTTTGTTCCATTGGGCCTCGTACACAAGCTCAGCCAACCAAAGGCCTCCTATACATTTTCTGTATCATGTGTAACCCACTGATTCTCGACTATGTATGTCTGTACTTAAATGAACAAATGGAAATATATAAAAAACAGTTTACGTGCTGTGATTTGAGTGGGTGGAGAAGGCAGAAGTCTCTACTGAGATTACAGTGAATAGAGATTAAGAGCAAGGCCACTACTCAACAGTAATAGGGACATATGCTTGCATTCCGTGCCCAAGATGGAAGAAATTTTTCTGTTCAAAACTGCTCGAGCTGAGAAACACTGATGTAAGGAATAGCAACTACAACAAGGAAAATGGCAGTCACCTCACTAAGAGCAACTATAAACACAAGCACTATAATCATATGCCTTCTTTCCTTGCTGGTGCAAAACCTCTGGAACATAAAAGAAAGTACACAGTCTAGGACTGATGTTGGGTGTGTAGGAGGAGCTTGAAATCAAACAAAAGGATGATTTCTTTTTTAATTAATTAATTACAATGTATTTCCTTTGTATCCCTGCTGTAGCCCCCTGCCTCCTCCCCTCCTAGTCCCACCCACCATGGGCTGAAGAAATGGCTCAGCCATTAAAAGCTAGGCTCACAACCAAAAATCATTAACTTCCACAAGGACGATTTCTTTTTCTCTCTCTTTTTTTAATTTTAACATTTTTATTTTATATTAATCACAGGTTATATACTTTGTATCCCAGCTGTAGCCCCCTCTCCCACCCCCTCCCTATCCCATCCTTCCCTCCTTCATCTCCTCCCTGCCCCTTTTCCAAGTCCACTGATAGGGGAGGACCTCCTCCCCGCCTAACTCTAGCTTATCAGGTCTCTTCAGGAATGGCTGCAATGTCCTCTTCTGTGGCCTAGCAAGGCTGCTCCTCCCTCCGGGGGGGGGGGCGGGGAGGTCAAAGAGCCAGCCATTGAGTTCATGTTCAAAGTAGTCCCTGTTCCCCTGACTAGTGTACCCACTTGGGTATTGAGCTACCATTTGCTGCATACAAGCAGGGATTCTAGGTTATAACCATTCTTGGTCCTTGGTTGGAGAGACAGTCTCATAAAAGACCCCTGTGCCCTGATATATTTGGTCCTTGCAGAGCTCCTGTCCTCTCCAGGTCTTACTAACTCCCCCTTCTTTCATATGATTCCCTGCACTCTGCCAAAGGGTTGGTTATGTTTCTTAATATTTGCTTTGATACCCTGCTAGGAAGAGTCTTTCCGAGGCCCTCTGTGGTAGGCTCTTGTCCTGTTACTTGTTTTCTCCTACATCCAATGTCCATCCAATTTGACTTTTTAAGTGAGGATTAGTCCTCTTACCCCAGGTCCTCTTTCTTGTTTATCTTCTTTAGGTGTATTGATTTCAGTATGTTTATCCTATCTTATAGGTCAATATAAGTGAGTATATACCATGTTCGTCTTTCTGCTTTTGGGATACCTCACTCAGGATGATCGTTTCCAGGTCCCACCATTTGCCTGCAAATTTCATGATTTCCTCCTTTTTAATTGCTGAGTAGTA
>CM053752.1:60261674-60283962 GCA_028658305.1 Pachyuromys duprasi
ACCAACCTGGGTCCTCCTTCTTGTATATCTTCCCTAGGTGTGTAGATTTCAGCATGATCTTCCTATCCTATAGGTCTATATAAGTGAGTATATACCATATGTTTTTTTCTCCTTTTGGGATACCTCACTTAGGATGATCGTTTCCAAGTCCCACCATTTGCCTATGAATTTCATGATTTCCTCCTTTTTAATTGCTGAATAGTATTCCATTGTGTAAAAGTACCATAATTTCTGTATCCATTCCTCAACTGAGGGACATCTGGGTTGTTTCCAGGAGCTGGCTATTACAAATAAAGCAGCTACAAACATAGTTGCGCAAATGTCCTTGCTGTGTACTTGAGCATCTTTTGGATATATGCCTAAGAGTAGTATAGCTGGGTCTTGAGGAATCACTATTCCTAATTGTCTAAGAAAATGCCAAATTGATTTCCAGAGTGGTTGTACAAGTTTGCATTCCCACCACCAATGGAGGAGGGTTCCTTTTTCTCCACAACCTCTCCAGCATGCGTTGTCACTAGAGTTTTTGATCTTAGCTATTCTGGAGGGTGTAAGGTGAAATCTCAGGGTCGTTTTGATTTGCTTCTCCCTGATGGCTAAGGACGTTGAACATTTCTTTAAGTGTTTTTCTGCCATTCTATATTCCTCTACAGTCAGTTCTCTTTGTAGCTCCATACCCCATTTTTTAATTGGATTACTTGATTTGTTGCTTTTTAACTTCTTGAGTTCTTTATATATGCTGGATATTAGCCCTCTGTCAGAAGTAGGATTGGTAATGATCCTTTCCCAGTCTGTTAAATTTTCACATTAAGAATGATCGACCTGTATTCATTTTTCCATGCTCGCAACATTACTGTATAATTAAAATTTCAAAAAATAAAATCTAGAGATAATTAAATCAAACAACTTATTTCTTAATTGCTTGTGGATTATGGATTTCAGGAACCCTCCTGAAATAAAAACATTTCATTTCCCTTTAAAGTGGTGAAATATAATAATCACAGAACAATAAAGATGTCTGCTTGACAATCTATAGTTGCATTTTTCATTTAACGAGTTCTTTGACATGTAAAACTTTCATGCCCCATTTCACCATTGTTAATTTTGTCATAAGTATCTGTCACATCTGTTTTTAAATTGTGAATTTTATAATACACATCTTTTACTGTTCTGGGAGTTGAACCCAAGGTCCTGTGCATACCAGGCAAGATACTATATTTGGTATGCTATATCTCCAAGCCTACATTATAGATATTACTTCTGCTCAAAATAAGATTTTAAAAATACTAGAATTTGAAATAACCCAATAAATACAACCCCCCTACTCTTAAACCATATGAATAGTAGCAGTGGATTCTTTTTTTCACACACAAATATCTGCCTAGAAATTACCAGAAAGCAGCATGTCAGTCTAATTTAACTGTCCCTCACCAGCAACTACACATGAGCATGCAAAAACAGGAACACTCTTACACATGAGTTAAAGGGAAGTGGGGTTAATAGCTTGAGACATACGTGTTCTCATGTATCTGAAGAGACACAAGGAAAAAGGAGACTATTATCTTCTCTAAGGCTCACAAAAAGACAGAGAAGAAAAATAAGGGAGAAAGAGGGAGAAGAAGAGGTTAAGGAGGAGCGAGGAGCAGGGAAAGAAGGCAGATCAAGACAGCAGCTGTGGAGCTGAGCTCTCTCTCAATAAATCCCATTGCGGTCATATTTACTTACAAACTCGACCTTGTCTGCCCACAGTGGAGGAGAGAATCCTGCATAAATACTTTCAAATCTGAC
Organism: Pachyuromys duprasi; assembly: GCA_028658305.1. Lineage (NCBI taxonomy): Eukaryota > Metazoa > Chordata > Mammalia > Rodentia > Muridae > Pachyuromys > Pachyuromys duprasi. Next base: position 60,263,460 of record CM053752.1, read on the forward strand.
CCTGCATCATGGAGGACAAAGCAAATCACAGAGTCTATTAAACCCGAGATTCTGAATCAAGAGCCCCTTAAATTAAGAGAGAATGGAGATGGGGCATAATGACAGCAGAGAGCTTTAAATATCCTTTGAATGGCTCATCACAGTCATGGGTGTTCATAGGGTTAACCCTCCACTGCTGCTCTTCTGAGGGAGCTAAAGCAGAGGCTGTGACCATGGCAGGGAAGGATAGTGTTGCCTCATTTGGTTCCTGCGTTGGCAGTAGCAGGGCTCACCAGTCCAATCAGAGGCTGAGAGGGACTAGCCGAAGTGGCCCATCCTGAATGTCAGCCTCAAAACAATGAGGTTGTTTTCACCACAGGCCCTAACAGCTAATTGCAGTGTTTTTCAAACAAATTTTCCTGGAATGATAAAGCAGTCCTCTGGAAAAATTGCCCAGGGAAAATGGGTGTGCCCTTTGCACAGTGGCTTATTCACATATTCAGGGTGTGCCCTGGTGAAAGGAAGCCATGTGGAAAGTAGATTGGCCAGTTATAATGACAGTTGTACTCATACACACAGGTCAGACCTCAAAGTACTAAAAGCACAGTTCTCAACAGGAAAGTTAGTAGATTGTGAGTCAACAAAGAACTAAATCTGCTTATACTTGGTCCAACTTTCTTTATGGTTCTGTGATTAAGAAAGGTTTTAGTTTTCTCTTTGTGACATGCTGCCTGCTACTAAAATAATTCTCACCAAGAACCAGGAAAATTGTGCACTCGTTAGAAAACCATGATTGCTGTGTAACAGGCATATTTGCACCTCCACTGTGGGCTTCACGATAGCCCTTTAGAAATGGCAGTATGGAGAGATATCCTATAAAATCCAACAGGGAGACAAGTGAGCTTCTGAAACTATACATGCTAGTTTTATTTTTTTTTCTTTTTAAAGAAGTAGATTAAAAGAGCTGAAGACAATTTTACTAGTGCTGAGCCCAGGGCTCTTACATGCTCAGAGATCTTTCTCTGTGCCTTTCAGTTTGGGTCTTCTACCTACAGACAGCATTTGCTGATATCTGATTCTGCTTTTGGACACTACGACTTTAGTTTTCACACACCCCTACCCCCAAGAATGATGATCTCATCTGAAGCATTGTTATAAGACCGTCATGAGCTTAGGGTATTGTGGAACTAGAGATTACTCATGTTGATGTGTTCTAACTTTTTAAAATGTAGAGTGGAAGGAGAAGCAGGACTATTGGGGGAAAGGAAGGAGCCCAGGCAAGGAGAATGAAACTGAGACAGTAACAGGGCCATGATACAGCAAAATGAATTTTATATGTTTGAAAATATCATAGTGAAGGGATGAGGGAGATGGATGGCTCAGCTGTAGAGTGTTTACCATACAAGCATGCAGACCTGAGTTTAAACCACAGAACCTACCAAAAAAAAGAAAAAAAAAAAAGATCCGGTGTGGCAGTACTCACTTGTAATTACAGTGCTGGGCTGGGACAAGCAGCTACCTATAGCTTGCTGGCCAGGTACCCTACAGTAATGGGTGAGCGCCACGTCAAGATGAGCCCTGACTCCAAAAGCAGAGTGCACACACATGTGTACACAGGTATGCACACATACACGCAATCACATGCATGCACACGAGCACACACGCAAATGTCTCAGTAGAGCCCATTATCTCTTACAACTAATGTGTGCTGAAGAAGAAAGAAAAGAGAACCGTGAGGAGAGGGAGGCTGAAAAGGAAATTCAGAGTGCTACTGCTGAGGCTCAGCAGACCAATCGCTTGTTGGCCCTGCCTCCGTCTATGACTTAACACTCAACGCTTTTTCCATCAATTTACTCACTAACCTAGTGCACATTTTTTGTTTTGTTTTTTGATTTGTTTTCTTGTTTTAGGATTTTTTTTTCTTGCCCTGCCCATTTGGCTGTCTATCCTCCCATTTCCTGTATGAAAATCGAATTACTACAAAGACTCAGTCCCTGACAAGAGCAATTGTTCTTTGCATATGTGCTGTCATTGGATACCATGCTAACTGCAGCTGAGGACTTGAAGGAAAGGGAGGGCTCATCAGAAGCTGGTAGGAAAGCAGCATGGATATTCCTCACAGAAAGAGAAAGAAAAAGAGCTACCTTATGATCTAGGAATTCCTACAACTCTTCATATCCAAAGGAAAGAGTATCCGTAGGTTAAAGAGACAGCTGTACTCCCATGTTCATTGGAACTCCATACAATAGCACAGAAGTGGAAACAGACAGGATGTGCATTGAGGTTAGTAGATAAGAAGAATGTGATTCACAGTGCTCTCTTATCTCTCTCTCTCTCTCTCTCTCCCTCTCTCTCTCTTTCTCTCCATTCACACACAAACAGCAGAATTGTTTAGCCATGAAAATGAAATGTTGCAAAGAGTGAGGAGCATGAGACAGAAAGGGTGCTTTATGGGTAAACAGATACAGGTAAATTACAATAATCCCTGTATACTAACTATTGTGGACTAGAGCTAATAATACACTTCAGAAGAGTCAATAGGAACCATTTTAAATTTTCTTAGTAAACAGAGTACGCAATAACCGTCACACCAGTTCCCCTGATCTAAACATTGTACACCATAGAAAGCTCCACTGCTAGTATGTATGATGGCTACATGGACTTAAAAATAAATTTTTACCATTTTCTAAATTAAATTTCTTCTTTGGCAGTTAAGTACATGGGTATAATGGGTACAATGCACACACATCACTATTATGCGCACACATCACTTCCTTTCCCTTCCACCTGTATCAATGACCCCCTCCTCCTTACAAGTCCCTTTCCTGTGTTGGTGTCTTTTGTTTTGGAGGGCTTGTTGAGTTTAGCCAGCACCATCTCTTGTCTATAGCTCTGGAACTATCCAGTGGAGCCCTGTGGGTTCACCAGGAGCTGGTGTAGCTACTCATCCCATGAGAATGTACTGGTATACATTCTCATCCCGTGAATCCATCAGTATCCAATCCTGCAACAGAATGCCTGGCTGTTAGCAGGCCCAGGGGTCTTAACTATTTTGCTATTCTAAGAATATGGCTTGCCTGTGTGCATTTGCAAGAGTCAGAGGAGGGTGTCCCTTGAAGCTGAAGTTACAGATAGTTGTAGTACACCAGGTGGGTGCTCAGAATCTAACCTCGGTCCTCTGCGAGAGCAGGCAGGACTTTTAACTGCTGAGTAAACCCTGTAGGCCCTGGGCCCAGTTTCTTTCAGGCCTAGGGCAGTCAACCACAGCTGTCAGTTGATGACTGCACTAACAGGTGATAACAAGAAGACAGCATTTCACTGCCCTTCACCCTCTCTCCTAGGTATTGCATTCTTCCGATTTCCTTTCTCATGGTGACTCCTGGACCTTCAAGGAGGTGGTATACATGACCTGGTTAGGGATGAACACTCAGTCTTTCCTTAGTCTTAGGACCGTGTTTAGTCATGAGACTCTGTATCCAACATCATTCTCTGCAGAAAGAAGCTTTTCTGATTAACACTGAGATAAGCCTTTGTGTATAGGCACAAACATAAATATTTAGGAGCCAATGTCAATTTACTTAAATAATAGTAGTAAATTGCATCCTATTGTCTATGACCTCCCCTATCATGAGTTTTTGGTTGGCTTTACAATATTGGGCATGAATTCTGCCAATCCAAGAGCAGTTGGCCAGCCCTGTAACAGTCCTACCAGTACCGCACACCTTCCCAGCAGGTTGGTAATATACTTCATAAGGTTCACAGCTGGCAGAGACTATTGATGTTCTCTCGTCCCTGCCCGCCTGGATAGCACTTTCTCACACCATAAAAGCTAGGAGGAAGTTTCCAGCTTAGTTTCTGCTTGATTTCTCTATATATAACTTAAAAAAGCTGTCTGATATCATCAGCAGTGGGTTTCTATCAACTAGTTCTGTTGGGCAACCAAAACTAATTGTAAGAGTTTACACAAAGGGTTTCCTCTGGGCTTCTCCTATACAACAACACAGAAAAAGGTATTCCACTCCGGGCACTGGGATTTTTTGTTTAATAATCCGTGTTTTCTAGGAGCAGTATTATCTTATCTAGCCATGCAGGATCTTTCCCTTTAGATTCCTTAAAAAAAAAAAATTCAAAAAGTAAAGCCAGAGACAGGACAAATCAGAAGGTGGCTGATGAACTTGCCACATAAGAAAGGAGCTGGCAACACACCAGTAATCCCAGCACTTGAAAGGCAGAGACACGGGACGCCCCCCCCCCCTCCCAAAGAGAACTGGCTGGCTTGACTAGACAGCTAGGTGAGTCCTAGATTGAGAAAGAGACCCATCCCCACCCCCAAATATGATGGAAGCAATTGATTAAAAAAAAAAAACACCCAGAGACAATCTCTGGCCTTCACACACACACACACACACACACCTGCACATGTATGTACCTTCACACACATCAACAGGCACAAGTTTACATATACATGCAAAAGGAGAATAATACCAGTAACCAACATTTCTAGCCTTGTCTTAATCACTGCATATGAATTCACACTTTTAACTGTCACAAAGAAAAGCTATGGAACATTATTACTAGTAGTTCCATCCATGTTTCTTTAGAAAACTTTTTGGGTTTTTTTGAGACAAGGTTTCTCTGTGTAGCCTTGGATGTCCTGGTCTCACTTTGTAGACCAGGCTGGCCTCAGACTCACAGAGATCCTCCTGCCTCTGCTTCCCTGAGTGCTGAGATTACAGATGTGCACCACTGTGCCAGCAAAAAATATATTCTTTTAGAGAGAGAGAGAATGTGTGTGTGTGTGTGTGTGTGTGTGTGTGTGTGTATCAGTGCACTTGCATGAGGAAGACAAAGACATTGGGTCTCCTGAACCTGAAGCTGTAGGCAGTTGAGCCACTCAAGGAGGGTTTTGGTAGCTCAGCTTGTGGTCCCCTGAAAGAGTGGTACATGCTCTTATCCCAGCCACATTCTCTATTGTTCCAAGGTGAGGAAATTGAGCTCAATGTGGTGACACATCTGTCATCCCACTACTTAGTGTCTGAGCATTAAAACCTTGAGTTCATGACCAGGCCTGGGCTTCATAGTGACTTCCACACCACCTTGGGATACAGAGCCAGAGGCTTTCTCAAAATTAATTAATTAGTTAGCTAGCTAGTTAGTTTAAATTAGGCACAGTGAAGTTAAAAAATTTGTCTGGGTTTGTATCATTAGAAGTTCTTGATTTTGATCCTCTGTTGTTCTATAAAGAAGTTCAAGTACATAAAATAAGTTTCTATTTCAACTTGGTTTGTTCTTTTTTTTAACAGCTTTCTGTACAAAGAAATGAATGTGTGGCTTATCTCTCATTTCTAAGATGGCAACAAGACAGCACTTAAATTCTCAGAGAATCTTCAATAAACTATAGAATTTTCTTAAGGGCAGGAAAATACTTTTTGATGCCTCTGAAGAGTCCTGGGCTGAGGGATAAGGAGGTAGCTCGTTCAGTGGAGCAATTATATAGCATGTACAAGGCTCTGGGCTCATTCCCCACTGCCATATGTACTAGAAGACTGAGGCACATACAGGCCTGTAACTTTAGCTCTCAAAAGGTAGAAGCAGAATGGGAATTTAAAAGTCATCCTTGGCTACATAAGGAGTCTGAGGCCAGCCTGAGATACATGAGACCCTGTCTACAAATAAACAAACAAACAAAACAAAATAATGACTGCTGAGCTGAGAGGGCCCCCGTGTTCTGAAGGTCGAACCCAAATGGATCAGAGACACTGCCTGAGCACTCTCTGTGCTTGGCGCTGCTCAGCCACATCCTGCTGACTGATGATGTCAGAGTCAGCTGACTTTCAAGATTCACAGGATGCTACTCCACAGAAGCTGTTCAGTATATGCTTGATGGATGTATTTGTAAATAAGGAACTAATGACAGCTTTCAAAAAGCTCCTCATAAGATTACTATCTTATGACCTTATCTTTATAAGAAACTTTGGGTTATACTGATCTTTTTGTAACCATAATCAGCTTGAGGATTACCTTTAAGATGAAGCTTTTAATTAACTACTCTCCCCAATGAAGAGTCAGAATACTGGGAGATTGACAAGAGCAGTAACAGAAAGCTGCACCTTTGGGACAGACCCCAACAAGTTTCTGAAGGATTCAAGCAGTCCAAGTATCCCCATATACTAAGAGACAAACATTCTCTCTGGAAAAGAACACTTATTTAGAGACAGTTGTACTGAGCACAAGACCTCTAATACCAGTGCTTTCTGAATCCTCCAGACAAATGAGAATGGTATGAAGGGTGGATATGAGAGTTATGTATGTCTTGAGGTAACTTCTGTAGCCATGTATCCTCATGGCATAATATGATAAAGACAACACTTTCTCCAGCTTATAAAATGTGCCAGCCTCCTTCACTGGAGACGCTAACTAGCCTCAACTAAAGCCCTAAGCTGACTATTGTTTTCACACTTCCCTAATGCCAAAATTCTTTAGTTTTCCTGAGCTTACACATATGATTTACAAATAGTCCACACAGGTGCATATGTTGGTTTTCAGAAACCTCCACTTAGAAATCACAGAAAGTAGGCAGCTCAGTCTCCATGTGGGACACCTAGTAAGGGGAGCAGGGACTGTCTCTGACATGGACTCTGTTGCCTATGCCTTGATCACTTCCCCCTGGCAGGGTCCTCTTGCCAAGACACAGAGGAAGAGGATGCAACCAGTACTGATGAGACTGGATAGGCTGGGGTCAGTTGGTAGGAGAGGAGGACTCCCCATTTCTGAGGATTAGGGGAGGGAACTAGAGGGGAAGAGGGAGGGAGGATGGGACTGGGATGAGGTGAGGAAGGGAACTACAAACTGGATGTAAAGTGAATAAATTTTTAAAAATTAAATTTAAATTTTAAAAAATCATGAAAACGGAGAGTTTACATAAATACCACAATACTGATATTGGCTTAATGAAGTCATGAGAAACGTGCTTCTCCTTTCAATTATAGGCAGAAAACTAAAATGCAAAGACATAATTTAGGGGATACCCAATAGCTAACAAATGATAGAGATGAAATATGGTTCTGTCTACTGTCCAAATCTATATATCATTTTTGTTTGTTTCAAATTTTCCATTTCAAACATAAAAATTGCATCCATTAATTTGTCAAAATTTGAGAAGTGCCACAAAATGTTGGAAAACACAATAGAGCATAACTCTCCAAAGATAACTTTGTGAAAAGTTTAACCTACCCTTTACCCATCATATATTAATCAGCAAACACAACTTGTTTTTTTCAGTCTAAAAATTGCTCTAAAGTACAATTTGTTTAATAACTTATATTAAAAATACTGCAATCATGAGTGCCTACCAATAAAAATTCTATGAACTTTTGCTTTAAAATATTAACATTCTATTCAATATGCAAAGCAGACACATTCTTCCTTAGACCTGAGCATTGAGACCAATTCTAGCAGTTACAAATTATCAGTAGAATTAACCCCTTCTATAACAATTTTTGAATTGCATTGAAAATTCAGTTGTTTCCCAAATGTGTGTTCTTGCTGCTATTTTTTTTCATTTGAACATATTTTATTTTTCTGCAAAATTTCATTCTATCAATATGACTGGCTTTCTTGATTGCTTATTGTCTATGTATGTTAATCATGTTTAATGAGAGATATTTTAATAGTAGTAGTCACAGAAATTATGTACTCTCTACCATTGCTATAGCCTACCAGAGGATATGTATCGATTCCACTTTAACTTATTGGTTCAATAGTGAAAGTGGCAAAAATAAAATTACATTGTGGTCCCTATTTTTGTGCAACCTCTTTTCTCAAAATTCAGAGGCTCTCACCATCAAATGGGAGTCTCCTCTGCTTTGTTTCTAAACCCATTGCTGCAACGCTAGAGCCCAGATATGGGCAGAGTTGGAGTTAGACGCAGATACATCTGTCTTTTTCCAGTCTCTCTCATGAGGTGACTGTGACATGATGTTATGTTCCCTGGACTGTCAGCCCTTTGTTTTCTAAGTCGGAAAATGGGACACTAGCAAGCTTCCCCGGAAACAGGGTTGAGAGGATTAAGAGATAAAACATGTGAGGAGGACTCTAAATCAGCATGTGTCACTCATGTGGCCTTTGAAAAGTGTTTGCAGATTTAGAGAGATTGTTAGTGACATGTAGTGGGGTGGAGGAGTCATTTACATCATTTATGTAGGCTTTTCCCCCTTTTGAAAAATGACACTTAAAAAAAAAAGGGTTTAAACCTACTTGAAAGCCCTGACAGCTGTTCAGAGAACATTTCCTAATCCAAGCAGCAGCTATTACCGTCATCCAGGAAAGTCTGAAGGTTTTTGTTCACATGTTGAATTTACAAATTTAAAGGTAGTTATTTGGAGGGAGGCATCAGAGAGCAAGCAAACCCAACCCACCAAGATGTCACTGAAAAGAAATCAGAAACCAGAGTTTAGCCCCTCCTCCATGGGGTGGGGCCTCTAATCCATCAGACTGTGATTGGCTCAGGCTCTGTACTCTGGGACATTTAATGATGAAGAAGGATGCTGCTCAGAGAGCAGCCGGAGAGAAGTGAAGAGAGGAAGGTAGTCTAGCTGTCCTAGGTGCAGAAAAGGTCAACTATAGATCAGAACAGGGTCAGGCTGGACAGGTGCCCACTGTCAGCCCATGAAGAAAGCCAAAAGGCTTTCTGTGAGACTGTCAAGGACTTCAGTGGAATGAAGGAGGAAAGGAGTCATTTTATGGCCCAGTTAGCGAACTAGGAAATTCAGGACAGGACCTAGATAATCTCAGAGACTCAGGGACAATGAGGCTGGAGGAAAAGCTGGAGCACAGTGAGAGCCTTGTTGGAAAAAGTCGGCCGTGTCTCCATGACACACATCAGGCAAACGGGAAAGCAATAGCAAATGGGAAACCGAGAGCAAATGGGAAAGCAGAGATCCATGAAAAGCAGGAGGCAAATGGCAAGGGCGACAGGCTCAGGAGATGTCTCAACCTGTACACCTGGCAGGAGATCCAGAGACACAATCAGGAAGCCGACCAGTGGCTGGTGATTGATCGCAAGGTTTACAATGTGACTGACTGGGCGGGCAAGCACCCAGGTGGGCATCGGGTGCTCAACCACTATGCTGGGGAAGATGCCACGGTAAGAACATCTCTCTCTCCTCTTTCTTTCTCTCCCTTTCCCAGCTGCTGAGTGGCTTAGATCTTGGCTCTCATCCCAAAAACCCTGAAGTACGTGCCTGCTCTCCACTCTTACTATCTCCTCCCACACCAATTTTTCAGGGTTCCTATCTAGCAAGCATCTGGAAGCAGATGGGGCGTCAGTGTCTAGCTCTTGCCCAATATGGGGTACCTTCAAATGCTGATGGTGGAAATTGTGGTTTTGCATTCTGGATTTTGTCCTTTTTGATTGTTTTGTGTTTTCTTGTGTTTCTTTTCCTTGAAGTAGAATAACTGTCCTATGAAGAGCAAGCTATAAATATGTGAGTTAAAGTCTGGGGAAGGCATGTCATTGATTGAAACAGGAATTTCCAGAATGCAATTTATCTCATGGAGATCAAATATTGTTAATAATAATGAAAGCCAAGAACTTGCAGAACTTGGAGGGTTCACAGTTCTCTTCTGCATAGCGTAGCTCAAGCAGTTTGACAAGGGTGATGCAATTCTCACAGACGCGTTCTAGTGCACCACCTCAAGTAACCGTGCCAGGGGCACGTGTAATTCCCACAGCACAGCTGGGGTACTTACCCTCAGAAGTAAGCCACGTGCACAGCAGGAACTGGTAGCGACAATGCTTGGCTTCAAGTTGTTTTGTTTTCAAGATGAAGTTTTGTATCTGGTTCTTTTAAAAAAAGAAAAAAAAAAACTCAGAGCCAGAAAACAGCTCAGTTGGTAAAGACACTTGCCATGACCCTGGTAGATGGTGAGAACCAATTCCTGCAGATTGTCCTCTGACCTCCACAGGACTTGCATGAGTTTGCACACACACACACACACACACACACACACACACACACACACGGCATGAACACTTACATGCACACATTGCTAAATACATAAGCAATGCTAACAAAAATTAGTTAAACCTTTACTACATATTTGATAAGGAGGTCTAACAGATTCTTTGTTGTATTGAAGGATTTCTTTTATATGGATGTAGTGACGCAGGTCTTTAACCCCAGCACTCAAGAGGCAGAAACAAGCACATCTCTGTGAGTTCAAGGCCAATCAGGTCTAAACAGGGAGTTCCACATCAGCCAAAGTTACACAGTAAGATCTTATTTTCCTCTAATCCCACTTTAATATTCTGTGTGTGGTGTGTGCTTCCACTCACTCTGTAAGTTTTATTTTCCATCACAGTGCAGATAAACAAAGAGTTAGCACCCCAAACAAACTCCAGGTTTGAAAAATCAGTGTATTTAAGAACAGGAATTTAAGCCTGGGCTTGATGTTTTTGCCTAGCAAAGAAGTTCTCAAATTGGTTTCTTCTCATAGAACTGAAGACACCTGTATGAAATGGCATGTTCTAGAAATAGGACTTGTATAAACCCAAGAGATTGGTAGAGTTTAGATTTTGATGCCATTAACATCTTTCCCATAATTCTCAGTTTTCCCCTGATATTGGCCGCTCTTCACTTTCTTATCTCTTGTTCTGTCATCTTCCTGGCTTGATGCTTCCTTCAGTCAGATGAATATCTTTCTAATCTGGCCCTGTCATATCTATACTGCTTAGTTCTGATGTGGATTTTAAGCAATGTTCAATCTTTCCTTGGGAGCAAAGGAGGAGGCTATCATAGGTGTCAGAAAAGCATCTGAGTGTGAAAATCTAGAGACAGGAGTAGGGAAAGGGAAGAATGAAGCAAAGAAAGTATGTATGGGACTAAAAGAAGAACAATTAACAAATTACAAATGACAAAAAAAACCCATAAAAATAACACAGCCACAGTTTCCTAGCTTGTCTATCCCCTCATTCCTATAGTGCAGAGGAAATAGATGACTTTGTTTGTCTGAAACTGGATCTGGATCACATGTGTCCCAAGCTGACTTTGAACATTCTGAACGCTGGAGTTTTAGGTATAGATCCACATGCTTTGCCTGGATCAGTGTTTCCTAGCTTAAATCACAGAACTGGCTCAAAGACATGTTAGCAAGGACGTGAGTTTTCGTTCACATTGAAAATTGCTGACAGTCTTCTGAAGTAGCCCAAGTTACAGATCTCAAGTTTGCTATTGATTTTTAATATCCAAGATGTCAGTAAGAGGTATTATTCATTCTCACTCTAACCTGTGAGAAGGATATGCTTAATACTATAGAATCCACCAGCCACATCCAGGCCACCTTAGTATTGGAACATATCAAGAAAGAAAATCATATGCTTGGTCAAGCACATACTTTAGGAAGATAAGTAAACATTCAAATAAAAAGTTCTCTAAAGGAAAGTAGCTCAAGAATGGCAGGAGAGAGACAGGGGAAGCAGGGCAATTCTAGTTCTCCCTGGCTGCTCAGAGGGTGAAGAACATTTACACTGGGATTTATTGTGTGAAATCAGGGAAATTACTGAAATGCCCAGACTCGCACCTCCATGGTCTGCAGACAGGAATAGCATTGCCCACCAGCCTGATCTGTGGTAAATGGATTGAATGCATGCAAAGTATGTCATATAATTGAAGACATTTAAGTTCAACAAATTATAGCATCTGTATCCTCAGATGTGTGATTGTTACTCTAGCTTACTATTAGCATAGAAATTCTGATTACAGTTTGTGCCATTTAATTGGGAACAGAACACCAAGCCCAAAAGCCCAAGGCCAAATGCTCACTGTACAGTTTAGGAGACATTAGCACAATTTTTCATGACTGGCAGGCGGGGACCGTGGGATAAAACCCATAGCTACACTTGCCCATATAGGGCGCCTTCCTCTTATCTACACAGGAACTCTTAGATCTCCTGAAAGGTGAATAGCAGTACCTAAGTAATGGGTACAGAACTGTTGGGGGAGGAGGCGTCATTAAACCACTCCTTTGTGAGGAATCTCTCCTAATACTTAAAACTATAGGTTTCCAAATGGAATAGGCTCAGTAGATGTCTGCAAGCCACTTATTAGGAAGGTCCTAACGAGTATGCGTAAGCTCTCTGAGCTTCAGTTTTTCATTTATAAAAGGAGATCATAATAATTTAATCTTGCTGTTATTACAAAAATCAGTGGAAGTCAAATAAAATGCCCCTTATGGTGCTCAGCAGGGATTAAATATTCAAAAATGACACCTTTTGTAGTTTTATCATCATTTCATTTTCCTGAAACAGATTTTACTGCTCTCCTCAGTAGTTTAATAAACCTATAAAACAGAATCGACACATAAGCTCCTGCTACTGCGTGCATGAGTTATCTGGTTGTTTATAAGCTATATAATTGTGAGCTAATATAACTGTGCCAATAAGCAGATCTTGGGGCCCAGGACTCTTTGTGTATGAGAGTCTACTGAGAAAAAGTCAGTAAGCAGCAAGTTCAACATAAAGCACTGATTGTAAAGGTTGTCCTTTAATTTTACCATTTCAGGTTATTTTGCAGTTTCTAGAACAAAGATTGCTAAGCATTTTGATGACAAGACATACCTATGAATAAATATTTTCCATACATTCTATACTAGACACTGGTGTGCACCAAGGGAATTAAGTACAATCATAATGGTAGATACACAAAGGCTGCAATGTTTGAAATAAAGAAATCACAGCTTAGAAGAAGCAATGACAGGGCTGAAAAGATGGCCCAGTCAGTAAAGTGCTTGCAATTCGAGTATGTGGCTTGAGTTTGAATCCTCAGCGCTCATTTAAAATGCTGGGCACTAAGTAGGCCCAGTGCTGGAGAGGCAGCCACAAGCAGATTCCTGAACTCTGCATCAGGCCAGCCAGCCTAGCTGAATTAGTGAGCTCCAGGCCAGCGAGAAGCATTGTCCAGGAGAAACGCTGTCTCCAAGAACAAGGTGGAGAGTGTCTGAAGAGGCACCTGACTGCAGCCTCCCATCTCCACATACATATGCGCTCATATGCACATGAACACATACACACAAGTATAACACATACAATCCAGTCCTACATTGAAAAGGAACAAACAAGGAAGAGATGGTAAGAGCTTACAAGAAATATGGCAGAATCTTCAACTATCTGTAGAGAAATCCTAGGGAGAAAAAGCATTTTGCACAATTGCAAAAGGAAGAGGACACATGGGTTAGGATGAGGTGAGCTGACAGAGGCAAAGAAAAGAAAGGGTGTGAGCAAACAGGTTGCACATATGTGACTATCCATGAGTAAGGGCCCTAGCATCACGGGCATCCACTTCCTCTGCTTAGCGTAATACTGGCCAAAGGTGCACGCTTGACTGATTTCTGAGAAAAACAGACAGAGGAGAGTCCAGGTTCTAGATGAAAACAGACCATGACAGCTAAGAGGAAGGGGCATTTGAGGCCTCAGCTTTCCTGAATAGCCACAGGCGGTTAATGGGTACCTCACTGAGACACCTGGGTACTCCTTATGGGATAAGAACATCAGAAGAACACATAGGTTTAGGAGGTAGGAAAATGAAAGAGTGGAAGGAGAGGGAGGAGGAGAGAGAGGAAGGAAGAGAAAGAACGAGAGAGATGGAGAGAAAAGGCTGGGATTCAGCTGAAAGCATAAAATAAAGGTTTTCCAGTGACAATAGGAACTCCTGTGGAGACACTGGAAGAGGCATAAAGAGAAAGAGAATTTCTTCAGTAGTGTAGCTATGATTGCTCCTGTAAATAATCCCTTACTCAGGATTCTGTAAGCAATCCTAATGAAATCCATTAGGTCATTGAAAGGAAGAAAGAAAGAAAGAAAGAAAGAAAGAAAGAAAGAAAGAAAGAAAGAAAGAAAGAAAGAAAGAAAGAAAGAAAGAAAGAAAGAAAGAAAGAAAGAAAGAGAGAGAAAGAAACAAAGAAAAGAAAAGAGGAAGAAAAATCATCCAGGGTGGGAGAGGAACAGGGATGAATATAATAAAAATTATGTATTTATAATAGCATATATAGAAATTATATGTATGTGAAAATACCATAATGAAACTAATTAGTATAATTAACATTTGCTAATATAAAAATTAATTACAAAAACATAAAGAAAAGAGAATGGGCCATAAAAAAAATAAATGTTACCACTCTGAAAGGCCAGCCTGGCAATCAAATAAGAAATTAAGAAAAGATATTCAAAAGGAAGAAGACCAAGATAGAGTCTCGGGAATATGCTGAAAGTCTAAATGGAGCATGAACAACAAAATTGGGAAGAGAGGATGAGTGGGAGGAACATTGCAAAGACATGTTTTAATATTTGATGGGTAACCAGATAAGCAAGCAAGATGTGGGTCTAAATTGACACTGAGGCACTGAGGTGCCCATTATGGGAGGAGAACATGAGAATACATAGGTTTAGAAGAATGGAAGAATGGAAGGAAAGGGAGGAAAGGAGAGAGAGAAGGAGGGAGGGAGAAAAGGTTGGAGTTCAGCTGAAAGCATCAAATGAAGGCCTTCCAGGGACAGTAGGAACTCCTGTGGAGACCCAACCTCCTGACCGTTGAGGCAGCACCTTCCCAAGTTGCAGCTCTCTCCCAAGGCAAAAACAAAGCTTCATTCTCCCCATAACTTAGTCTATGTACAGGTAACCCTTCAGCTGAATGTCAGGACTCTTGAGCTAACCACAGCCTAGAAGCACACAAGTTCTAAAAAGGAACAAGAGAAGGGGAATTGCCCAAGGGAATGTAAGCTTCCTTTTTTAAACAAATGGTCTCACGTGTCCCAGACTACCTGGAACTCACTATGTAGCCAACAATATCCTCTTGCCTTTGTTTCCAGAGTTCTGGGTCTAACTAAAAATTTATGAGCTCCTCTGTGGGAAAAGTTACATTCTACATACCTTCTTTTCTCAGACTGATCCTCTCTACCGAGTTCATGCTTGTCGCTTACCCAACATCTTCTGGGAAATTTCAACTCTTGTCAAACTACTAGGTCACAGCTGTTTGTCCCAAAGTTTGAGGCCTCACACTAACTATGTAATAATAATATTTATAATAATAGTAAAGACTAGCCTCTTAGTCACTAGTCCTGTGTAGATTGTATGACAGCTGAGTAAGCTGATGAAATAAGAGCACGGGGAGGACTGGGTAGTTTGTGTGCATTTACATAAAGACTGAGGCTTGAGCTGAGCTCTGTCTGCAAAGACACTTGCTACCAAGCCTGATCCAAGTTGAAGGAGAAAGCATTGATTCCCAAAAGTTGTCCTGTGACTTCCACATACGTGCCATCATGCAATGTGTGCACACATTCACTCACTTAAACATTAACAACAACAGTAATAATAACAGAATGATGTGTTAAAACTGAAGTAGCTTTCCCAACATGAAGCAGCCCACCCCTCTCTGCTGCCTTATATGGTCTACGGTGTAGGTTAAGACACACACTCTCTCTGGGTGGGTGCAGTCCCCTACAAGCCCACTTTGGCAAATAGAGAGCTTGCTGCATTTTAAGCCTCCTTTCCCCTGGGCCTGGTGGCTTTGTGCAGGGCACAATCTATGCAATAGTATCTAAACTACAAATCAGAATTTATGTCTGAGGCCTTCTGATTTTACATACTTTTTACTGTTCTCTATCCATTGGGCAGTTCTATTGCTTTCGTAATAAAACAGTGGCCCCTAGTAAAGAATAGCTGTGGATTAGCCATTCCAAAGTACTTGTAAATGTAAAGCAATACTTAATGTTCACATCTTGTTGCTATGATCTTGGAAACAATCTGTTTCAAGAGGAGCTTCTATATGGTGCAATATCTGGTGAACTTAAAGAGCAGATACGGTGACTATAAAGGGAGTCAAAAGAATATAGGGGAAATGGGAGCAGCATATTATTCATGCTTCAGTCATCCTAACTCCTCGTGCAGAACTGCTCTGTCCACCCGCATTTCGTCTTTCCCTTACTCATCAGGGGTGTATTTACTATATGTTGTATTCTAGGCACAGTGGTAGTCATTAATTAATTAATGACTAATACACAGCCTTAGTTTCAAAAACTCTCTAAAGAAGAAGCAAATATGTGTTTTCATTAGCATAAAGAAAAGCTTTATAGTCAGTGAGATGGCTGAGTAGGTAAAGACAATGTGCTGTGAACCCCGTTAATCTAAGTTTGATCCCTGTGATGAACTACATGGTGCAAGGAAAAAAACTGATTCCCACAGCTGCCCTCTAAAATCTATGTTTGTGCCCCCATACACAAAATATGAACAAATAAATATTTTTTAAATAATAAAATGTTATGAGCTTGCAGGGTACCCACAAATAACTTTCCTGCCTGTGCAAGGGGTGGCAATATCTAATACTGCTATCAAATTTTAAGAAAGATCTTTGTGTATTGAAAAATGAAAGAGGGAAGAGAAGGAAAGAGTATAAAATCTATAAACACCAGGAATGCTCAGAAGTAATAGAATTTTATTCAGTAGAAGGCTCTAGTAGATAATATGATCCATGAAGGTCAGCCTGGGGATGCAGGTTGGAGTCTGAGGCAAAGTGCTTCATGAGACTAAAGCCAACTGTAGGAAAACTCCATCACCATCTGTCCAGAGGACACAGAATGATCTTAGCATCATCTCAAGACCGGCAGCATGTCTCTTAGCAAAAGCATTGTAGATGTGGAAGGCTGATGTGGGTCTTTACAGTGCCATTGCTCTATTTAGCCACAAGTTCAAACACTAGCTGTGCTGCTCTCTGTGTTATGTGGGGGGAAGAATTTCCATTCCACATTCCTAAAACCTTGATGTCTCATTGTACAATAGAAGCAATAAAATCCCATAGGAGTAAACTGGTAGCTGTGAGCCAACATGCTCCTTGTAGGTATGGTGAATTCTGTACATGCTAGCACTTTTCCCCTCTCCCTTCATTTTACTCCACCTCCTTCAACAAGAGAATACTTGCCCAAGAATGTGGGCAACAAAACCTGTTTTTGCTAGCTTCCAAGAAGGGGTTTCACAACTTAGTATATGGATTCTATTAGAAAAGTATTGAGTATTTTAAGACGAAATAAACTCCTTTGTTGTACTTCATCAGTAATACAATGAAAAGGGCTCCACAAACCAGCACCCGTGTTCTTCTGCAAAACTCAGTGGCTGCACTGCATCTGTCCCAGAGCACAGATTTCTGGTTATCCCTCAGGCTCAACAGTAATAAGGAACTCATAAGAGTAGATTATCAGCACAGTTTGAAATCATGCTAGTTACGTTCTTCTGTATGCTGCATAGCTCGGGATGAGAGTATAGTCTTCTGTACTTTTGCACTTGATCCACCAGTATGCTTTCCCATTCTAACCTGCTCAGAAACAGCTGATGGATGACTTAATCAGTACAGTCCATCATGAGAGACATAAATTACTCCCTTAACAAGTGAATAATTCTTTGCCTGGTTAAGAGAACTAAACTTTAGTATCAAAGAATGTAAAAAAAAAATGGAAATCATATTTGAGTCAATGTAGCCATTGTTATCCAAAGGCTTTGTGAGTAGTGTGCAGAGTATAAGAAACATAAAGCCCAGAAGGATTCTAGCATTCTCTCTATGAACCTTTTGGTAAAGTCAATTTACAAAGTTGATATTGCACACTTCTAATTACCATGTTCATCATACACACCCTTTCTCACATGTAGGCCTATGCAAATTTCCATGGCATTGAAGATCTAGGATTCAGTATATTTACTTGTATAATCAGAGCCCACTGGTTGTTAGAGTATATAAATAAAAACCCAAATTGCTACCTTAAAGAGAAGGTAGGTGGTGAGTTCTTATCACTGGAGGAAGATAAAAAGATGGTTAACAAGTACTGTGTAGTGACGTCTGGGAAAATAGCTCAGTGGTTAAGAGTACCTGTTGCTTTTGTAGAACTCAGTTCCTAACACCCTTACCCAGCAGCTTACAATGGCTTGTAACTCCCGCTCCCGGGAGCTAATGCCCTCTTCTCATCTCTCACTCATGCACAGACTCATACATATCCATACATTCAATTCATAATAAAATAGCCAGCACAGTCAGTGTATGCCAATCAGCATCCTAACTAATTCACCCAAGCTTCATACTAACTATGGACTGAGCTACAACTGTCACTCCCATTTAAGGAAGAAAATATAGAATATACATAAGGCTCACAGTTGCATGGTCTGTAAACAGAAAAACAAAAATCGAGGTGTAGGAAGGATGGCTCCAGGGTCCTCTTTTTGTGAAAAGTGCTGGTTGTAACCAGTTCTGTGAAAAAGCCACTGCTCCATTTTGTATCCCATCCATATATTCAAGGCACAACTTTGGTTATATTTCTTCAGCTTTAACCCCTCCAGCCTCAATGTCAAAACAGCAAGAAGTGAATCGTCCTCATCTTGTGAAAATTACCCTCCCTCAAAAAATCTATAAAAACACTTAGGAGGAAAGAATCTTTTAATTCCAAACATACACAGGATATCAGAATGCACTGCTTCCCACAGTGATACCGAAATACTACTTAGCAACGTTATTTTTATGGAGTGATGAGAGTCCTTCAATGACGAATACAGATGAGAGCATACTACTTTAGCTAGCCCAGGCCTCAAGGACTGTGCTCCCCCAATCACTCATGTCTTTATTTTAAGATGTTGCTAGAACAACTAACTGAAGACACCTTATTCATCTGAGCCTTAGTCAAGAGCCGAAAGGGAGCCCTCAGTAGAAAATGTAATTTACGTAGACAGTCTTGGTTACTGCATGCCTTAGATAGTTTAAGAAATTTTCATATGAAACTTGATGCTAGGCTTAAAAGACTCACCATGGCTAATTAACTCAAGTAAGTCTTCCTTCTAGTGCTTAATAAAAGAAACAATGATATGATCAATGTTCTAGGAATTCCCTGTCCCTAGACAAACAGTACCCACCCTGAGAAGGTCACTAACCTTATCCTACTGTAGAAGGGTCTGAAGAATAAAGTTGATACATCTCCTTGAAGCATCAACATGGAATTAGAAGGAAACGCTCTGTGGTACAGTCTGTGCTGTTGTGAGTTTGGGCCTAGGATGGGCAGAAAGGAGCAGATCTGAGGAAAAGCATGCCTTTTACAAGCTTCTAACAAATATTTCTGCTTTACAGGATGCTTTCAGGGCCATGCACCTGGATCTGAGCATTGTGCAGCGGTACCTTAAGCCACTGCTCATTGGAGAACTTTCTCCAGAAGAACCCAGCCAGGAGAAAAACAAAAATGTAAGTAAGGCTTTAGGATCCAAGGACATGGAAGAATTGGGCATAAGGTGTATTGCAATACCAAGTCACTGCTTCCTGTGAGAATATGAGTCCATAGTAAAGTTTAGTAGCCTCTTATTATCTTCAGGGTGTATTCCCCGAGACTGTCCCCCAAGTGCAGGCCTGAAACAATGGATAATATGAACAATCTCTGCAAGCAATGTGAAATTAGGAGAATGTTTCTGACTACCAGAATGGCAGCTAAGTAACTGAACAAAAGGTAGTGTATACATGATGGATACATGTACGAAGAAGTAATTCAGGTTAAAGAAAGTGTGGGACAGAGTAGCAGGATATCCCACCATTGTGTTTAGAACAACACACAATTTAAAAATTCTGCACTTTTCTTTTTAATACATTAAAGGATAACTAAAAGTGAAACATGGGAGAAAAAGAAGACACTATTCTCTTTTATTTATTTTTTTTCCTTTTATTGAAGATAGAGTCTCTTCTCATGTAATATATTCTGATTATTGTTTTCCATCCCTCTACTCTCCCCATTCATCCCCCACCTCCTCTCAGTCATAATACAATCCCTTTCTGTCTCTCTAAGGTGTCTAAGAGAAAATAATAAAATATAACAAAGTAAGTAGAATAAGACAAAACAAAAACCATCACATGAAGTTGGACAAGACAAACTAACCCACAGAAAAGAACCCAAGAAAAAGCACATAAATAAGAAACCCACTCATTCACACACTCATAGTCCCATAAAAACATGAAACTATTGTGAAGGGTATTGTTTCCCTAATTTCCTTCTCGGCCCTTTTGTCTTTGGTATACAGGAGGGCTTCTGATTTTTTTGAGTTGATTTTGTATCCAGCCACTTTACTGAAGGTGTTTATCAGTTGAAGGAGTTCTCTGGTTGAATTTTGGGGGTCACTCATGTATATTATCATATCGTCTGCAAATACTGATACTTTCACTTCTTCCTTTATAATTTGTATCAACTTGATCTCCTTTAGTTGTTTTATTGCTCTAGCTAGGACTTCAAGTACTATGTTGAAGAGATATGGAGACAATGGGCAGCCTTGCCTTGTCCCTGATTTCAGTGGGATTGATTTTAGTTTCTCTCCATTGAGTTTGATGTTAGCTATAGGCTTGCTGTATATTGCCTTTACTATGTTTAGATATGTGCCTTGTATCCCTAATCTCTCCAAGACTTTAAACATGAATGGGTGTTGGATTTTGTCAAATGCTTTTTCGGTATCTAGGGAGATGATCAT
>CM053752.1:60284462-60322007 GCA_028658305.1 Pachyuromys duprasi
CTAGCAGCTTAATCAAATATGATTCTAGCTTGTCAACAGCAAGAATGCTTTTATTCTCATTTATTTTTATAGAAGAGTGTTAAGCTGGGACTTAGAATGATCTGAGCAGAGTCCTCCAAGGAGAACACTTCAGATTCATAATTCTTTGAAACATTCATTGAAGTCTCATACCTAGGGCCACTTTTTCCCCAGAGCTAATTAAGACCCTGGCTGTAAGACTCCTTTATATATAAAATAGAAATAAGACTCGCTGCTCCATCTGCCTTCAGAATCATATTTTAGATTGGGCTCCTATAAAAGAAGGCTGGAAAATCATTCCATATAAGGAGATTATGCTTCCATTCCCAGGAGTTCTTTTTAGCTTGCAGTTTTGTCCATGAATTGGAAAATTATTTCTCCTTAAGCTCTGAGCCCCTCTTTTTAATAAGTGATCCTGTGGCCCATCAGTAACAGCAACTAGAGAAGCCAAACATCTTCTTTTCAAGGTGAAGATGCAGAACACTGTAACAATGAGGGTTACTTTGTGGGAAAATTCCATTAGTTAATGTATTCTCTCTTCCCAGGGCCTGTCTGTTGGCTGGTGGAATTATCGACACTTCCAGCATCATGTAAAACCAAATATCTACCCCAAGGATCCAGACATTGATGTGGGACCACTTTTCCTGCTTGGAGATACTCAGCCTGTCAAGGTGCATTCAACTACCATCAACCTTAGGAAAATGTTCCTGGAAATGGAAATATCAATTTCAATTGTTCTAGTGTCACGAAGTATCTCAGAACCCCCCCCTCTCAGTCCAGACATGGATCTAAAAAAGCAAAGTCTAGAGTTATAAATATAAAAGAATTTTAAGAGTCATGACTCTCTGGCCATAAAGGCCACTCTCACAAACTCTCACAGCAGAAGATATAATAGCCTGTGTCGCCTGCTTGAGCAATGTCAGTGACAGGTTCACAGCAAGCACTTACCACTACCTCTGAGACAACATAACCATTCTCAGGGAGTGGAGTCAGATGACAAACACTAGCATTAGTGATTTCGCCCCTTTATTTATTTATTTATTTATTTATTTATTTATTTATTTATTTATTTATTTATTTGATTCACTTTATTTGACTGTAACACAGCTGTAGCCCCCTCCCTTCTTCCCTCCCAGTTCCCCTCTCCTTCCCTCATCTCCTGCCATGCCTCTCCCCTTTTTCAAAGCAAGGATATGCAGATATGCTCACTGAGAGAAACGCAGTGCATTTGGATAGCACTAGACTACAAACATCTAAACACTAGCTAACTCAATTCACTCTAGTCCAGTTAAAAGTAACTATGTTGTTATTTTTAGCTGGTGTTCATTTTGATGTGTTTAATTTATATGAATCACATTACCTAATGACTTATATAATACCTGTAAATCCCACCCACAGGTTGGACTTTCAAACAAAAACTAGAGAATAGAAGTGATATGCTGAATGTTTTAGTCATTGATTTTTCTTCAGAATGTCAACTTGAATCCATCATCTAAAAGACTATTTAACTTACTGAATTTTTAAAGGAAAGATAGTGTTTCTTTTTTAATATTTTTAAAATTTTTATTATTAGTTACATTTTATTAACTCTGTATCCCACTCCCTCATTCCCTCCCAGTCCCACCGTCCCTCCCTTGTCTACTCCCTGACCCTTTTCAAGTCCACTGATAGGGGAGGACCTCCTCCCCTTTCATCTGACCCTGGTTTCTTAAACAAAAGAGGCATGCCAAATAAAGCAAAAGTTTATCCCTCCTCTAAGAGAATGATAGCTCCTGAGAACCATGTAAATCAAACAGATTTATATTTTCTTCTAGGACATTATGTGATAGAAAATGTGATTCCAATTTGTTGTTTGTTGCCTATACCTGTCTTACACAGAACCCAAAGATCATGTAATTTTTAGAAATGTGCTTTTTCCATATTTAAGGGACTTATCTTCTCTCCCAAATAAAGTCAAAATCAAAGATTATTGCCTATATATGTTAAAGGTGTTACCTATTATCACAAACTGCTTTTGACAATAGCTCCATATAAACTTTGATTTCCCCTGATGTTTGTGGACTTTTGTGCTCATCACTAGAATAGTGATATGTTGGTATCTCTGATGTCTCCTTGGAGCATAGAAGGTTTATCCATGAAGCCTGACTCCCTCTAAGGTAAACGGAGAGTTGTGCTCTCTATATACATGCTGCCACTTCACAAATACAGAAACCACCTCTATACATTCTAGAGGCTGCTTGCGTGCCTGTTCA
This sequence comes from Pachyuromys duprasi, assembly GCA_028658305.1. Taxonomy (NCBI): domain Eukaryota; kingdom Metazoa; phylum Chordata; class Mammalia; order Rodentia; family Muridae; genus Pachyuromys; species Pachyuromys duprasi. Next base: position 60,286,733 of record CM053752.1, read on the forward strand.
TAGAACTTTCAAGTTCTAGACACTATAGTTTAAAGGGTGACTTACAGTCATTCCACCTCTGAAATTCAGTGGTGTAGTTCAACACTGGTGGTGTTTCTTGTGAGATATGAGCTTTTTCTTTCATCTCTTTCCTAAAAGTCCTTCTAACCCTTTATTCAAACACGTCTTTCGTAACCCACATCTTGAATATCTCCTATCCAGTAGGTTCAGAGAGACTTACTGTCCTCCTCAGGATAATGCTCAGCCAGTCCACCTAAGTTTACCAAGCCCCAAGCATATCCCATCTCATCCTTTTCCTCATTTCTAACTGCTAAGATATTTGGAGTCTTGAGAGCAACTGCAAATAGATATTAGTATTTCATCACCATAGTGTTTCATTTTCTTTATGGCAACAAAAGGAGATGTTAACTGCATTATCTAAACAAAAGAAGATATCTATACATAGAAGAACAATTAAGTAAACTGAGTCCAACACTTCCTCTAGTGTTATAACTGAGTTGCCAGAGGGGAGAACAGAGCGTGTGTGTAGATTACCATTCTCTCATTTAATCCTTCACTGAATTCCAACCAAGTATTAGAGATATACAATCATTAACCATATGCCTTCTGACAAAGTAATTGCTAACACTGTGTCCTGAGCACAGATCAAACTGATTAAGAAGAATCCAGGGAAATGAATCAACTTCTAGTTTATGAATGGACTCTTACAATTACACATGATGAGTAATTATTCATAATGTTTGTAAAAATATTATGTATGGCATATATTATATTATATTATATATAGTATCATTATGTCTTAAAAATAGTAAGTTAAAGTTGAAATCCATGATGTAAATATATAAGAAAAAAGAGGAGAGAGACAGAAAGGAGCATCTATTCTTGTTTATCACAAGACCACTTAATAAGCATCTATTGGATGAAGGAGTAGAAATAGAGCATGATGTTCAAGATAAAGTCTAAACATTACAGATAAGGAAGAGATTTAAAGGCTCTACAGAAATGTATATTTTAAAGTTAACAATGTGCATGAAGAGAATATATTTCAAAAATTTAAAAATCACACAAAGAAAATAATTTTAAATTTTTATTAGATGAGAATTTCTTTAAAATGATAATAGACTCAGAAAGTAAAAACAATAATCCATCTGGGTAAGAATAACATTAGTTACTCCAAAGCCTGTTCTGGTTCGTCTAGTGTCTCAAGTTTGACAGGCAATGAGTCCTAAAATTTTACTTATCTCCCCCAACACGTGCTGGAGAATAATGACTCTTTCTTTTATTCTGTGTCCTTTTAGTATGGCAAGAAGAAAATAAAATACATTGATTATGAGAAGCAGCACCTGTACTTCTACATGGGTGAGTCTCCTGAAGCTACTTTTCTTATAAGAACTTGTCAAGCTGAAGACATGATAAGAACTATCTCACAGAAACCAACCCATATCTGATTTGAGTTTTTTCGTATCTGATTTGTTAATAAAAAATAAACAGATCTTATTTCAGACTCACTGATGGGAAAATATGAAAATGAAAGTGGAAAAGAAAATAGGCATTTCTACAGGTGTCCCATAGTACTAGATGTTGGACAAGGAAGAAAAGATATTCTGAAAGAGGGTCAGAAAGCAGAATAGTAAGCAAGGAGTCAAGAATCCTTGTCTTAGAAAATTCTAACAATATTGAAATAAAAGAATAACATTTTTGTAGGAAGAAAAGAGGTGAAAAACAATACTGAAAGCATTTTCCATATAATACCAGAAAAAATAGACCCAGAAATAAGGAGCATCAAGAAAGTTTGTACTTGAAAGAAAGCTTGTAACTGCTGAGATCAGCAAATAACTGTAACATATGCTCACAAATCAGACACTTAAATGATAGTTAAGAGATTTATAGACACACACATATATATATACGTAATACATAGGTAGATAGGTGGCAGATAGATTGATAGATATAGATAGATTGAGAGATAGATTATAGATACATACACATATATACATACATACACACTAGATAGACAGATAGATAGATTGAACACCATATTGCCAAGCCTGAAAGCAAAACCATTTAGTTTAGTAATTCTAATACCAATATTATTATTATCAAATAAAATCAAACTTCTAGTGACTTATAAACAAGTTTTCAAGTAATTTCTAAGTCTACTCATCTGACACAGACTTGCACATTTGGAAAACAAACCAATATCAAGGAAGGAAACAAACACAGCCTGTTTAACAGAGGTTATCAGCTGAGGATATGTTTCTAAACCCAGGGGACATTTGAACAAGGTCTAGAGATAATTTTGCCTCTCAGTATGGAGGGGAATGGGTATAAATTCAAAAAGGCTGCAATACACAAGAGTAGCTTAATAAATGATCACCTAGTCTTGTAATTCAGAACTTCTGAGACCTAGAAGCCATCACACGTTCTTATTTGCCCACATAGGTAACTAGTGGTCACTTGTAACATAGCTATAGAAGATGGCCACTGAATGAGTTATTTGTCAAGTGGGCCTACCCATCCAATCTCTCTCCCCCACACTGGGATTCAGCCTCTCCACCCCGTACCCATCACTGCATCCTTTTTGTGCTGCATTCCAAAAGGTAGCTGATACCAGCCTAAATGGAAAGACGTTCATTTTCTGAACCTGGCTAAGTAATATCATGTCTCTGTAGTAGTGAAGTATGCTCTTAGCTTATGGGGAATGAGTATAGGGTATAAATTCACTCCATATGTCACAAACCATCAACAGTTTCTTGATGACCCATCCCTTGGAATACCAGCTGAGCCACTCAGGTATAGATAAGTCAAGCTCAATTTGTTACAAAACAAAACAAACAAACAAAAACATAGCCATACATTTGTCAAAGATGACTTGGAAAATTCTTTTAAGACCAATGCAAAATGAAATAAGAACTTCAGTACCTGCTGAACTTAACTCTGCTGAAACAAATGGTGAAAGGAAGACTTCCCAAATACTAAAAAAATATGTACTAAAAGGTATTGGCAGGGAGGTAGGAAGGAGTGTGGAACAGTTAGACCATCTCTGTTTGCAGACTGGTGTTTATTGTTTCTGGGCTCTGGTCCCACTAGGAAAGAGGGGCCTTCTTCTTAACAATATTTCAAAAGGAAGGCCATATGGCCTTTGAGTTATAACAAGTACATCTTCAAAGGAAGAGAGAAATAATTTGCATTTATATATATTCTAAATTAATTCTCTAAGAAAAAATGATGCCAGATTTTTCTTGTCAGGTTGGATGGGACAAAGCAAATTATTTTGGCATCATTTGGTTTCCCCAAGCAGGAACTTTGAGGAGATTGGGCTGATCTGGCTTTGGGCTGCTTCAGTGGGTATGCGTGAAATCATTTGTTCTGGTAATTGTCAATCTTAGTCAGTCAAGCCTGGGATCAAGTTGAAGACAAAGCTCAGAGGAAGCTAACTAAAGCTTGGCCAGGGAAAAGACATTTGCTCAAAGCCTAAGGGTCTTCCTGAGATCATTTTGTGCTCTTGGAAGCCGTGTTGGTGCTGTGACAAAATCAGGTATATATTGGTAACCAAGTGTGCTAACCTCATTCTTCTACCAATGTAACATCATAAAACCCACTCTGAGGACATAAAGGGCCTAAAAGACTCCAGGACTTAGGAAACCCTGAAAGCTCAGAACGGAAGACTGGGGGAAATGTCTACCAAAATGACTCTTTCCTTCAATATTTCATTCACTACTTCAGGAGACTTGAACCTGGAACTGTCAGCCAAACGCCTTCCTTAGTCTGAGGTATGAAAAGCCAAGGATGTTGTTCTGCATGTGCACCTTGCGACCCTTCTGAAGAGCAGCACTTTGAGAAGGGCATACAGAAGAAGTAAACACACACTGGCTTGCACTAGGGTCCACATTGTTCATTGGTCCTTTTTTTTTTTTTTAATCTTTTCCAGTTGCACTTCCTCTACTTATGCCCGTCTACTTCAATTTCCAATCTATGCAAGTGATGTACCTCCGAAAGTACTGGGCGGTGAGTCGTGCATCCCATTTTCTAAACCTAGACCAGAGAGAAAATGAGGTGAAAGCACTGAGTGTCCTCCAGCTGCAGCTTCATCAAGTAACAAAACATGCAATTGAGACAGTGCCCAAAACAGAATCTACAACTGTGTTCAAGGATTCTAATGGAAATACCTCTCTCTGCAGGACATTGCTTGGGTTAGCAGCTTTTACATTCGATATTTCATCACATTTGGCCCTTTCTATGGAATTTTCGGGACGGTGTTGCTCATATATTTGGTCAAGTAAGAATATCCTCTTATTTGTATTACCATCTTCTTCTAGATCTATTTGTAGTTAACAAAATATGACGACGATGTGGCCCACTCCCATGAGAAGCTTGAGAGCAAACAGAAAGGCAGCAGTTCAAGAGGTTGAATAATACAAGTTTCATCTAAGAAAAATTTGCCCACCTTGATTTTCCCCCACTTTCTCAGATTACCCGTGAAGCCAAGTCAGTTGTTCTCGAGGCCATTTTAACTTAAGCTGCCTTGACACTGTAAACAAAGAGCCGTGCCAAGAATCATGATAGGGAAAGAAAATGTTAAGCTCTGTCATGACTAGAAACTTCTCCCAAAATGGCTTCAAACCACTATTTTACATACATAGCCATTTCCAAACTTCTAATTTGTTTCTTTCTCATCCCGCTGTATTGCTATACTAAACCCCTATTAGTTGTAAGGATAATGAGGGCAACTGTGCATCAGACAATAGGTTAAGGGTTTGACAGCCATCATTTTGTTTGATGTAATCCCCACACAGCCTTACAATGTAGATAGTATCATCTTCTTTCTTTTTGCTCAAGGAGCTAATGCTTGCAGAGATTAAATCACCTGCCTAAGGTGATAGAACAAGTAAGGGCCAAGACTGGTGCCAAGACAGAACTTGAACCCAGCTCTATCTGATGACGAACCCTCAATTACTTCCTTAGAAAAGCTGGTAATTTTTTTTTCTTGTGCTGGAAACTGAACTGGGCTTCATGCATACCAGTCAAGCATTCAGCCCCTGGTATCTTTTATCCTTACACCAAAGCTAGAGTAGAATATTTGCCGGCAATGCTCTGAGTTGGGAAATGGGACAAAGCATATTGGCAAGTGCTTGTGTGCCAACACTAGTTAGGAACAGCATTCAAAGAAGAAACAGACAGCTACTAGAACCTTGTGACCTCTTTCATTTCCTCTAGTGTTTAGCTTGTTCAGCCAGAGGTCATAAAACCTCAGTGACTGCAACTATAACACACTTAAAGGAGTTACCACTCTTTGTTTTTATTCCTCCAAAGGCTTATTGAGAGCCCCTGGATTGCCTATGTTACCCAGATGAGCCACATACCAATGAAAATGAGCAGAGAAGAGAACCTTGACTGGCTCAGCACTCAGGTGATGATGGCATATATGAGGGACAATTCTTCCAACCAGACTGGCTGAAAGCCTGCTTGCCTTAAATAAAAATACTAATAACTCATCTTCACAAAATGCTTTCCTGAGGACAGGCACTGTGAAATGTTTTGCATGTAACTACCCAAGGTGGACACAATGATTATTCTCACTTTACAACATGATAAAACTGACTTGTGAAAAGATTTGGTAACCTGTAAATGGTCACAAAACTAGTAAGTGAGAGCAGCAAGTTTTAAACCTAAGCAGATTGATCATAGTCTTTCCTGCAAAGTAAATTTTATTCAGCTAAAATTCAGCAGCCAGATCTGAACCACTGATTTTTTTGTGTATATAAAGTTTTACTGGGTCATGTTCATATTTGATTATTTATATGTTTTTTTATTTATATATATTTATCCATGGTCTCTTTGATGCTATAACAAAATTTAACATTGATGTCAAAGTTAAAAGATTTACTATTGAAACTATACCCCACTCCTTTATTGAATACAATATAATAATACCTGAATCTATACACACAAGCAATAAAAAGACTCAGTGAGTCATATTTATATTCTTGTTCATACATGGACATATATATGTAACAATAATAATCAAGAAAGGCTAGAATTTTGAGAATAGGGTAAGACATGGAAGGATTTAGAGAGAAGGTACTTGGGAAGGACTGTAGGGAGGAAAGTGAAGAAGGAAAGTGAAATAATTCTATTTTAATGCTTAAATGTAAATGTATTTAAAAATAAAAGACTAACAGATATATTATCTGGGAATGTGTAATGATTTTCTATTGCAATCACTCATATAACAAAGCCTTTCAAGTGAATCTAAAACTCAAAATTATAGGATGACTTGTACTCTGGCAATTAAAGCCCCTCTACCCCTTACCGTGCATAAGAAGGGTTCTCAGGTGATTGGCCTGGCAACTGCATCTGTATCTTTAGTCATTGGGTAGACTAGACACTTTCCATATTCTTATCATATATACATTTCTTTTTATGTTGTTTCCTAGCCCCCTTGACTTTTTTACGTATTAATACATTTTTAGAGAACATCTTTTAAAGCAGGGCTTTTAAAACATTTCCTATAATATATCATTTTTCTACTTGGTTCTTAACCCTGTGATTTTACTACAGAAGGATTTTATTAATATTTTATTTCTTCATCTCACTCAGAAGACCTCAAGTCCTAACCTAACCATACACTTTCCACAACAATCCTAGAAACACATCTGCATGGCCTCCTGGGCTAAGGAATGATTGTATAATTTTCTCCTACGTATTTCTTCATATCTATTGCTTTATATATACTTTTTAGCAAAATATCTTAGTGTTTTTTAATTGGTAAACTTCTTGAAGGCTGGGACTTTGTTGTATATAACTCATAGTTACTAAAAAAAGTAAAAATAATAATCATGTGTTTTAACAGATTTACATAAAATAATTAGCATTCATTTGACACGTAGGCTCACTTGTAGCTAATGCAAGCTGTTTCTTTGCAGATTGTGGCCACCTGTAATATTGAACAGTCCTTTTTCAATGACTGGTTCACTGGACACTTGAACTTCCAAATTGAACACCAGTGAGTGTTGCGAATGCTCCGTCATGGAGCAATGGTTGACCCTTGACAGCACCCAACATAGCACAGCCTGCAGCCATTCAGCTAAGAGTCTCAGAGAATTAAAAAGTTTAACCAGGGTTTTCCTAAGGAGTGCTACCCATCAGTGCCAACGACTGGGTTGAGAGGGCGAGAATGGAAAGTGAAGTCAAATCATAGAAACGGACCAGTAACTTAGATTCCATATCTTCTGAGTCTTAAGAATTGGTAATGTCTGTGAGTCAGAGGAAGGTGTGTGGATGTGTGAGTGTATGTGTCCATGCATATTTAGTTTGTTAAGGAAGCTTAAGAAAAATTACAGCAATTGAGTGACCAAGTTTTATCGAAATTTATGTACAATTTAATGTAACTATCAAGTTAGTGCCAAAGTTATAAAATATTCAATAATGAAATCTAATTACTTCTGAAATTTCCAAATGAATCTGAAGAAACTTTTCCAATTAATCAGTTAAGTGGACATACAATAAAAAAAAAGGAAAGTGATAACACTTGGATAGCTGATCTCCCCCAGAATACTCAGAAAGATTCTTTTCAGTTTCTTATGTGAAGCTACATCTAGGAATCAGAGAAAGAAAGAGCTCTTATGGTCTTAATGCTGTTTTCTCATTCTTTATTCTTTGTAAATCCTAGAACACTCTAACAAAAGTAGAGCCATTATTCAAACATTATTAAAGAAGGTATTCAGGTCAAGGAAGATTATCTGGCTGATACGTGCCAGACCTTGCCTTGCCTCAAGCTCCAATCTGAGGACTTCCATTTAGATGTCACTAGACCAGAGTGCATACTTAGCTATTCAACAGTAAGTTTTAGAATGGAATAACCAAAGAGAGACAAGGATGGAAAAGAAATGACCTCCTGTTTTCCTAAAAATTTCAAAATGCTAACTACTTCATATTTTCATTTGATCTGACCAGGAATAAGCATATTTAACAGAGCTTGTATTTATTCACTTAGCATTTCCCAAATACTTGCCATCCACATTGATATGTTAAAAGATAAGAGCAGGAGAACTGACTTGCTAGAAGGCTTGTACAAGGTTAAGGCTGGGTCTGCATTCCAGGTATAGTTTTATTTAGAAATAAAACTCATTTTTGGTTTCTCTTTATGTGTAAGTTCCACTTCTCTTGCTTGTTTCCTTAGTCTCTTCCCCACAATGCCACGCCATAACTACCACAAAGTGGCTCCACTGGTGAAGTCTCTGTGTGACAAGCATGGACTGCAGTATATAAATAAGCCCATATTGAAGGCATTTGGAGATATTGTCAGGTAATAACATAATTCACCTTTGCTCATAGCTCTCATTTTCCTTTCTTCACAGCCCCCAACTGTTCAGCAGCTTTTGAATTTTCCATATGACAATCATTCGTTAAGAGATACCAGTATCAACAAAAATAATGAAACACAAATATTTAGCATTTACCTACTAGACTCTAGGATCCTACCCTGACAGATCTCCTGCTTGTCACAGAGATAACCCCACCCTCAGTTTCTCTTTTCTCTATGGCCCTTCTGTCCTCTCACCCCTGCTCTCCCCAAGTCTAATCTCCATGCTCTTAACTCTCTACTGCCACTCTGCTACCTTGTTCCCTCTTTTCAACCACTAACTTGCTATTCTAGCTCCCCTTCCAAGTGAGATTTATACATTCTCCCTTGCATTCTCCTTGTTATTTATCATCTTTGGGTCTGTGCCATTAGTATGCTTGTCCTGTATGACTAAAATCTACTCATAAGTGTCTGGGTTACCCTACTCAGGATGACCTTTTCTAGTTCCATCCATTCATCAGCATATTTCATGACTTCTTGTTTTTAATAGCTGAATAGTATGTCATTGTGTAAATGTGCCACAGTTTCTTTATCCATTCTTCTGTTGAGGGACATCTAGGTTGTTTCCTGATTCTGGCTATTACTAATAAAACACTATGAATGTAGTTGAGCAAGCATCCACGTTGTATAATGGAGCATCTTTGGGGTATACTCAGGAGTAGTATAGCTAGGTCTTGAGGTAAATTTATTCCCAATTTTCTGAGAAAGAAACAGATTGATTTCCAAAATGGTTGTACAAGTTTACACTCCCACTATCAATGCAGGAGGGTTCACTTTTCTCCACATCCTCTCTAGCATGTCTTTTTTGCTTGAGATGTTGATCTTAGCCATTCTGATCAATGTGACATGGAATCTCAGAGTCATTTTGATTTGTATTTCACTGATGACTAGGAAAGTTGAGTATTTCCTTAAGTGATTCTGGGTCATTCAAGATTCCTCTATTGAAAATTCTCTGTTTAGTTCTCTGCCTGATTTTTTTAATTGGGTTATTTTGCTTATTGGTACTTGATTTCTTGAGTTCATTACATATTTTGAATATTAGCCTTTTGCCGGATGTAGGATTGGTGAAGATCTTTTCCCAATATGTAGACTGTCTTTTTGTTCTGTTGACAGTATTCTTTTTCTTACAGAAGCTTTTCAGTTTCAAAATGTCCCATTTACCATTTGTCGATCTGAGAGCCTGAGCTGTTGGTGTTCTGTTCAAGAAGTTTTTTCCTGTGGCAATGAGTTTGAGGCTTTTTCCGACTTTCTCTTCTAATAGATTTAGTGTATCTGGTGTTATATGGACATCTTTGATCCAGTTGTATTTGGGTTTTGTGAGGGATGTGCAGGAATATAGAGCAGATAGAGCAGAGACTGAGGGAATGTGCAAACAATGCCTAACCCAAAGACCCACCCTATGAGAGAGTGCCAACGCCTGACATTATGAATGATACTCTGCTAAGAATGCAGACAGAAGCCTGTCAGGGTTGTCCTCTAAGAGACTCTATGCAGCAGCGCTTCAAAACAGATGCTGAATGTCACTGCCAAATATTGGGCTATGCATAGAGACTCTTGTGGAAACGTGAAAGGGAAAAGAAAAGAACCTGGAGATTACAGGTGCTCCAAAAGAAAACCAACAGGGCCAACTAACCAGGGCCGAGAGGAGATTGCTAAGACTGAAACATCAGCCAAGAACCATGCATGAACAGGACCTAGGCTACATACAAAGATGAAGCAGATGGGTAGCTAAGGTTTCATGTGGGTGTTCTAGTGGACTGCATCTCATATGGACTCACATGCCAGCTTTTTTATCACTGGGCCCTGCTGGGACTACCTTGCCAGACTATAGGAGAAGAAGAGATGCTCAGTCCTGATGCAACTTGATGAGCTGGGGTGGATGAGAAAGGGAGCCCCCCTTTTCTGAGAAATGGGCAATTGGGGAGAGAGGAGAGAAGAAAGGTGGAGCTGAGAGAGGAGGAGAGATGAGACTACAACCAGGACACAAAATGAATAAAAAAATAAATAGACTTTTAAAAGAAAAAAAGAAAGTAAGCACTGTATCCGGTAAATGTTTCATGTGAATTTCCTTTGCACTGAGTTTCTCTTTCTGACAACGGTTTTCTTTCCAGGTCTTTGAAGAAGTCTGCTGCCCTCTGGATGGATGCTTACTATGAATGATGCAGAACTTTGCACTTATTGGTATCTCTGAAAGGGGTGGTGGCTGTGCAAGAGCTCTTCTCTGATTTACTAACAATTAACCAGCAGCATTGGCATACATGAGTGTGCCAGGAATGTGAATCCCAAGGACACTTGTTACACTCTCTCTGAAGGTCTTATCTGGAACTGAAAGAAAGAAGAAACACAAGGTGACTTTGATCAGAATAACAAAAGGGAAATAGTAGCTCATTGTTTCTACTTTTTCATTAGGGTTTTGGACTTAGTTCCAATAGACCTCACTGAGATTGTTTCTATGAGGGGCATAAGATGATGTGGACATAAGTGGAAATGTAAAAAGTAAAAATGTCTAACAGAGCTCATTAGAAGTCAGTGTAATTGTTCTTAGGAGAGAATTGTTTATTTAAGACATCAGTGGTGAAATACAAATTTTTGCTCATTTCTTTTCAAATAGGGGAACTTCTTCAAAAATTGATTATAATTAGCATTAAAACACATTCACATGTTTGTCTTCATTTTGGATTCTAGGTATCATGGCTAAAACATGTGTAATTAGTACACGTATGCATGTGTTTCCATACGGAGAAATTAGAATTTCTATAAAGTCTCCTAAAATTTTTCAAAACCAATGGCAATAGCAACTGATGAAGATCAGTTTAAAAGTGTTTCGCTCTGACTGACGCAGGCTGTCCCTTGCATGTAGGATTGGGTTTTCTAATCCCTACCTACCAGAGCAAAAGTCCCCAAATATTCTTACTGGATCACCAGAATGAAGAAGAGCTCCATTTTGTTTTAGTTACCTATATATATATTTTATTATTATTAATTATTATTATTTACAATTTATTTACTTTGTATACCAGTTGTAGCCCCCTCTCTCATCTCCTTCCAGTCCCACGCTCCCTCTCTCTTCCTCCCCTATCCTTCTTCCCTAGTCTACAGATAAGGGAAGCCTTCCTCCCCTAGTGCCTGACCCCAGCCTAAAAGGTCCCATCAGGACTGTCTAGATCTCTTCCTCTGTGAGCTAGCTTACTTCTTACTGTGATCACCAGAAGTGATCAAGAAGCAGGCAACTGAGTTCATGTCAGAAACTGTCTTTTCTCTCTTACTGGAGAACCTACATGGAGACTGAGCTGTCTATGGGCTAAGTCTGAGCAGGGGTCCAGGCCCTCTCTATGCATGGTCTTTGGTTGATGTGTCAGTCTCTTCAAGCTCCCCTAGGAGCTTTGGTTGTGTTTTTGTTTGTTTGGTTGGTTGGTTGGTTTTGGCTTTGGCTTTGTTGATCTCCTTGTGGGGAGATACCTTCAGAAGATCTTTTTTCAAACAGGATTGTTTTAGCTATTCTGGATTTTTTGTTTTTCCAAATGAAGTTAAGAATTGTTCTTTCAAGGTCTTTAAGAATTGTGTTGGTATTTTGATAGAAATTGCATTGAATCTGTAGATTGCTTTGGTAGGATGACCATTTTTATTATGTTATCACTTCCATTGCATGATCATGGGAGATCTTTCCATCTTCTGATATCTTCTTCAATTTCTTTCTTCAGAGACTTGAAGTTGTTTTGGTTTTTTTTTTCCCCATACAAGTCTTTTATTTTCTTGGTTAGTTACAGCAACGTACTTTATGTTATTTGTGTCTATGGTGAAGGCTGTTGTTTCCCTAATTTCTTTCTGAGCTCTTTTTCTTTTGTATACAGAAGGGCTATTGATTTTTTTTTTTTAGTTAATTTTGTAGCCAGCCACTTTGCTGAATGTTTATTACCTGTAGGAGTTCCCTGGTAGAATTTTTAGGGTCACTCATGTATACTAGCACATCATCTGCAAATAGTGTGATACTTTGACTTCTTTCTTTCTGATTTGTATCCCCTTTATCTCCTTTAGTTGTCTTATTGCCCTAGCTAGGACTTCCAATACTATGTTGTAGAGCTACAGAGAGAGTGGCAGCCTTGTCTTGTCCCTGATTTCGGTGGGATTGATTTAAGTTTCTATCTGGTTAGTCTGATGTTGGCTACAGGCTTGATTTATACTGCCTTTACTGTGTTTAGGTATGTGCCTTTAATCCCTAATGTTTCCAAAACTTTGAACATGAATAAATGTTGGAATTTGCCAAATGCTTTTTCAGCATCTAAGAAGATGATCATGTGGTTTTTATTTTCTTTCAGTTTCTTTACATGGCAAATTACATTGATGGACTTCCACATATTGAACCACCCCTTCATTCCTGGAATGAAGCCTACTTGATCATGGTGGATGATATCTTTGATGTGTTCTTGGATTCAGTTTGAGAGCATTTTATTGAGTATTTTTACATTATGAGAGAGATTGTTCATAAGGGAGATTGCTCTAAAATTCTCTTTCTTTGTTTGATCTTTGTGTGGTATAAAGGTGACTGTGGCCACATAGAATGAGTTTGGTAATGTTCCTTCCATTTTTATTTTGTGAAATAGTTTGAGGAGCATTGGTATTAGGTTTTCTTTGAAGAATTCTGAATGAAGCCATCTGGTCTCAGGCTATTTTTGGAAGACTTTTGATGGCTGCTTCTATTTTCTTAGTGGATATAAAATATTTAATTTATCTACCTGATCTTGATTCAACTTTGACAAGTGGAATCTATCAAGAAAATTGTCTGTTTCATTTAAATTTTCAAATTTTTAAAATTGCAGATAGGCTTTTTGGAAGACCTACTGATTCTTTGGATTTCCTCAGGGTCTGTTGTTATGTCCTCCATTTCATTTCTGATTTTGTCTATTTGGATAGTGTTTCTCTGCCTTTTGGTTAGCTTGGCTAAGGATTTGTCTATATTGTTGATTTTCTCAAAGAGCTAGTTCTTGGTTTCTTTGATTCTTTTAATTGTTCTTTTTTTCTAATTTATTGATTTCTGCTATGAGTTTTATTATTTCTAACCATCTACTACTCTTGGTGTGTCTGCTTCTTTTTTTTTTAATACTTTCACATGTGCTGTTAACTTGCTTGTATGAGATATCTTAAATTTCTTTATGAAAGTACTTAATACTATCAATTTTCTTCTTAGCACTGCTTTCATTGTATCCTATAAGTTTAGGTAAGTTGTGCCTTCATTTTCATTGAATTCTAGGAAGTCTTTAATTTCATTCTTTATTTCTTCTCTGACCCAGCTGTCGTTGAAGAGAGTTATTCAGTTTCCATGTGTGTGTAGGCTTTTTTGCTCTTTCTGTTTGTGTTTGGTCTAGTTTTAGACATGGTGGTCTGATATGATACAAGGTATTATTTCAATCTTCTTGTATCTGTTGAGGCTTGCTTTGTGCCTGAATATATGATCAATTTTGGAGAAGGTTCCCTGAGGTACTGAGAAGAAGGTACACTCTTTTGAATTTGGGTGAAAAGTTCTGTAGACATCTATAACGTCCATTTGATTTAAGACCCTTGTAAGGGTCATTTTTTTCTCTATTTAGCTTCTCTCTGTATGATTTGTGCCTTGGTGAGAGTGAAATGTTGAAGTCTCCCACTATTAATGTGTGGGGATCGATGGGTGATTTAAGCTTTAATAATGTCTTGGCTTGGTTTGGCTTGGGATTTTGGGGTTTGGGGGGAGGTTGTTTTGTTTTGTTTTGTTTTGTCTTTTTAAACAAATGCAGGAGCCCTTGTGGTTGGGGCATAGATGTTCAGGATTGTAATGTCCTCCTGGTGGATTTTTCCTTTGATGAGAATAAAGTATCCCTCTCCATCTCTTTTGATTAATTTTGTTTGAAAGTCTGTTTTATTAGATATTAGCATGGCTACTTCAGCTTGTTTCTTGAGTCTGTTTACTTGGAAAACCTTTTTCCAGCCATTTATTCTGAGGTAGTGTCTATCTTTGTTGCAGAGTTGTGTTTCTTGGATGCAGCAAAATGTTGCATCCTGCTTCTGCAACCACTCTGTTAGTCTATGTCTTTTTATTGGAGAGTTGAGTCCATTGGTGTTGATATATCTTAGTGATCAATGATTGTGGAGTTTGTGGTGATTGTGTATTTATGTGCTTGTTTTCTTTTCCTTTTTTGTTGTGGAAGTTTCTTTATCCTGTGTTTTCTTGGGTGTAGCTGATCTCTTTGGGTTGGAGTTTTCCTTCTAGTATCTTCTGTAGGGCTGTGTTGCTGTGTAGATACTGTTTAAATTTAGTTATGTCATGGAATATTTTGTTTTCTCCATCTATGTTGATTGAAAGTTTTGCTGGGTATAGTAGTCTAGGTTGATATCTGTGTCTCTTAGTGTTTGCATGATATCTGCCCAGGCCCTTCTAGCTTTCATAGTCTCTGTTGAGACGTCTGGTGTGATTCTGATCCGTCTGCCTTTATATGTTACTTTGTATTTTCCCCTTGGCTCTTTTAATATTTTCTCTTTGTTCTGTAGATTTAGTGTTTTGATTATTATGGAGTGGGAGGACTTTTTTCTGGTCTATTCCATTTGGTATTCTGTAAGCCTCTTGTATGTTTAAGGGCATCTCTTTCTTAAGGTTGAAGAAATTTTCTTTTACGGTTTTCTTGAAAGTATTTTCTGGACCTTGGAGCCTGGAGTCTTTTTTTTTTTTTCATCTATTCCTATTATTCTTAGGTTTCTTCTTTTCATGGTGTCCTTGATTTCTTGGATGTTTTGTGTCAGGACCATTTCTGTTTTTGTGTTTTCTTTGAAAGACGTATCTATTTCTGCAGTTGTATCTTCAGTGTTTAAAATTCTTTCTTCCATCTCTTGTATTCTGTTGGTGATGTTTACTTTTGTGGTTTGTGATCTCTTCTCTAAGTTCTCCACCTTCAGGGTTTTCTCTGTGTTTTCTCTTTTTATTCTAATTCTCTTTTCATGTCTTAAAAGATTTTATTCCTTTCCTTCACTTGTTTGATTGTGAATTCCTGTCTGTCCATGATGGCCTCTGTTTTTCTGTTCATTTCCTCTTTTTGTGCTTATAATAACTGCATAATCATAGATGTAAGATCATTTTCCTGTGTTTCATCTGCATTAGGATATCCATTGATTTGGGGGATTCTGGTGAACCCACGATGTCCTGGTTTTCATGTATTGTGTTCTTTCTCTGGCCTCTAGCCATCATCTGGTTGTCCATAGCCTTGATGTTTGTTTTTAGAGCCTGTACTACAGACTGGGTGCACCTGTCTCTGCAGTCTGGAGCAGTCTACAGGAAGATGAGAGATGTTCAGGGGCTCAAGAATGGGTCCCGGAGTTTCAGATGTAGCCAAGCAGGGGAGGACACTCTGCTGAGCTCACTGTTTGTGACCCAGGTAGGCCAGGCAGTTGGGGTGCAGGCAGAAAGGTCTCCAAAGCCTAGGGCTGCTCCAGTGACCCACAGGCTTCTTTGAGATGGCAGACAATTTGACTTGAGTGCCACGCCTCGCTCAGCTCCACTGGGTTAACTGTCTGTGCTGGGCTCATTGGTTCTGCCCCAGGTGGGCCAGGCAGCTGGTGAGCAGGCAGAAATATCTCCATGCCTAGAGCTGTTCCAGTGCCCTCAGGCCTCCTTCGGCTGGAGAACAATGAGGCTTTGGTCCAATGCCCAACTCACCTCCACTGAATTCACTGTCACAGTGGGCTCACTGTTTGTGACCTCGTATGACAGGTAGCTGGGGTGCAGCTGGAATAATCTCCAAGCCTAGACCTTCCCTAGTGCCCCACAGGCTTCCTCAAGGTGCAGACAATTGTACTTGGGTCCTGCAGCTAGCTCAGCTCCACTGTGCTCATTGTCTGTGCTATGTTGGCTGATTCTAACCTAAATGAACCAGGAAGTTGGGGATCAGGCAAACTAGAGCTTGTGGCCTCCTCTCCAGTACCAGAATGTATCTACCCCACAGGACAATGAGAGTGAGCACCGCTAGCTGCTGCTACCAGGAAGGTCTCCACAGGAGAGTGAGAGGGGACACCCAGGTTTGGAACCAGGAGGCACTGCTACCCAGAAGGTGTCCACAGGACTGTGAAAGTGGCCTCCCAGGTTTGGAGCCTCACCCCCAGTACCAGTGAGGGTGAGGGACCGAGGTCAGAGCCCGGAGCTTCCGGAACCAGAAAGGTATCCACAGGCAGTGGCCTTGGGTGGGTGGCCTAGGGTTGCTGCAGTGCCAGGCAGAAGCCCAAGAATTTTTCCCAGTAATAGCTGGGTGACTTGAAGTTGGACCATCACCATGGGTTCTCCTCTCACCTGAGAAACACAGACATTGAAGTTTGGGGGTCCACAGTACAGCCTGCAGGTCACCCTGCTCTCTCTGCTGAGCTGTTGCTCAGATACCCTGCATGGTTGGTACTGCCATCTTGGATCTCCCGACCAAAAGCTCAATTTCTCCATTTTTTATAATGGGAACCATAGCCTATATAAAGTTTTTTTTCCCCATGTTTAGCGGCAAATTAAGCCTATCTTATGAGTGAATTTCACAATTGATCTCTATTTATATTATTTTTGTTTGGTCTTGGTCTCACTCCATATTTTTAGGAATTTATCCTCATTTTACAGATTTTCTAAATCTTTGTTAATTGTTTGTAGTGATCTCTTAGGAACTGTGGGTTACTAAGAAAGACATGCTAATGTATAGACACTTTCAGTACCACAGTGATTTCTTTTGTTAAGCTTCTTCATGAAGGGTATAATACAACCTGACCTGACCTTCAAAGAGAAAACCTGTAAGACCAAAACTTTCTTCTACAACTCTAAGGTTTATCTGTTGTCTGAAGTCTTCAGTAAGCATTCATTCTCCCAAAGCTCTTAAATATTCTAGGTTTGTTTGCATCCTAATTGAATTCCTGACCAAAAAAAAAAAATAGGAACAAACTTTCTGGAGACGAAAGGTTGAAATGGTGAAAATGTTTAATGGGAAATTTGGGAAGAGGATGAAAATGACACAAAACTCTGTTGACTCTGTGATTCTTCATAATGCTAGTAGAGTCCTGGGTGATTTCTCCTGTCTGCATCCAGACATGCATGTGGATAAAGGTGCAGTTTGGTGGCTTTCACCAGTTTAACCTGGTCTGTTTCCTAAAGGCTCTCAAGTTCTGCTTTTACTTTGGGTCCTCAAAGACCCTAGTCAGTATTAAAATATGGCTACTCTTGAATTTCTACAAATGGTTTCTTACTATAAAATATTGGAAAATGTGTTGGGGAAACATAAATTTCATTAAATAAATAAGTAGATCTAGACAGCTATTCCTGGACTTTTCTTTCTTGGGGTAGGAGTATAACTCTACTCTGAAGTTTTTAGTTATTCTGTTTTGTATTATTCATGATTCATGTTGCTAATTTGTGTTGTTCTAAAATTTTATGCACATTTGTAAGTATGTATAATTTTTATAGTGTTCCACTATGGCCCTCTGTATTTCTGTGGATTGAAAAAAGATGCACACTAAGCCACGTGCTGTCATTCATAAGGGTAGCAGGAAAGAGAACCTGCTATAGCAAAGACCCCATAGGAGGAAGAGGGTGAAGACTTGAAAAAGTAGCAAGATCAATGTCCAGAGGGGTTCAGAAACTAATTGTGAAGAAACTAATTGTCTTTATTATAAGTGCATTGGGAATCCACTAAAAAGTAGGGCTGTAGTGTAAGTCTGAAGTTCATTTCATTTAAAGACTTAGGAGCCAGGACCATTAAGCCATTTTCACTTTTTCACCCATTTGTCAGATCCCTGCACTATGAAGGGCAGAAGTAAAGTTAACTACAGAATCAGTCTCTTATCAGTGATCATTGGTTTTAGAAGTGGCAAAAACAATGGGTTGATGCTCTTTACCTCTCAGAACAATTAAACAAGAGAAAAGAAATCCAGCCAATTCTTCACCAAGAGTAAACACTAAATATCATACAGTGAAATAGATAACTACTTGGGATTGTGATTTCACAAAAATGATAATTTTATTGATAAGCAACATACTAAACAAATGAAAATTTACTCGATAGCTAGATCACCATTAATATTTTTCATGATGTAAGGTTCTTTTCTGATTCCAAAAGCATGTTAACATAATTCCTCCCAATCAGATAGAAGTAAACTTTATTGAAGCATCAGTAAGATGACTTCATAAGAAGCATCAGTGAGGTGGCTCAGTGGGTAAAAGCACGTGCTGTCAAGACTGACAACCTGAGCTTAATTTCTGAGACTCACATGGTCAAGAAGAGAACTGTAGCAAGCTGTCACACGTTGCTAACCCACAAGGGTGCATGGTCACATGCATGGGCAATGAACTAATAAATAGATGTTTAAATTTTAAATTATGCTATATGTTTTATATTCTCATTTTATTCAGTGTTTTATCTTCAAGGTTAATTTATACTGTTGTTTGTTGCACAGTTCTCTGCTCTCATAGGGCTGAACACATTTTGTAGTATATACATTCCATATATTTATCCATTCATCTACTGATCAACATTTAGATTCTTTCCACATCTTAGCTATAATGAATATTTCTGCAATAAAGATAGGAAATTCATATCTTTATGACATCGTAATTTCAATCATGTTAGACACTCACAAGGAAAACTGCACAAAAATCTTAACCAATGGGTCAGAGCATTGGGTAATGAGCTACATATTCATGGACAGTGTTCCATTTAATACAACAGCCCTATGTGGAAGTTGGTATGGTAAATTTCATTATAAAAATGATAATGTGAAGCTTGGAGAGAATGAGCATTTTGAATGAATTTGTGAATTGATAGAGTAAATTTCAGATAGAGGAATGTATGATATCACACTCAGTTTATTAATTCCCATGCCAAGAAATGGAATTGAAGGGAAACTTGGTTGGCATTCAAAGATGTGAGCATCTTTAGAAGATTTCTGACAGCTTCTTGGAAGTAGATAGAATACATAGAATGTTACTTAGCTCTCTTCATCTGCGTGTTTCACCATAATGGAGACCTTCACATAAGATATGAAAGGATCAAGTAATAGGTACCAATAGCAGTGCAGGAAATATCATTTTTAGCTGACTTCCACTCATCAACCTTTAAAGACTACCATGGTCAGGGTAATTTCACATGGAGAGACTCAAGCTGAGTCTTAACCTTTCTTTCAAAAAGATAGGTTCTGCATTAAATATAGAAAAACAGGATAGTGAGACTGATCTAAGAATTTGGAATGACAAACATGAATCAACCCAGATAAAAAAATACAACTTCTCTGTGGTACTATTCGGATGGACTTCCTACATATCCTATCTCTTTATTCTTTTTAGTTAAGATATTAGGTAATGAGACTTTGCATAGGTTTTCAGTGAGGTGAATGAATTAGTTCCAGGAACCTATATTTTAACTCTAAGTCATTAGCTTTATACTATACAGTGAAATTATCCAGATCACTTACTTCAATATCCAACTCTATAAAATAGGTGTGGTGCATATTATTATGTGCCTATATATACTACTAGCATAGCTGTAATAATTAAAGAGGTGAGGCAAATGGAATGAGTACCTTAGTGGGAACACCTTTAGATTCTTATTATAATTATTATAATTAGGGCTTCCCCATCTTAGAACTTCTAATGAGAAAAAAAAGACATGAATTTACACAGATACACAGGATAGAATGCCACTGACTAATCTTTACAGTGATGAGGATACTTTCTTAAAATAAAAGACTTATGGGTCACAAATAAAAGCATTATTTTGCCTTTTACAACAAGTACCAACTATGAGCCACCTGCAACCTCTGACTACACCCAATCCCAGGAACCAGTTTGTTGGTTGAAAGTGTAGGAGAGATCCAAGATTCTAGTTACACAACTTTTGGTTAACCATATGAGTGCCCAGTTATTACTATAGCAAATTTTACCAAACATGGGAATACTTTTGTTAATCAATATAAAATTTTTAAAAAGTTTCTTGAGTGCTTCCTCGATGGACAACTACTCTATGTTCAATTTTAAAAGAGCAAAAATTACAGAATCTTGAATTTAAATTCTGTTAAAGTATGAATATACTTGGGTACTTTTTCTTTCCTAGAGTTGCTTATGAAAGCTTGAAGACAGATATCTTGAAAGAACTATGCAGTGTATATCTCTGTAGTTATCAGATTTTTACATCAGTATTTTAACAAACTTGCAAAACATCCAAACACAGGGGAAAACAATAAATAATCTTTCTTCTCATTACAAAGTTTTTTTTTAAATGTTCTGGTAATTGCTTCCCAGAATCCAACTCTACAGACCAAAATAAAATATTCTAATTAGATAGAATTTCTAAATCCTTATGTTTTGGATCCTTTGCTCAGCCAATTAGGGAAAATGTCACAACAGTGTTCTGGGTCCACTTCTGTTTGAGATAACCTAACCAGTAGCTAGTACCAAGAGAATTGTTGTTCCGTATATGATTTTGTGTTGAAGATCTGAGTTGTGCATGGTGGGGGAGATAAGAACAAGAATCTTCCCTATACTCTATGAAGAACTATCTGCCAAGGGGAATAAAAAACCTGCCTGGATGTGGCTCTTTTAGTACTTACAACAACTCAATACCCCTAACTGCTTGTGTGCTCATAAACTTACTACTTCATCTCCAGAGAGGTCCCCTTTTATCTACAGGTGATGAATAAATAATTGATTACCTTGATTTTTTAAAATATGATGTATTTTAATTAACACGATGCTATTGTGTTAGGTTCCTAGCTTCTGGCTGCCTCTGTCTTCCTTCATCACCTCTTTCAAGCCTATGCTATATACGCTTGGACTGCCCCACATAATTGTATAATGTGCCCCTCTTCATTATTCATATCCCCTCCTGTAGAAATCTGCTTTATAGTATTTACTAGAAAGTAGCTAGGCAACCTTTACACCTTGCCCTACCATTATATAAATATTATATACAGTCAATAATGTATGTGTTTTCCCAACTCATGTGTTGGAAATTTACTCTCCAATGTTGGGAAGTGTAAACTTTGGGTATATATGTTCAAATAATAACAGCACCATGGATGGATTGATGACATGATATAAAGAGTTGGGGACTGAGATATCTGCTTTCTACTCTCCACTTCTGAAAATGTAATGTTAATGGCATCTTAGAAGCAAAGACTAAGGTTCTCACCAGACACCAAGCTTGTCTGACCATTAAGTTTTCAGCCTCCAAAACTGTATAAAATGTCTAACCTTTGTCAGTTACCAATTTCTAGCACCAATACTGACCTATAGTGCATGCTCAATGATAATTTGTTTTGGTATTTGTTTGCCAGTTTGGAAGCCATCGTCCATATTTCATAGTAATCCACAGCAATCCTGGCTCAGGCCAGGTTGAAGTGAGTATGAACAGAGACCTCAGGCATATCTAAGAATATACTAGTGAAAGCCATGCTTTTGATGCTCAGCTCCAAAGAAGCTAGTAAGTAACTGAAGAGAACCTAGGTGGTGGCCACGGTGCTCCAGGTACACAGAGCATGGCATTCCACCATGCTGCTATCATTAAATTGATTAGTTGATTAACAATTGTATTCACACTAATACAAAAATGAAAAAATATATCTAATTAAGATCAACTACATCCATGTCAAAAGAACTGGCATCTAGAAGGGGGAACCAAGATGGCAGCAACCAGCATGTACCGTATCTGAGGGGCAGAGGATCTGAGGTGAGTGGAGGGGCAGCTGAACCCAAGACAATGACACCAGGGCTTCCGGGGAGAAAGGGGACAAACCCTGAACTGAGACCAGTAGGATACAGGTCAACCGTGGACTTCTCCATGAACTTCTCCTGGGGACTCAATTCCCAGGCACTTCCCCTTTAACGGGTGGAGGCAGGGGCAGAGGCACACAGTCAGCAGCTCCTAGCACAGAGCGCAGTGCTGGCTGCTCCAAGCACAGAACTCCTTGCTTGAGATTTGAGACAGAGAATACTCAATCCCCCAGTATTTCCCCATGATAGGCCTCCCTTCTCCTTCCTTGGCAGAGGCAGAGGCTGCAGAGGCGGCCCACAGCTCTTGCCACAGAGCATAGAGTCGGGTCTGCAGTGCCCACATCCCCCTAGCACAGAGCCCAGTGCCGGCAACTCTACCAGGCCAACCAGGCCTATAGCTCCCCAGAGCCTTCCAGAAGGCATCTGTGCTAGAGACCTCCTAGTTCTGCCACGGTGGCTGGACTCCCAGTGACCTCAACACTAGGCCCCAGGTTCTGTGGCAACACAGGGATTCTTGGGACAGCATTATCAACATTGAAGCCCCTACTCTGCGGGTCTACCATTGAAGTCAAGGGAAACAACTACTGGAACCCAGACAGATCTGAATACCAGAATGTCAGTATGACAAGAATGCAGACCACTGAAGTATTCAGGATATCTGCACATGCACATTGCGCCCTTGAACAGCGCCTGTTAACAGCACTAACATCCGCATCCCCTTGCACCTGCTCCCCCCATCCCCACATTCCAAGCATCTACACTCTCTAACACTATCTCCTTCAAGACACACTTCCACTCACACACACAAGCTTGCTCTCCTGTGATAGCAATTCTCCACCAGGGGCTTTTCCTCCCTCAGGTACAGCTAAAGCAATGCACACTCTCAAACCAGTGGACTGTTCTCATCTTCCTGAAGAATACTACAGACTTCAGAGAAAGACAGACCCAGTCTGCAGTACAGATTCCAGGAACAAAGGGTGAAAGTTACAGATAAGCAGATGGCCAGAGGTCAGTGTAAGAACACACCCAACAAAAATCAGGACATCATGGCTCCGCCAGCAACCCCCAAAATCAACAGATATTTTCATTCATCAGAAACACAGGAAAATGACTTTAAAGCTATGCGTATCCAGTTATTAGAGGCACATAAAGAGGAAATGAACGAATCTCTCAGAGAAATAGCCACACAAGTGGAGGCAAATTAAGAGAAGAAAAACAAAGCTCTCAGAGAAATAACCACACAAATGGAGGCAAATAAACAAGAAATGAACAAAGTTCTCAAAGAAATACGGACAAATACAGCCGCACAAGTAGAGACACAATTAGTGGCATAGAGAGAGGAAACAAACAAAAAAATAGAAGCCATCATAGAAAGACGAATCCACATTCAAACAGATGAATGAAGTGATGCAAGGCATGAAAACAGAATTAGAATCAATAAAGAAAATATAAACAGAGAAAACCCTAGAGCTGGAGAACTTAGAAAAAAAAATCAGGAACCACAAAAGTAATACAAGAGATGGAAGACAGAATCTGAGGTGCTGAAGATACACTTCCTGAAACTGATACTTCTCTCAAAGAAAAAGTAAAATTGGAAAAGTCCCAAACACAAAACATCCAAGACATCAAGGACACCATGAAAAGACAAAATCTAATCAAACTGGGAATAGATGAAAAAGAAGATTCCAGGCTCCAAGACCCAGAAAATATTTTTAAGAAAATCATAGAAGAAATTTTTCCCAACTTAAAAAAAGAGATATCCATAAACATACAAGAGGCCTACAGAACACAAAATAGACTACACAGAAAAGAAACACATCATGTCACATGATAGTCAAAACATTAATCCAACAGAACAAACAAAAAATATTAAAGGCACCAAAGGAAAAAGGCCAAGTAACATATAAAAGTAGACCTATCAGAATCAGACCAAACTTCTCAACAGAAACTATGAAAGCCAGAAGGGCGTGGGCAGATGTCATGCAGATCTTAAGAAACCACAGATGCCAAACAAGACTACTCTACCCTGAAAAGCTTTCAATCAACATAGATGGAGAAAACAGAATATTCCATTACAAAAATAAATTTAAACAATATATACAGAGCAAACCAGCCCTACAGAAGATACTAGAAGGAAAACTCTAATCCAAGAAAAACAACTACACCCAAGAAAACATAAGAAACAGATAATTTTCACAACAAAAATTAAAAGAAAACAAGCAATGAATCACAGTAACACCACGAACTCCACAATAAAAAGAACTAACATTCATTGGTCAGTATTATCTATCATCATCAATGGACTCAACTCTCCAGTAAAAAGACACAGACTAACAGAATAGTTGCACAAACAGGATCCAACATTCTGCTGCATCCAAGAAACACATCTCTGCAACAAAGATAAACACTACTTCAGAGTAAAGGGCTGGAAAAACGTTTTTCAAGCAAATGGACCCAGAAAACAAGCTGGAGTAGCTATCCTAACATCTAATAAAATGGACTTTCAAGCAAAATTAATCAAAAAAAGATGAGGAGGGGTACTTCATTCTCATCAAAGGAAAAATCCACCAAGATCACAATTCTGAACATTTATGCCCCAAATACAAGACCACCTACATTTGTGAATGAAAAATTTTTGAAGCTTAAATCACAGATTGATCCCAACACCTTAATAATGGGAGATTTTCACACACCACTCTCACCAAAGGACATCATCTACAGAAGCTAACAAGAGAAATAAAGGCACTTACAGAGGTCCTAAGTCAAATGGACCTAATAGATGTCTATAGAACTTTTCACCAAAATTCAAGAGTATACCTTCTTTTCAGCAACACATGGAACCTTCTCCAAAATAGAACATATAGTTGGTCACAAAGCAAGCCTCAGCAGATACAAGAAGATTGAAATAATCACTTGTATTCTATCTTACCACCATAGACTAAAGCTGGACCTCAACCACAACAGAAATAGCAAAAAGCCTACACTCACATGGGAACTGAACAACTCACTACTCAATGACAGCTGGGTTAGGGAAGAAATAAAGAAAGAATTAAAGACTTCTTAGAATTCAATGAAAATGAAAGCACAACCTACCCAAACTTATGGGACACAATGAAAGCAGTGCTAAGAGGAAAATTCACAGCTCTAAGTGCCTTCAAGAAAAATTTGAAACATGTCATACAAGCAACTTAATGGCCTATCTGAAAGTCTTGGGAAAAAAAAGAAGCAGAGACACCCAAGAGGAGTAGATTGCTGGAAATAATCAAACTCAGGGTTGAAATCAGTAAATTAGAAGCAAATAAAACAATTAAAAGAATCAATGAATTCAAGAGCTGGTTCTATGAGTAAACCAACAAGATAGACAAACCCTTAGCCAAACAAACTAAAAAGCAGAGAGAAACTATCTAAATCAGCAAAATAAAAAACGAAAAGGGGGATTTAACAACAGACACTAAGGAAATCTAAACAAACATTAGGTCTTACTACAAAAGCCTATATACCACAAAATTTCAAAATCTAAATGAAATGGACAATTTTCTTGATAGATTCCATTTACCAAAATTAAATCAAGATCAGGTAGAAACATTGACTAATCCTATATCCCCCAAGGAAATAGAAGCAGTCATCAAAAGTCTCCCTTTCAAAAAATGCCCAGGGCCAGATGGTTTCAGTGTAGAATCCTTCAAGACCTTCAAAGAAGTGCTAACTCCAATTCTCCTCAAATTATTCCACAAAATATAAACAGAAGGAACAATAACAAAGTCATCCTATGAAGCCACAGTCACTTTGATACCTAAACTACACAAAGACCCAACCAAAAAAGAGAACTTAAGACCTATCTCTCTTATGAACATTAATGCAAAAATACTCAATAAAAACTGGCAAACCAAATCCAAGAACACATAAAAGATATCATCCACCATGACCAAGTTGGCTTCATCTCAGGCATGCAGGGGTAGTTCAATATACTGAAGTCCATCAATATACTCCACCATATAAACAAACTGAAGGAGAAAAACCACATGATCACCTCCTTAGATGCTGAACAAGCACAAAATCCAACACCCATTCATGTTTAAAGTCTTGGAGAGATCAGGGATACAAGGCACATACCTAAACATAGTAAAGACAATCTACAGCTTGCCTATAGCCACCATCAAACTAAACAGAGAGAAACTTAAATCAGTCCCACTGAAATCAGGGACGAGGCATGGCTACCCACTCTCTCCATCTCTCTTCAACATAGTACTTGAAGTCCTAGCTTTAGAGCAAAAAGACCACTAAAGGAGATCAAGGGGGTACAAATTGGAAAGGAAGAGATCAAAGTATCACTATTCGCAGATGATATGATAGTGTGCATGAGCGACCCCAAAAATTCAAGCAGAGAACTCCTTCAACTGATAAACATCTTCAGCAAAGTGGCTGGATACAAAATTAACTCAAAAAAAAAATCAGAAGCCCTCCTGTATACCAAAGACAAGAGGGCCAAGAAAGAAATTAGGGAAACAACACCCTTTACAACAGCTGCTAATAACAAAGTACCTTGGTGTTACTCTAACCAAGCAAGTGAAAGACCTGTTCAAAAAAAATTCAAGACTCTGAAGAACGAAATTGAAGAAGATAGCAGAAAATGGAAAGATCTCCCATGGTCATGGAAGGGTAGGGTTAACATAGTGAAAATGGACATTCTGCCAAAAGCAATCTACAGATTCAATGCAATTCCCATCAAAATACCAACACAATTCTTTACAGACCTTGAAAGAAATTTTCTCAACTTCATATGGAGAAACAAAAAACCCAGAATTGCCTAAATGATCCTGTAGAACAACTGATCATCTGGAGGTATCTCCATCCCTGGCCTCAAGCTGTACTACAGAGCAACAGTAATAAAAACCACATGGTACTGGCGTAGAAACAAAATTGTGGATCAACGGAATCAAACTGAAGACCCAGAAATAAACCCACATACCTATGGGTACTTGATTTTTGACAAAGAAGCCAAAACCATACAATGGAAAAAGGACAGCATCTTCAACAAATGGTGCTGGTCTAAATGGATGTCTACATGTAGAAGAATGCAAATAAATCCATACTTACCACCCTGCACAAAACTAAAGTCCAAGTGGATCCGAGACCTCAATATAAATTCAGACACAGTAAATCAGTTAGAAAAAAAAGTGAGGAAAAGCCTTGAACTCATTGGTACAGGAGACAGCTTCCTAAACAGAACACTAACAGCACAGGCTCTAAGATCAACACTCAATAAATGGGACCTCATGACACTCAAAAGCTTCTATAAAGCAAAGGACACTGTCGTCATAACAAAACAACAGTCTACAGACTGGGAAAGGATCTTCACCAACCTTATATCTGACAGAGGGCTAATATCCAGTATATATAAAGAACTCAAGAAGTTAAAAAGCAACAAATCAAGTAATCCAATTTAAAAATGGGGTGCAGAGATAAACAGAGAATTCTCTGTAGAGGAATATAGAATGGCAGAGAAACACTTAAAGAAATGTTCAACATCCTTAGTCATCAGGGAGATGCAAATCAAAACGACCCTGAGATTTCATCTTATACCCATCCGAATGGCTAAGATCAAACACTCAAGTGACAATACATGCTGGAGAGGTTGTGGAGAAAGGGGAACCCTCCTCCATGCTGGTGGATGTACGACCACTTTGGAAATCAATTTGGTGCTTTCTCAGACAATTAGGAATAGCATTTCCTCAAGATCCAGCTATACCACTCCTAGGCATATATCTAAAATGTGCTCATGTACACAAAAAGGACATTTGCTCAACCATGTTCATAGCAGCTTTATTTGTAATAGCCAGAATCTGGAAACAACCCAGATGTCCCTCAACTGAGGAATGGATACAGAAATTGTGGTACATTTACACAATGGAATACTACTCAGCAATTAAAAATAAGGAAATCATGAAATTTGCAGGCAAATGGTGGGGTCTAGAAAAGATCATCCTAAGTGAGGTATCCCAGAAGCAGAAAGACACACACGGTATATACACACTTATAAATGGATACTAGACATATAATATAGGATAACCTACAAAAATCTGTACACCTAAAGAAGGTGAGCTAGAAGGAGGACCCTGGGTAAAATGATCAATCCTCACTCAGAGAGGCAAACAGGACAGACATTGGAAGAAGAAAAAAACAGGGAACAGAACAGGAGCCTGCCATGGAGGGCCTCTGAAAGCCTCTACCCAGTAGTGTATCAAAGCAGATACTGAGACTCATAAACTTTGGGCAGCGTGCAGGGAATCTTAGGAAAGATAGGGGAGATAGTAAGACCTGAAGAGGACAGGAGAGCCACAAGCATAGCAACAGAACCAAAATATCTGGGCACAGGGGTATTTTCTGAGACTGATACTCCAATGAAGGACTATTCATGCATATAACCTAGAACCCCTGCTCAGATGTAGCACATGGCAGCTCAGTGACCAAGTGGGTGCCCTAGTAAGGGGAAAAGGGACTGTCTCTGACATGAACTCAGTGGCTAGCTCTTTGACAGCCTCCCCTGGACAGGGGAGCAGCCTTGCCAAGCCACAGAGGAGGACAATGCAGCCAGTTCTGATGCGACCTGATAAGCGAGGGTCAGATAGAAGGGGAGGAGGGCCTCTGCTATCAGTGGACTTGGAGAGGGGTATAGGAGTAGATGAGGGAGTGAGGTTGGGATTGGGAGGGGAGGAGGGAGTTAGCTACAGGGGGATACAAAGTGAATATACTGTATTTAATAAAAAGAAAAAAGAATTGACAGCTAAAGTCTCTATGAACTGTGAGAAAGAGTAAGTATAGTTTCATAGAATAAATAATCACTGGTACCATTGGTTTTTTAAAATATTATTTATGTGTTCATGTAGTACATGTAATACATCCTGAACCCTGCAAATATGTTTTCATTTGCTAAGTTAAATGAGGGACATATGCAAGAAAGTACCTAAGCTGTAATTCCAACAGTACTTCTTATTTCCTATCAGCAGAGACACATGTACATTTTTGAGAATTATAATATCTCTATGTGTGTATGTGTTGTCTGTGTGTGTGTCTTTCTCTCTTTCTTAGAATCAAGTTCAAGAATCCATGTATATGAATCAACTGCCACACCATTGGGCTATATCCTCAGCCCCAAAAACCATCTCCTGCTCACTATCAGATCTAGGGCAGCATCAGGATTAAGTCAAAACCTTCATAGGTAGCGGTTGGTTGACTGAATGGATGAAAGTCTGTCCATTTCATGTAACAACATCTATCAGCCATGCAGGAATTATGAGTAATCAATCATTTGGACAATTAAAATATCCAATAAAACTGTATCACTAAAACTGTCTTATATATGTCCAGTTAACTGATTAAATTAACATTTAATTTCTAACTCCGGGAATGGGGCCATTAATATATGCTTTAGGAACTGAGAGCTAAATTACAGAGCTAGCCAATAAAAATATAATGATTTAAAAGGTACAAGAATCGGGTGTGCAAGTAGGTTTCATATTCTCTGTACAACAGGATGGTATAACAGTAAACAAGTAGGCATTTGGGATGAAAAGAACCAATATACCTTATTCATGCTGCCACGATACAAGTTTATAAACTGTCAGAAGTGAAATAGTCTTGAGAACTCATATGTCCACCTGCTCCTCAAACTGTTTGACTTCCTCTAAGACACCTGTCTGCAGGAAGCTGTCTACAGCTTTGAGAGCCTCACCCTTGTGGACTCCAGTTGGTCTTCCCTAAAACAGTTTAAGGAATGGGTAGGCAAAGTGGGTAGGACCTTACCATTTGCAATAAGTTGTCTAGATCAGTGCCTACTCCGTCCTGGTGAGCAATGCTTCCAGCCAACGTTCAATCTTAAATGTCTACGAAGGAATTCCTTGAAAGAGCTGGTTAGAGCTCCAATTCTCCTTGGAACCTTGTTAGCAGCTTTTTACCATTTTTCCTTTTTTACCAAGTCCTTTACAATCCTATTGTAACCTGCTTTATTATCTTTTAATTATACTGAGAACTGAAGTTGGAGGAGTGTTTGCTTACGTGCCTGTCTGCTTACCTGCCTGCCTGCTTACCTGTCTGCTTACCTGTCTGTTTTCCTGCCTGTCTGCTTACCTGCCTGTCTGCTTACCTGCCTGCCTGCCTGCTTACCTGTCTGCTTACCTGTCTGTTTATCTGTCTGCTTACCTGCCTGTCTGCTTACCTGCCTGTCTGCTTACCTGCCTGCTTACCTGTCTGCTTACCTGCCTGCCTGCTGCCTGCCTGCTTGTGTGCTTTGTAACATCATATCTGGTTTTACTGCATTTTATTTTAACCCATTCCTTCCATACTTTCCAGCAGAAGTAAACAGCACTAACACTCACATGAATGATTAAAATAAGAATCTAGGAGTCAAAGTTAGTCCCTCTCACTTCATAAATTCAGTCTGGAAGCCATCAGTATAAACTCCGTCTTCTTGGAGTGATGAAGCATCAGGTATCTGGTCTCCCACACTGTCCGTGTTCTAGCTGTCACACTCTTCAAGTGAACGATAACATGAGTCTTGTAAGCCATCTGAGCCTCCATGTTTGCTTTTACATCTATACTCCAGTCAGTAACAGCAACAATGTCCCTAACATAGTAACTCATCTGATATTGTTTTCCCCCTCTTATCCTGGGTCCCTGATACAATGTACACAATCAGCCTGTCTTCTTGTTCTCAGAAAACACAAACTAAGCTCTGCCCATTTTATAATTTATTCCATGTTATCTTCCCCCACAGCTGCATTTGCTCTCCCCATTACCTTACTTTTCTGCTGCCTTATCTAACCACAGTTGTACCTCCCTTCAAACACTGCTCCTTCATAGTACATCATTGTTTTCACAGAACGTGCACCTCCCAGAAATATACAACCTAGTGTCCTGGTTAGCCGTACTCACCAGCTTTCACAGCCTAGAGTTATCTGACAGAAGAAGCCTCAGTGAGGAACTGATAGATCAAGTTGCTCTATGGGGTTGTGTATGGGTCATGGTGTTTAGTACTAATTGATGGAGGAGGTCCCGGGACACTGTTGGCAATATTCCTCCAACAGGTGTTCCTAGGTTATATAAAAATATTCCATCTATACAAGAAAAATAAAAAAGAAACAGAAAACAAGACAGAGAATGCAAGTTGGAAAGCAGCATTTTTCCAGGTTCCTCCTGCCTTGACTCCCTACCCTAGTTTCTCTCAATGATAGATCGTGATCTGGAAGTATAAGCCGAATAGGCCTTTTCTCCCTAAGATGTCTGTCAGAGTATTTTATCACAGCAACATATATCAAACTAGAATACCCAAAGATGGTTTCCCTTGTTTATATACTTTATTACATACAATAGAATACAAATTCTTTAGTACTCACAGCCATATATGCATGTTTGCTACCTGTTCTAGTGCCTAACATACAGTTGCCAGTAATACTTATTACATTAATGAAGAACAGTGTTGTATTGTTTTTCTAATTGAATTTTTATTTTTTACATTAATTACAGTTTATTTACTTTGTATCCCAGCTGTAGCCCCTTCCCTCATTCCCTCCCAATCCCAACCTCACTCCCTCATTTCCTGCCATGCCCCTCTCT
Source organism: Pachyuromys duprasi (assembly GCA_028658305.1). NCBI lineage: Eukaryota > Metazoa > Chordata > Mammalia > Rodentia > Muridae > Pachyuromys > Pachyuromys duprasi. The sequence continues at coordinate 60,318,457 of CM053752.1, forward strand.
AAGTCCACTGATAAGGGAGGTCCTCCTCCTGTTCCATTCTGACCCTAGCATATCAGGACTCATCAGGACTGGCTACATTGTCCTCCTCTGTGGCCTGACAATTCTGCTCCTCCCTCATTGGGAGTGGTGAAAGAACCAGGGACTGAGTTCATGTCAGAGACAGTCCATATTCCCCTTACTAGGGTAACCCACTTAGATGTTGAGTGCCATGGGCTACCTCTGAGAAAGGTTTCTAAGTTATCTCCATGCATGATCCTTGGTTGGAGTATCAGTCTCAGAAAAGACCCTTGTGCCAGATATTTTGGTTCTGTTGCTCTCCTTGTGGAGCTCCTGTCCTCCTAGGTCTAACTATCTCCCCCTTCTTTCATATGATTCCCTGAACTCTGCCCAACGTTTGCTTATGAGTCTCAGCATCTGCTTTGATACACTACTAGGTAGAGTCTTTCAGAGGCCCTCTGTGGAAGGCTCCTGTCCTGTTTCTTGTTTTCTCTTTCGAATATTCATCCCATTTGTCTTTCTAAGTGAGGGTTGATCATCTTAACCCTGAACCTCCTTCTTGTTCAGCTTCTTTAGGTGTATGTTTATCCCATCTTATAAGTCTAGTATCCACTTATAAGTGATATACCATGTGTTGTCTTTCTGCTTCTGGGATACCTCACTCAGGATGATCTTTTCTAGACCCCACCATTTGCCTGCAAATTTCATGATTTCCTTATTTTTAATTGCTGAGTAGTATTCCATTGTGTAAATGTACCACAATTTCTGTATCCATTCCTCAGTTGAGGGACATCTGGATTGTTTCCAGATTCTGGCTATTACAAATAAAGCTGCTATGAACATGGTTGAACAAGTGCCTTTGTTGTGTATTTGAGCATATTTTGGATATGTGCCTAGGGGTGGTATAGCTGGATCTTGAGGAGTGCTATTCCTAATTGTCTGAGAAAGTGCCAGATTGATTTCCAAAGTGGTTGTACAAGTTCACAATGTTGTATTATTAACATGAAGGGTTTTTTTTTCATTTATGTTGAAAATAGGTCCTTTTCTTATACAGTATATCCTGATTATAGTTTCGTTGTCCTCTGTTCCTCCCAGTTCCTCCCCAATTCCTCTCTTTCCCTCTCATTAGAAAAAAGGGCAGGCTTTTAGGAGATAACAACTAAACATAACAAAATAAAATGTAATAAGATAAAAAAAAAACATATATGGAAGCTAGGCAAGGCAACCCAACAGAAGGAAAAGAGGCCTAAGAGCAGGCACAAAAATCAGAGACCCACTCATTCACACACTCAATAAAAATAGTAAACTGAATGCTATACTGTATAGGGAAAGGATCTAGTGAATGCCTGGGTAGGCTCTGTGCTCGCTGGTTGAATATCTGTGAATTCATAAGGGCCTTGCTCGGTTGTTTCAGAGGACTCGTTCTGTTAGTGTCCTCCATCCACTCTGGTTCTTACACTCACTCTTTCTGCCTCCACTTCCCTGGAATTTTGTGAGCTCTAAGGGGAAGGGATTGATGGAGACATCCCATTTGTTAACTATGTGTTCCAAGAACTCTGTCCCTGCATAATATCTGGCTGTGGATCTCTGCATCTCCTTTAATCTGCTGAAGGAAGAAGTTTCTTTGATGATGAATGAATAAGGCACTGATCTACGAGTATACCAGAATTTTTTAGAATAGCAGTGTTTTGTTTTACCTTAGATCTCTTAACTATCTAGTCTCTGGTTCTTGGTTACCCTAGCAATGTCAGGTATGGGTTTCATCTCATGGAATAGACCTTAACACAAATCAAACATTGGTTGGCTACTCCCACAATCTTTGTGCGACCATTGTTCTAGTATATTTTGTAGGCAGGATAAAAGTTTTGTGGCTAGGTTGGTGTTTGCATTTCTAATGCCTTCCTACAGCAAAGACATTAGAACATAGAGTAAAGGTACTATGAAGACATCAGCTCGACTTCTCCATATTCAATGAGTTGGTTAATGTGTTGTCCTCAGCAATGGGGCCTCTCTGTCAGTTTGCAGAGAACAACCATTGTCTTAGCAACAGTCTGGGTTGTTTAGGGATTCCCATGGGACCCCTTGGCCAACAATTCAATCAAACAATGCAGTACCAGTACTAGAAACCTCATTTGGTGAAAAAAAGATGGACAAACGGGACTCTGTCTGCCCCCTTTTCAGGAGAGTGCATTTGGATTGCCTTCACAGGTATTAGGTAGTTTTCCACACCATCCCTCAAATGCCCTTCACTTCCAGCTACCTCTCTCACATTACCTCCTTTATCCGTATCTCAGCAGTCATCACTTGCTTTAGTACTTTGTCTAGGGTTGTCAAATTTGAGTACTGCTTAGCTTGATAAGATCCGAAATTCTAGCTTCTATATGTTATCAGTGGGAACATGGGCAAGTTACTTCAAGTCTGAGTCTCGGCTTTCTTATCTTTAAAATTTAGATGCAAACAATGCTTGTGGCAGAAAGTGGTTTACATATTAAAGCACTACAAATCAATCCTTTAAATTGGTACCTTCAAATGTCTCTGTGTTTCAGATCTCTTATCTGTAAAATGCAGATACTGACAGTTCTTATGACATAGCATTTTTTATATATTAAACAAAAACACTACATATAAGAAGCTTTCAGGTAAGAAGCTCTTGAAATGTTAAGCTCTCAGTAAAGTTTACTGTTATTACTGTCAGTTTTCAGTTAACAGCAGTTATCATCTAAAAGTAAAAGTTAGGTTGTATTTCTCTACTACAAATCATGTGTTTTCATTCACAGTTATTGCATGAATATTCTAGCTACAGACACATCATAAAACTTCACAGGCACACAGTTACACAAAGCCACATGTGCTTTCAAGTGCGAAATAATATCTTTTTTTTTCTTTTATTTTCTTTTTTAATATAATTTATTTATTTTTATATCAATCACAGGTTAGGTTTTTTTGCATCCCATGCATAGCTCCCTTCCTCATTCCCTCCCACTCTCCCCATCGCTCCCTCATCTCCTCCCCCCCCTCCAAGTCCACCTACTGGGGAGGACCTCCTCCCCTTCCATCCTACCCCAGTTCATCTTGTCTCCTCAGGGCTGGCTGCAATGCCCTCCCCTGGGATCTAGCCAGGCTGTTATTCCCTGGCATGTATGGGGGAGGGTCAAAGAGCCAGCCATCAAGTTCATGACTGAAACAGTCCCTGTTCCCCTTACTAGGGTCTTCAGTTGGACACCGAGCTACCATGGGCCACATCTAAGCGGGGGTTCTAGGCCATATCCATACATGGTCCTTGGTTGGAGAAACAGTCTCGTAAAAGACCCCTGTGCCCTGCTCAATTTGGTCTTTGTGGAGCTCTTATTCTCCCCAAGTCTTACTAACTTCCCCTATTTTTATTATTATTCCCCGCCCTCTGCTGAAGGCTTGGTTGTAAGTCTTAATATCTGCTTTGATATATTGCTATATTGATTCTTTCAGAGGCCCTCTTTGGTATGCTCCTGTCCTGTTGCTTGTTTTATCCTCCATTCAATGCCCATCCCATTTATTCATCTAAACGAGCATTGATC
>CM053752.1:60322507-60342489 GCA_028658305.1 Pachyuromys duprasi
GCCTGGGATTCAAAGTACCTAACCTGTGATTGAGATAAAAATAAATAAATTAAAAAAAAAAAGACCTGATAAGCTAGGTTCAGATGGAAGGGGAGGAGGATCTCCCCTATCAGTGGCCTTGGAGCGGGGCATGGGAAGAGATGAAGGAGAGAGGGTGGCATTGGGAAAGAATTGAGGAGGGGCTACAGCTGAGATCCAAAGTAAATAAACTGTAATTAGTATAAATAAATTTAATTTTAAAAATCAAAAAAGTGGAAAATTATACAAACCTTCATAACAAAAGCAAACACTAAAATTCTCAATAAAATACTTGTGAACTGAATTCAGCTGCATAGTCAAAAGATCATTCATCATACCCGAGTGAGATTCATTCTGGGTGGTTCACTGTACCTAAGTCAATAAATGAAATGCAATACACAAATCGATTCAGGGAATAAAATCACATGGCAATCTCAATAAATACAGACTTTTGACAAAATCCAGTAGCACTTTATTTTAAAGCCTTGAAGAAATTATGGGTTGAATGAACACATTTCAACATAGTAAAAGCAATGGGAAGAAAATGAAAGCATTTCCCCTAAAATCTAGATTGAGAGAAGCATATGTTCTCTCCTCATTCTATTCAACACAGTTCTTAGAGTTTTAGCTAGAGGAAGAGAAGAAATAAAATGAGCACAAGCAGGAAAGTATAAAACTCAAGTCTAGCGATCTGCAGGCGACATGGTCCTCCTGTGGGATTCTAAAGAAGTAATTCCTACAAAGTAGCAGGACCCCAAATCAACATGTGAAGCATCACTAGCTTTTCTACACATCAATAATGAACACAATGAGAATGAAACCAGGAGAATAATCCATTCAAAATACCTCCCCCCCCCAAATAAACCCTGTCTGTGAGGCTGGGCAGATGGCTTCATAGGCAAGAGCACCCCTGCTCTTACAAGGGGATTCCCAGACCCACGTGGAAGACCATGATAGTCTGTAACTCCAGTTTAGGAGGCTCAACCCTCCCTTCTGGCCTGTGAAGATACCAGGGCTGTTCGTGGCACACAGACGAACAAGCAGGCAAATTACTCATACTACCTTGGAACCAACCAAAGAAAGTGAAAACTCTTCACCTGAATAAAGAACTTAAAGATTTCTCTCATGCTCACAGATTACTATAATCAATATCATGAAATTGTTATCAAAAGTTATCTAGAAATACAATACAATACCCATAAAACCCCAATTGCTCTCTTCACAGAAATGGAAAAGGCTACACTAAAAATCATCTGGAAGCACAAAGACTCTGAATATCCAAAGCAATCCTGAGTAAGACGGTACTGGCAGTAAGGAAATACCTAATTTCAGATTAAACCACAGAGCCGTAGCAGCAAAACAGAATGGAGATGACAAAAACTGACATATACAACAGTAAAATAGGAGAGAGGACTGAGAAATAACCATGTTAGGCTGCCATCACTTGATTTTCGATGTTTTTATTTTGTGATACTATAATACAATTACATCATTTTTCCCTTTTCTTTCCTTCCTCCAAACCTTCCCATGTACCATACCCTAACTTTGTTCTCTTTGAAACCCATGGCCTCTCTTTCTTCAGTTTTAGACACAGAGAGAGAGAAGAAAAAGAAAAAAAACGTGCTCAGTTCCTACAACATTGCTAACATGGAAGGCAGAGAGGCCACATAGCCTCAGTGATAGACAATGTACTACAGGCAACTAAAGAATGCTGTAAAAGTCTTTACAAAGACGCCACCAAGAGGGACCTAGAGAGTTCAAGAGCTCCACGAGGAGAACAACAGAGCCAAATGTCTGGGCCCAGGGGTCTTTTCTGAGACTGATACTCCAACCAAGTACCATGCATGGAGATATCCTAGAACCCCTGCACAGATGTAGCCCATGGCAGCTCAGTATCCAAGTGGGTTTCCCTAGTAAAGGGAACAGGGACTGTCTGACAGGAACTCAGTGGCTGGTTCTTTGACCTCCCCCCCAGGGGGGCCTGTCCAGTCTTGCAACACACAGAGGAAGACAATGTAGCCAGTCCTGAGGAGGCCTGATAAGCTAGGGTCAGATGGAAGGGGAGGAGATCCTCCCCTATCAGTGGACTTGGAGAGGGGCATGAGACGAGATAAGGGAAGGAGGGTGGGATTGGGAGGAAGTGAGGGAGTGGGCTACAGCTGGGATACAAAGTGAATAAACTGTAATTAATATAAAAAATAAAAATTTAATTTTAATAAAAAAAACAAAAAACCTCTCTGGAGAAAATATAACCTACTCATCAAATGATGATGGGAAACCTGAATGTCCATAGATAGAATCATGAGATCAGATCCCCTCTCCCACTGTGCATCAGTTGGGTCAAAACCCTTCATGTAAAACCTGAAACTGGCAACGGAGAATACTGAAGAAACAGGGAAACATAGAAACAGGACAGGACTTTCTGAAAAGCGCTCTAACCATAATCAGAACATGTGTCATACATGCATGAAACTGTCAAAGAAAAATTCAATAAAATGTTTTTAAGTCACTTTAAGAAAAAACAAAAGTGGCAAACGATGAGAAAGACATGTGACATCAAGCTCTGGTAAGTATACACACATGCATGCATGTGTGAATTCACACACACACACACACGCAAAGCTGTACTGAGTATTTCATTTTTTAATTTTTAACACTTTTATTTCATCTTTCATAATTTTGATGAAAAGGTCATTTGAACAATTATAAACATGTGTCAACGGACACAGAATACACAGATATGCAATATGTGACTATGACAATGTAAAAGAGAACATGTGTTATTTTTTTCACTTTCTGGAAGAAGAATCAAGTGAAAACATGTTCATGAACTACAATATGTATTGTTAAAATGCCCACACTCCCCAAGGTGACCTACAAATGCCACAATGCCACCACAAAAACCTGAATGCATTTCTCACTGAAAAGGGGAAAGAAAACTGCTGCTAAAATTTACATAGACCCACAAAAATGCTGTGATGGTTTTTATCTTATTATATTTGTTTTGTTAGGTTTTGCTGTGATCTCTTAGAAGCCTGTTCTTTTCTAATAAGAGACAGAAAGGGAGTGGGTCTGGATGGGAAGGGAGGTGGGAGGCAATAAGAGGAATAGAGGGAGAAGAAACTTTAACCAGGATACATTGTATGAGAAAAGACTGTATTTTCAGTAAAAGGGAAACATTTTTTTTAAAGAACAAAGTGATAGAAGCTATTGAAGAATCTGCTTTGTTGCAGACAAAAATCTAGGCAATTTTTTAGAAAGGCTGGTATCAGATACAAAGAAACTTGTGAAGAACTGATTTGAAAACATGGTCACAGACGTGTACATCTTTCAGTACTATAGGGGTCACAGCTGAAGCAACACTGTTTGATGTTGAAAAGGGCTGCGTCTGGCCAGAGCGCTGAGCTTACTGCTAGTTGTGAATGATTTCAATCATTTCATCATTGTGCAATCATTGTGCCATGCCAGTCTAAGGGGTAGGGCTGTAAATGCTGCAGAGAAGGCAGCCGAAGACTTCAAGAACATCTCTTAATTTTTATTTATTTATTAGTTATTATAATTTACTCGCTTTGCATCCCAGCTGTAGCCCCCTCCCTCTTCTCCTACTAGACCCACCCTCTCTCCCTCTTATCCCCCTATGCCCCTCCCCTAGTCCACTGATAGAGGAGGTCCTCCTCCCCTTTATCTGACCTTAGCCTATCCAGTCTCATCAGGACTGGTTGCATTGTCTTCCTCTATGGCCTGGTAAGGCTGCTCCCCACTCATGGGGGAGGTGATCAAAGAGGCAGCCACTGAACTCAGACCCTTACTCGGGACCCCATTTGGATACTGACCTGCCCTTGGGCTATATCTGAGCAGGGTTATAGATTATCTCCATACATGGTCCTTGGTTGGAATATCCTCAGTGTCCCCTGAGCCCAGATTTTTTGGCTCTGTTGGTCTCCCTGTGGAGCTCCTATCCCCTCCAGGTCTTTCTGTCTCCCCCTTCTTCAATAAGATTCCCTGAACTCTGTCCAAAGTTTGGTTATGAGTCTCAGCATCTGCTTCGATACCCTGCTGGGTAGAGTTTTTAGTGAAGGGGAAATTATTAGCAGAGTAAAAAATCTTCAGTGTGGTGAAACCTCCATAATGATGGACTCACTGTCCCATAGGACTTTCATCTATGAGGAAAGTAAGGCTTTAAAAATAGGATGGCATTTGTGTTTGTGGCTATTGTTACAGACTACGAAGTGATCTCCTGGTATCTAGAACAATGAGAACGTCCAGTCTTTTTACATATCCATATATAGTGATGAGTGCTACAGGAGGAGTAACAATGATGACCCAGATCCTCTTCCAAGATGCTCCCCCAAATTGTTTTCATTAATTTATTTATTTACATGCCTATTGGAGCTTCCCCTCCCTTTTCTCCTCCCTCTCAGATTCTCTATGCCCTCCCCTTTCTCCACAGAGAAGGGGATATTTCCCATGGATATCAACCTGCCTTGGCATATCAAGTGGATCTAGGACTGGGTGGATCTTTTTCTATTGAGGCTAGACAAGGTTGTTCAGTTAAAGGAAAGTGATCCAAAGGTAGGCAACAGAGTCAGAGACAGCCCCTGCTACTACTGTTAGAGGTCCAACATAAGGACCCAACTGTACCTCTGTTATATATCAGTTACATAGAGGGCCTAGATTTCTCCCATTCCTGCTCTCTGACTGGTGGTTCACTCAGTGTGAGCCCCTATGGGCCCATGTTAGTTGATTGTGTAAGTTTTCTTGTGGTGTCCTTGAATTCTCTGGCTCATTAAACCCATCCTTGCCCCTTCCATAAGATTCCTGGAGCTCCACCTAATGTTAGGCTGTGGATCTGTGTTTGTTTTCATCCACGGCTGGGTAAGGCCACTCAGATGATGGCTATTCTAGCCTTCTGTCTGCAAGTACAAGAGAATATTATCAACAGTGTCAGGGGTGGACTCTCTCTCATGCCATCAGATTCAAGTGGGGCCAGTCACTGGTTGGCCATTCCCTCACTTTCTGCTCCCTTTTTATCCCTGCACAGCTTAGAGGCAGGAAAAAACTGTGGGCAGAGGTTTAGTAGCAAGCAAGAAATCTAGGACAATGGAAACTCCCAGGAATCTATGATGGTGACCGTAGCTAAGACTTCCAGCAATAGGGCACATGAAATATGAGACAGTCACCTCCTGTAACCAAGCAAGACTTCCGATGGAAAAATGGAGATACTAACAGAGCTCCCCCAAATGTTTATGCCAACAAAACTGAGACATATCGTTTATAGATGCATTTAACACCTACTATCTGCAATGACCTTTGCACTGGGCCATTGCTGCAACTAAACAGTATACAAAGCATATTGCTGCAAATCTGGAAGAATTGCAACTTCAGTGACTACACCAAGAACTTTGCTGGAGCTCAGGCTAGTGTCCCTAAAAAGTATATGAATGGGACCCAAAGAAGACACTGAAAATGTTCACTTATGACTTCAAAGGATTTCTCAACGAGGAGCGTCCAGAACACTTTCAGCCAGAGCCTGGATGAGGATGACACTGAGGAGCGCCGAGGTGTGGTTCCTGCGGAGCTGACTAATGAGGAACTGAGGCAGGAACAAGCGGCTGAAAAACAGGCCTAAGACTTACACAGAAGGCTCATCGGGTGTTTCTTGTGGATTTCAGCAAGCTCCTAAGGTGGAGAAAGAGGATCCGTTTTCATTACTACAAAGAAATGTCCAGAGTGTAAATATGTGAGGGAGGATGAAAGGAAACTCCTGATAGATTTATTTCTGAAGAGTAACACCTCCCCCATGAAGATTGTTAGGAAGGTCCCTGAGGAGGGATTCCAAAGCAGGGTGTGGTTCTCACATAAGGTGACAGTTGTACTCCACCTGTTTTTACCCAATAAGGTGATTCAGAAAGAAAAAAAAAGGTCTGGAGGTAGAAGACAGCTATACTAATGACACCCACCTTGTGTAGGTTTAGGCTTAGGCATCTTTCCCTTTCTCTGTCTCTCTGTGTGTGTGTGTGTGTGTGTGTGTTCAATTTTCAATTTTAGACTAATTTTCAAATTTTCATTTGTGTGCACCACACACAGTGATCAGCATAATAATTGCTGATCACAGCATAATAATTGCTGATCACTAATTCATCTCTCTCTTTATCCCTTATTCTGATTGTTTTCTCTCTCCTAACTAGTCCCCTCCTACTTCCATGTCTGATTTCTTCACGCAGGTCTTCTGCAGGCAGCCGCATTGTGGCATGTTCATGATTGCAGTGGACACAGCATATCCAGAGCTGTGCATATTTCAGAGCACTCCCTCCCACACCCTCAGTCATGTGATGGCTTCCATTCCCTACCTCTTGTGCAACCTCCATCAACAATAAAAGGAAACATTTATATACTCATTTTTAACCAAAAGTTTTGAAAGGACAAAACATACAAAAAAAAAGCTTATAAAAGAAAAAAATCTATAAAAAAACATTTTCTTGTGGCTATAAGATGTTTGCATAGCTCAAGAGTCAAATGGCTTAAAGTTTATAAGATAAAATTACAGTAAGCTGAAGTTAATTTATCATTAACTATTATTAGTATTTTAATAAAATTTATGTGGCACAAGTGTGCAGTGTTTGTACAGTCTGGGGAGTAACAGTTAAGACTTCACAGACCCTGACCTATTATTCACTGACTCACTCAAGGCAACATCATAGTAAATATCCTTCTCAGACTTTCATGTTTGGTTTATGCTGTTGTAATAAAACACCATAACCAAACTGACCTGGGTGGGAAACGCTTTATTTCATCTTTCCTTTCCAGCTCACAACCTAGCTATCCACACAAACCAAAGCAGGAACTCAGAGGAGAAACTTCAAGCAAGAACTGAATCAGAGACTGTGGAGTAGCAAGGTTTACAGGATTGTTTTCCCTGTATCACATTCAAGGACCATTTTCCATAACCCAGGCCAACTCACAGTGGACTGGGCCCTCATACATAGATTAGCAACCAAAAAATTCTCACAGGCCAATCTGATGGTGACAGTGTGAGGTCCCCTCCTCCAAAGTGTATTTAGTTAAAAACCAGTATTAGCCATCACAGCAAGTTATCATGTTTGGGTTTTATACTACACCTTTTCTATACGTATAGATGTTTATATACACCAATACTTATATTGTATTACAGTTCCCTAAAGATAGTTTTGTAAGCAAAAAGCAATAGGATAGGCTGTGAGTCTCAAGTGCATGGCAACCTATACCAGCTATGGCAGTATAATGACACTCTGGTGTTTGTCCAGCTGTAAAATCAACTCGTGATACATTCCTTATTATTAAGTTTTACCCCGAGTTAATAATTCTAAAGCTGAAAACATGTGCAGTATGAATCAGCGCTACTTATATCCATATGAGATGTCTTAGAGTGTTGAAAAAGTCCTAAGACCTGTTCCTAAGACTTATTGTCCATATCATGTCACTTAGGAAGCATCTCACATTATTTTACTTGGGGAGTCTTGTAGCCATTATTTGAAATTTTAAGAAACATGCATATGCATAAAACCTTAAAAATATTGTTTCAAACACTATTTTAATGGGGACAGAAAATTATCTGATTCTATATTAACAATGTCAATATTAAAATTTCTTAAATCATCTATAAGGGAGTCCATTATTAGTGTGGTTCTAAGTTTTACACAAATCTGCCCATAACTATGTGTGTTACTTTACTATTATCTTTACTATATTTTACTGTATTTCTTTACTATTATGGTCCAGATATTTTCTACTCAGTAAGTACACCTCACATGTCTTATATTCTTCATGCTTTAGAGCAATTATTTATGTCAATAATTACCCTTATTATCCTTTCTCCGTCTCTTTCTTGCCAAGGAAGAACTCCTGAAGGCATTTTCTACTCTCTCTATAAAATGCGTATAGAAATAGATGTCTAGAAACTACCATGCATTTATTAAGGGCATGTAAATAATGCTTGCTTGCACTACTAAGATCTACAGAAACTCAATAAAGGATACATTGGAGAATTTTGAAGAAGGAAAAGGAAGAGGAAAATCATTATAATCACAATTTGCAGATGGGAAAAAATGTCTTTATCAAAGGCTGAATTAAGAGAACATGGAAATCACAAGAGGTAGAAAACAGGGAATAGGTCAGGAGCCTACCACAGAGGGCCATTGAAAGATTTTACCCAGCAAGGTATCAAAGGAGATGCTGAGTCTCATAGCCAAACTTTGGGCAGAGCGCAAGGAATCTTATGAAAGAAGGAGGAGATAGGAAGACCTGGAGGGGACAGGAGCCCCACAAGAAGAGCAACAGATCAAAAATTTCTGGGCACAGGGGTCTTTTCTGAGACCGAAACTCCAACCAAGGACCATGCATGAAAATAGCCTAGAACCCCTAGAATCCCTGCACAGATGTAGCCCATGGCAGCTCAGTCTTCAAGTGGGTTCCCTTGCAATGGGAACAGAAACTGTCTCTGACATGAATTCAGTGGCTGATTCTTTGATCATCTCTGCCTGAGGCAGGAGCAGCCTTACCAGGCCACAGAGGAAGATGATGCACCCAGTCCTGATGAGACCTGATAGGCTAGGGTCAGAGGGAAGGGGAGAAGGATCTCCCCTATCAGTGGATTTGGAGAGGACCATGTGAGATGAGGGAGAGAGGGTGAGATTGGGAGGGGAAGAGGGAGAGGGCTACAGCTGGGATACAAAGTGAATACAAAGTAATTTATAAATATATAAGTAAATTTTTTAAGTGAAAAAAGAGAACATAGAATTTTTAAGGGCAAAATGAAAGAAGAAACAAATTTGGTTGTTTTTGTTCTGTTTTGTTTTGTTTTAATAAATAGCAATAGTCAATGTGATGTTACAAAGCATTTTCCCTCTTTGTCACACCAGGGACAAAATGCTCTTACGTTTAGGTTAGATACTGTTTTCTTTTCACTGATTACATTGACAGTTATTTTTCTCTGCACTGATACTTTGTAAATATCGGTCCTTGAACAATATGAAAAGATTCTGAACCTGATTCATTACAATAGATAATAAGCTATTGTTATAGACCAAGTTGAATGAGGAAGAATTGCCCTCTCTAGAAACAAAAGGTCTTATACAGAAAAACTAAATTCACTAGTCAAAAATGACTAGCTAGGGACAGGAGAGGCTGGAAGGATGGTTCAGCAGTTAAATGCTCTTGGTCATAAAGAGCAAAGTTCAGATCCTAGCACTTTCATAACAAGCTGGGAGTTCTACATCACTTATAACTCCATCAGCAAGGGATCTGATGCCCCATTTTATCCTCTGCTCACTCACAGGCACATGCATCTTCACACACACATATGTGCATGTACTCACACAAACACATGAATAAATAAATTTAAAATGACTATTAAAAAATAAAAAGGAACAGAAGGAGTGAAAGAGGACAAGAGAGGTTAATAGTGAACAAACAAACATAATCAAAATATATTATATGTTTATATAAAATTATTGTAATGAAACTCATTAACATGAGTTGTTTTTTTATAATCACTAATGAATTGTTTATCCAATTCCAAGTCAGCCCTGGAGACCTCAGATTGTCAAGAGAATATAGCTCCCTTAGGCCACAGGTATAAACTCCCTGGTGAGGAAGAAACAGAGGCTTTAGTTGACAATCACCTTGACCAACTGCACAGAGAAAATCTGGCAGCAATGCCAGTGTGGGCAAAAGAAAGCAAATATCATTTTTCAGCATCAGCTGTAATCCCTGCAGTGTGAACAGGAAGCAGCAGAAGAAAAGGGTCAGAGGCAGAGTCGCAGCATGCTTGCCCAAAGCCCAGAGGATGCACTTCATCATGGGTGAGGGGCTTCTTTTCGTTTGACTGAGTGCTTCCTGGGAAAGAAGGTAAAGAGCAAGTAATTGAATCAACTAATGGCTGGCATGTGTTATCACAGCCATTTGGTTGACCTCACCCAGAGCCTTTCCTATGTGGAGAATTTTGCATGAATTTGCTTGTTTGATGCTTGCAATACTGCACAGCTGGCTCTATGCTTTTCCTAACTCTGTTTTCAGGCTTTAAATACTCATGGATTCAGAGGAGCTTTTAGAGATAATGCCTAAAATTAAACCCACACCTTTGGCTGATTTGCTCTCAATTGTTTTATACTGTATAATAAGCACACAAATCAAAACTAGAGCTTTGATATTGGTACAGTGCCCAGATGGCTATATGGCATTTTCTCAGATCTTTAGGCACATTGCAATAACCAGCATGTTAGCCAAGATATCAAATATCCATCAGAGAACTGATTCCATACAAAGCTCTCTCACATTTGGCCCTTATAAACACACCACCCCAACCACCTACTAGTTATAACTCAAGTCAATCACTGGTCCCTTCTTTACTTTAAAATCTTACTATCTTGGTAAGGTTATAAGTAAAATTATGCACTATATGACATTTGAAAATTAGATGTTGCCATGGAGAGTCACCATTTGTCCCTGTTTCTTTCTTTCTGAGTCTATGTGCTATTTCACAGTACAGTGTAATGTGATTTGTTTAACCAACAGTTTGCTAAAGAACATTTTAGCTGTTGACACTTTTAAATTATTGTCAATGAAGCTTCTTTGAAATTTTTGCACATTTTGATATGAGCATAAGTTCCGTGTAAGCAAAATTGGCTAGGAGTACAGGAACTGGACTGTATGTTTGGATTCCTTAAATACTACCAAATTATTTTTGCAGTATAGTTACGACATCTTACATTCCCACAACAATCTGTAAAAGACCCACAGCTCTGCGTCTTTGCCAGCTTTAGATTTGTCACTGTTTGTATGTTCGTGATGATGATGGCTGTGCAGCAATAGCTCATAATGCTTGATGTGATTGTATCCCAACATGCTGGAAATTCACATTTTCTTAATGGCTAATCAGCCTGAGGAGTTTTCATGTATTCACACATGTGTTCCTCTGGTAGTCTTTTCTTATATTTTAGTAGATTTCTAATTTGATTTTTCTTTTCTTCTGTGAATGATGGTTGGGTTTTTTTTTCTTTCGGTTTAGATAGAAAATCTTTTTCATCAAATTTACACTAAGGCCTTTCACCTTCTTAACCAGGTTTTTAACAAAGCAAAACTTTTTAATTTTCAGAATTTAATTATTTGTTTATTTTCATTTATCTATTTTACTTTGTACATCATGGATAAGAATTCCTCACTAGACACAGGACACAAAACTTTCCCTACTTTTATGTTTCATGACTGTATTTCTGTTTTTAAACGTTTTATGTATTCTGAGTTATATTTGTATAGTATGTGGTTTGAATCACGCACATATCATCATCTTAATGATAGTCAAATAATCTAATAGTATCCTTTTTTCAATAACTTCACATCTTTATCAAGGCTCTGTTAGTCTCCTTATGGAGCTCCTGTCCCCTCCAGGTATTTCTATCTCCCCTTCAACCATAAGATTCCTTGCACTCACCAGTCCTGATGAAAACTGATAGACTAGGATCAGAGGGAAGGGGAGGAGGACCTCCCCTATCAGCAGACTTAGGGAGGGGCAGGGAGGAGATGAGGGAGGCAGGGTCATATTGGGATGGGACTAGGGAAGGGACTACAGCTCAAATACAAAGTGAATAAGCTGTAATTAATAAAACAATAAATAAATTTTATAAAAGAAAAAAAAAAAGAGTCCCTTCACTCCTCCCAAAGTGTGGCTATGAGTCTCAGTCTCTGCTTTGATGCACTGCTGGGTAGATTTTTTTCAGAGGACTCATTGGCCAGCTCTTTGATCACCTCCCCCTGGAGGTGGAGGGGCAGCCTGGCCAGGCCACAGAAGAAGACAATGCAGCCAGTCTTGATAAGACCTGATAGGGTAGGGTCAGATAGAAGGGAAGGAGAGCCTCCGCTGTCAGTGGACTAGGGGAGGGGCATAGAGGGAGAAGAGGAAGGGAGGTTGTGACTACGAGAAGATAGGGGTGGGACTACATCTGAGATAGCAAGTGAATAAATTGTAGCAAATAATAAATCGATAAGAAAAAAACACTAGTGAACGCACCTGTGTGTAGTTTACTCCTGGGCACTCTGCCGTGCTTCCGGTGTGTGTTTGTCCCCCAGCTTTAGACTGTCCATTAGCAAAGTAGCATTAAAAGTGCTGAAGCAAGTGGAGTGCCACATGCAATTCTTTCTCCATTTTTATTTGTTCCTTGAGAGTTTCATACAGTGTGTTTTTAACACTTTTACCCGTTCCCAAAACGCCTCGAAAATCCACAGCCCCCTAACTTACTAACCTAACCATGCCCCCGACACACACACCTTTAAAAACCTATTAAGTCTAATTTGTCTTACCCAATTACTTCTGTATGTGTGCTCATCTACTAGAGCATTGTCAGCCTACCAGGGGCCACACCCAGAAGGAAAACCGACTGCCCCTCCCTCAGCAGCTATCAGTGTACCAACAGCTCTTCAACTAAGAGTTGACTGCTCGCTCACCTCCTGTCTTCACGCTTGAATTCTCCCTGGCTTGATCTAGCTCAAGTCCTGTGCATGTTGTCACAACTGACTGCCCTGTTGTATCCCGAGGACAGTTTCCTTATTGCTATCCAGTGCCTCTGGCTCTGACACTCTTCCTGCACTGTTTTCCTTGATAATCCCGGAGCATGGGAGGAGAGTTGCAGTACAGATGTACTAGCTAGGGCTGAGGATTCTGCAGGGTTTCGTTCTCTGCACCTTGATAAGTTGTGGGTCTCTGTTCACAGCCACCTGCTGCATTCAAAACGTTGCTCTGCTTAGAGTCGAGAAGTGCATTAGTCTCAGGGTATAATGGAATTTAACGGAAATGTTAATACTATTTCAATTCTGCAAAATAAGTGTAGCAGGTTCTGTATTAAGGTGTATAACCCACATAGCCACAGACTGGCAGCCCATGACAAAAAGCTGCAGGGATTTGACAACCCAAATGGTAGGTGTCTTGATTCATGCACTTAATTAGTTTTTATTAACTGGTTTAGATGTCCTAACTTTTTTTTCTTCAGCATCAATTTTTGAATAATGTTTGAAAATTAATAGGAATTGTCATACCTGTTTATCAATTTGAGAACACTCATAATTCATTGTGTTGAGTGCCACAACCCATGAACAGTGCTAATTTTCAATGTTTTTTATTTCTCATCAATATTTTCTAATTTTCTGTATGCTAATCTTATGTATATTTGATCATGTTTACACTTAAACATTTTTTTCAGCCACCACTAAAGATATATTTTAAGTCTCAATTCTCACCAGGCTATAGCTAGCATAGAAATGCTATTGGTGTTCACATGATCATTTTTCATTCTGAAATGTCTTCAGCTCCTTAACATATACTATTGTGTCTTTTGCAAGTAGGACAGTTTTATAGCTGCTAAAATGTGTTAATTTATACGCCTAGGCACTAGGAGAATCTTCAGAAGTATTATGAATATCCTAACAGGGAGGGGGGAGAGTTCTTCACCTTGATCTTAGGAGGCAAACAATTAGTTTTTAATCATCAATAATGCTACCTGTAGATTTTTTTCCCATCAATTTAAGAACTAATATAGGAGTTTTTCTTACAATAGTGAAGAAGTGTTGAATTTTTCCAAATGTCTTATTCATGAATTTATTTATTCTTATTCTATCTGTTGTGAATATATTTGATTATGCTGTTTCTTTCCCATATCTGAAATCAGAGTAATAGTGGGCTGAATTCCATTTGATCATGTATGTAATTCTGCACATGTGTCCAAAGTAAACTTCTGATATATTTTTTTTTAATCTTGCTTCTACAATGCAGCCACTCTTGATGAGACCTGATAGGCTAGGGTCAGATGGAAGGGGAGGAGGACCTTCCCCTATCAGTGGACTGGGGGAGGGGAATGGGAGAAGAGGGAGGGAGGGGCGGAGGGAGGGCAGGATTGAGAGGGGATGAGGGACGAGGCTACAGCTGGGATACAAAGTGAATAAATTGTAATTAATAAAATATTAATTAATTAAAAGTACATAAGATGTAGAATAAAAATCTTGCTTCTGTACTAATGTGAGATTCTGTGCAGTAGGTTTTTTTTTCACACTATCAATATTTGGCATTGTGAGTATTAAGGGGTAATTCAGTCAAGATAAGTCACAAATCATCTTTCCACATAGTGTTTAATTCTGGTAAATTCTCAGGAACATTTTTCAATTACCCTTATTTATTTTGTGTGCCTCTATGTGTTAGTATGTACACTTAGAGTATGATTTGTTCCTTCATAAGTAATTTCTTTAATTATATATTTTACAGGTATAAAGGTCTATTTATACGAATGATGATTATGTTATTCAAACAATAATTCGACTCTGTAGAGTTTGCTACAGAATGAAAACAATACCTGTGTTCGACACTAGCACATATCCCTCAGTGATTATATTCCGCTATTTTCTGTAGAGGGTGTGTGTCGGTTATCTGGGTTCTCTGAGTCCTGGAGATAATACGTTTTTCTGTAGTTTCTGCTTTCTCTGACATTGTTTGTTTCTGTCGTCAGGCTTCAGATACCTTGTGACCTGTTCTGGGTACTCACAGTGCAACAGAATCACTGTTGTTTGTGGTGAACTGATGGCCTGTAAGTTACAACCAAACATGTAGCTGGTGATCTGCTCTTCAGGGGGCTCAGAACCAGTGCTCACTGTTTTTAATACACCCTCCTTTCTGCTCCTAAGACATCTATCAATAGAAATCCCTGAACTTTTTAGGGGTTCTACAAGGTAATGTAGTCAATCATAAGCTTTCCCTGTTGCTGGCCTAGCCCTGGGTCTTCTTGGCTCCCTAAACCAGTAATCAACAACCACGAATCCATCTTCTGAGGAATAAACATGTACTGTTGTTACAAATTCCTATACTTATGACTTTTACTTCAAAAACCTTTGTTGTGCATTTTATTGAAATAAAACTCCTTTGAGGCAGACAGGGACTGGAGAGATGGCTCTATGGTTTAAGGCCCTTGCTGCTGTTCCAGAGGTCACAGTGTATATACCTCAAACTGCAGGGTATCTGGCTATGTGGGCACACCACAGACACACACGAACACACACACACACACACACACATACACTAAAAATATTAAAAGAAATCTTTAAGAAACAAAATAACTATAAAAAGGAAAATCCCTAAGATTCAGTGGCATAAAACAATAGAATTCTCGGTCCCATCAAGTGCGATGGAAGACCTGCATTGTAGGAAGAAGAACTACTTTAAACTTTATGTGCTCCCCGGAGTTCAACTCTGGAAACATTTCACAAGGAAACACCATTGAATCATCATCTAAGTTGTAAAAAAAAAAAAACCATCAGGAAGCCTCCAAAATCGTGTAGAACTTAGAAGTGTCTCAAGCAAAAGTTTTCATACTCTACTAATTTCAAGAGTTTGAAGCACAACTGACAGACTGAATAAAAAAGATAAATGTGTAAGAATTAGATAGGCTCTTGAGAAAGTCAAAATTATATTTATATATTGTCATACAGAGTAGAAGGTATGAGATTTGTATTCCTTAGAGTTGTATAATCAAAGTCAAATTTTTCCATGAACTATTCTTTACTTTAAATGAATCTATTACTAAAATACATGTGAAAATCAATAAATCCATTTGTGAGTCTTTATTGCAGATGTCAAAGTAAAGGATGGAGTGAAAAATAAGAATTTTTCTTAAATATAATGAAAAATTTTCTTTCTTATTTTGCTCTTTACTTGTATTTTCTACCTATAGACCCTTAGTAGCCATGACACAAGGAAATAGCACCAAAGTCACTGACTTCTATCTTCTGGGATTTGGAGTCCAATACAACATTCAGTGTGTCCTCTTCGTTGTGTTTCTTGTCATCTACGTGACATCCATGGTGGGTAACACTGGGATGATCCTCCTCATCAACACAGACTCCAGGCTTCAGACTCCCATGTACTTCTTCCTGCAGCATCTGGCTTTTGTTGACATCTGTTACACATCTGCCATCACCCCCAAGATGCTGCAGAACTTCACAGTAGAAGATAAATCAATCACTTTTCAGGGATGTGTAATACAGTTATTCATTTATGCAATATTTGCAACCAGTGACTGTTACCTCCTGGCTGTTATGGCAGTGGACCGTTACATGGCTATCTGTAATCCCCTTCGCTACCCCATAATCATGTCTCGACAAGTCTGTATTCAGTTGGTGGCTTTTTCCTATCTCATGGGATCAATAAATTCCTCAGTGCACACAGGATTTACATTTTCACTGTCTTTCTGTAAGACAAAAATCAATCACTTCTTCTGTGACATTCCTCCAATTGTCACTCTTTCATGCTACAACAATGACACTAACTTCATGCTAATTTTGGTTTTTGTTGGATTCAACCTGACATTCACTGTGTTGGTCGTCATCTTCTCCTACATGTACATCATGGCTGCCATCCTAAAGATGTCCTCCGCTGCAGGGAGGAAGAAAACCTTCTCCACATGTGCCTCCCACCTGACAGCAGTCTCCATTTTCTACGGAACCCTGGCTTACATGTACTTACAGCCTGATTCTGACAGTTCTGAGGAGAAGATGAAAGTAGCCTCTGTGTTTTATGGCATTGTGATTCCTATGTTGAACCCTCTGATCTACAGCTTGAGGAACAAGGAAGTAAAAGACGCTATAAAAGCCACAGGGAAAAAGTTCTTTAAATTGGATTTAAATTGTTAAAGTTCAGTACATCATAATACCCAGTAGGAGTATGTTACTACAATTGCAATTCATCTAGAATGTTCATTGACTTTTATTGCAGCTCATTGAGTAATTCTGAAACTAAAAACACTGATCTCTGAAATCACATCCAGAGACTCTTTCATCCATAGAACATTTTAAAACAGCTCGGACTTCTGATGAGTGAAGTGTGAAGTATTCATGGATCTTATTCAAATACCAAGAAGTAAATGTATGTGTGAACAGTCTTATTTCAAATGTATTTTAAATACATAGAAAATCCCTACTTGTACGCTGTCATTATCAAAATTAGAGCTCATTATATTCCCATTATTTAAAGAGTTCTTTAAAGTATCGACAATGAGATCCATGGACAATTCTGTTCAAATTATTGCAAATAATCTCAATGTTAAATAAGCTTTCCTGATGGCAAAGCATCTTTTTACCCAACCTCTCATCTTTACTCAATATTTGTACATTTGTTACCTTTCCTGATAATTGAAAGTACTTATTTATGTCATTGGTCATCCTCTTAATTTAATTATCTACATGTCTGGGAAAGGAAACTACTGAGAGATACCCTATTTCTGTCTCCAACAGAGAATATTTTTTTATTCTTTATTTCTTTACAATTTATATCCCAATTGTAGCCCCTAATTTTTAAATGAATTAATCTAAGAACCTACTGGTAAATATCAATTTTAAAAGGCAGATAATCTATTTTATTTAGACAAAAAGCTATAAACTACAAAAAAAAAAAACACTAGCTGGGGATTCCAGTAGAGCCAGTGGCCCCTCTGAGTCAAAACTGACTGTTACTAGGAAAGCTATGATACCATATTACATAAGGTAGTATTAATGATCTTAAGTAGTGTAGGAAAGAATCAAACATCTTAAGGAATGCAGAACAGCAGATTGCCACCATTTAATCTCTGTTAAGACAAAATACCCATACCCTCTAGGTTTATTAATTTTAAGAAACTTACTAGTTATTCATTGATACACATATTTTATTATTCACTTTACATCCTTGTAGCGACATCCTACCTCCCTTCCAAGTCCCACCCCTTTTCCCTCCCTCTACCCCTCCCCAGGAGTGGTATAGCTGGGTCATAAGGTAAAGCTACTCCCGATTTTCTCAGACAGTGCCAGATAGATTTCCAAAGTGGTTGTACAAGTTTGCACTCCCACCAGAAATGGAGGAGTGTTCCCCTTTTCCACACCCTCTCCAGCATGTGCTGTCACTTGAGATTTTGAGCTTTGCCATTCTGACTGGTGTGAAATGGAATCACAGAATGGTTTTAATTTGCATTTCCTGATGACTAAAGGTGTTGAGCATTTCTTTAAGTTCTTCTCAACCATTCAAGATTCCTTTTTTGAGAATTCTGTTTAGTTCTATGCCCCATTTTTTAACTGGGTTATGTTGCTTATTGGTGTTTGATTTTTTGAGTTCATTGTGCGTTTTGGATATTAGCCCTTTGTCTGATGTAGGATTGGTGAAGATCTTTTCCAAATCCATAGGTTGTCTTATTGTTCTATTGACAGTCCTTTCCCTTACAGAGGTCCCATTTATTAATTGTTGATCTTACAGCCTGTTCTGTTCAGGAAGCTGTCTCCTGTGCTAAAAAGTTCAAGTCTCTTTCTTGCTTTCTCTTCTAATAGATTTAGTCTGGTATTATTGATACCAGTCTGGTTGAAGTCATTGATCCATTCAAATTTGAGTATTGTGCATGTAGATAAATATGAATCTTTTTGCATTTTTCTACATGTTGACATTTAATTAGACCAGTACCATTTATTGAAGATGCTGTCTTTTTTCTATTGTATGGTTTTGGTCCTCTGTCAAAAATTAAATTATTCTTAGATATGTGGGTTTATTTCTGGATCTTCAGTTTGATCAACCAGTCTATTTCTATGCCAGTGGCATGCAGTTTTTATTACTATTGCTCTGCAGGACAGCTTGAAGTCAGGAATAGAGAAACCTCCAGAAGTTCTTTATTACATAGGATTGTTTTAGCTATTCTGGGTTTTTTGTTTTTCTATATGAAGTTGAGAATCGTTCCTTCCATTTCTATAAAGAACTGTGTTGGTATTTTGATGGGAATTGCATTGAATCTGTAGATTGCTTTTTGGTAGGATGGCCATTTTCACTATGTTTAATCCATGAGCATGGGAGATCTTTTCATCTTCTGGTATCTTCCTCAGTTTCTTTCTTCAGAAACCTAAAGTTCTTGTCTTACAGGTCTTTCACTTGCTTGGTTAGAGTTGCAAAGGGTATAGTTTTCCTAATTTCTTTCTCAACATATTTTTTGTTTTTGTACAGGAAGGCTACTGATTTTTTTAATTAATCTTTTATCCAGCTACTTTGCTAAAGCTATTTATCAGCTGTAGGAGTTTTCTGGTGGAATTTCTGGGATCACTTACATACACTATCATATTACCTGCAAATAGAAGTATATTGACTTCCTCCTACCCAATTTGTATCCCCTTGATCTCCTTTATTTGTATTATTGCTCTAGCTAGTACTTCAAGCACTATATTGAAGAGGTGTGGAGAGAGTGGGCAGCCTTATCTTGTCCGTGATTTTGGTGGGATTGCTTTGAGTTTTTCTCCATTTAATTTGGAGTTGGCAATTGCCTTACTGTATGTAGCCTTTATTATGGTTAGGCATGTGCCCTGTATTCATGATCTCTCCAACAGTTTCATCATGAAGAGTTGTTGGATTTTGTTCAAGGCTTTTTCTACATCTCATGAGATTAGCATGTAATTTTTTTTTCTTTGAGCTTGTTTACATGGCCAATTACATTGATGGGTTTTTGTGTGTTAAACCATCCCTGTATCCCTGGAATGAACCTTAGTTGATCATGGCGAATAATGTATTTGACTTGTTCTTGGATTTGGTTTGTATTTTATTGAGTATTTTTGCATCGATGTTCATGAGCAAATTTGGTCGAAGTTATCTTTGTTGATTCTTTGTGTGGATTAGGTATCAGGGTGAGTATGGCTTCATAGAATGAGTTTGTCAATGTTCCTTCAGTTTCTATTTTGTGTAATAGTTTGAGGAGTATTGGTGTTAGCTCTTCTTTGCATGTCTGGTAGAATTATGTGCTAAAACCATCTGACTCTTTTCAGCTTCATGAGGTCCCACTTATTGATTGTTGATCTTAGAGCCTGTGCTGTTGGTGTTCTATTCAGGAAGAAGTCTCCTGTGCCAATGAGTTCTAGGGTCTTTCCCATTTTTTCTTCTAGAAGGTTTAGTGTGT
>CM053752.1:60342989-60378422 GCA_028658305.1 Pachyuromys duprasi
TGGTGGGACCTGGAAACGATCATCCTGAGTGTGGTATCCCAAAAGCAGAAAGAAACATATGGTATATACTCACTTATATAGACCTATAGGAAAGGAAGTTCAAGCTGAAATCTACACACCTAGAGAGGATATACAGGAAGAAGGACCCAGGTTGGTATGATCAATGCTTGTTTGAATGAACAAATGGGATGGACATTGAGTGGAGGAGACAACAAGCAACAGAACAGGAGCATGCAAAGAGGACCTCTGGGGGGGGGGGGGAGTCAATGTAGCGATGTAACAGAGCAGATATTAAGACTTGCGATCAAGCCTTTGGCAGAGGGCGAG
The DNA here is from genome assembly GCA_028658305.1 of Pachyuromys duprasi. Classification (NCBI taxonomy): domain Eukaryota; kingdom Metazoa; phylum Chordata; class Mammalia; order Rodentia; family Muridae; genus Pachyuromys; species Pachyuromys duprasi. The sequence goes on from CM053752.1 coordinate 60,343,317, forward strand.
AAGTAATGATAGATCTGGGGGAGGTTTGGGAGACTTGGGGAGAACAAGAGCTCCACAAAGACCAAACTGAGCAGGGCACAGGGGTCTTGTATGAGATAGTTTCTACAGTCAAGTTCCATGTGTGGATGTGGCCTGGAACCCCCGCTCAGATGGGGCCCATGATAGCGCTGTGTGGGACTGAAGACCCTAGTGAGGGAAACAGGGACTGTTTCAGTCATGAACTTGATGGCTGACTCTTTGACCCTCTCCCATACAAGCCAGGTAGTGACAGACTGGCTATATCCCAGGGCAGGATATTGCATCCAGTCCTGAGGAGACAGGATGAGCTGGGGTTGGATGGAAGGGGAGGTGTCCTCCCCTGTTGGTGGACTTGGAGGGGGTGGGGAGGAGGGAGATGAGGGAGGGAGTGGGAGGGTGGGAGGAAATAAGGGAGCAAGCTATGCCTGGGATGCAAAGTACCTAACCTGTGATTGATATAAAAATAAATACATTATTTAAAAAATGCTAAAAAAAAAAGAGTAATGGCAATGACAATAAAGAAATACAACAGCAAAAAAAAAAAAAGAATGACAGGAAGAAAGGGGTAGCTACACAGACAGAAAGATAATGTGCTTACCACCTTCGTGTGTGGTCACCTCTATAGCAAAATGCAGCCATACAGTTTCTGTGCTGTATGTGTTCATTGTTGCTCCATGAAAAGCATCTGATTTTATGGGGAAAGTAGTGTGACAAGAAATACATAGCATCCCAAGCATCCGTTATTACATGTCTCAGCTTTCATGCCTGAGACATGCTCTTGATTCTAATCAAGGTCACATGTCTTGAGGGGGTGTTGTGAAAAATGAAGCTTACTATTTAAAATGTCTGGTGTATCCCCTCAGCTGCCAGGGGTGGTATTGATGTGTTATCCTGCCTATCAAAAAGGAGTTGTTTACTTCGAGGATTTGGGCTTTGCATCGGAGTTTCTTATGGGAGTTTGGAATATTCTATAGCGACTTCAAACTCCAGAGGTGGAGGGGACTGGAGGTATTAACTTTTGGCCTGAATGTAAGTATTAACCTTGTTGCCAGCAGTGTGCCAAGCCCCAGTCAAAACTCTAGATGCCAAAGACACAGATAAATCCCTGGATTGACAATACTATGCACACATTCCTAATTGGTTTCAACTGAGCAACAGTTTTATATTTGGACAAATCTCAGGCATTGATACATGTATCTCTTCCTTTACCTGGTTCTTATTTTAAACCTTTTGATATAATAATTTTTCTTTTATATATACTATTTTCTGTGGTTTTATGTTGTAATCTGTAACAAGTATCATTGACTGGGTGGACTATGACAACAGTAATTCCTTTCTCATGGTTCTAAAACCTGGAATTCAAAAATATGTGTCAGAAGCAGTTCTGGTAAGAATTTTCTTCCTGCTCATGGTTATTCACGTTTCATTGTATCCTCATTTGGCCAAAAGGAGGCCTTCATGTTCGTTGTGTACTTACTCTCCAAAACTGGTGACACAGTGAAATAGTGAAGTTTGTTAACTCACAAATGTAAAGTCCATAGCATTGTATCTCTTGCCGCCTGAAATTCATAGCCACCCCACATGCAAACTAGCTTCTTTCCGTTTTAACAATGCCAACAGGTTTTCCACGTATCAACTTCAGAAGTCTAATGTTGAAATGTTTATCTCAATGTCATCTATATAAAATATAGGTTTTTCATGAAATTATTTATTCTAAAAATATTCTTTTCAACTATGAATTTGAGAAACTGGTCAGTATCTGCTTTCAAAATAACAACTGCTGGGGAAAGGAAAGAAGGCAGAACTGCCTAAAGGAGGCTCTTGGACCAGCCAAGATGAACAGAAGAGACTCCTTGATCTAGTAAGCTACACAAGCTGTACAGAGAGCTCCAGAGATGCAGCTTTCTTGAGTTGTCACCAGGCTGTTATGGAGACGTTGTTGCCTGTGAGCCATTCCTGCTTTTGTAAATAAGCCCTTACCTATATTCTGTTTGTTTCTTTGTTTAACATTTTTCTTTATAGTAGTAGTATTAGTATTAATTACAACTTAATAACTTTGTATCCCTGCTGTGGCCCCCTCCCTCATCTTCTTCCAGTCCCACCTCCCTCCTTCTCCCTCCCTCATGTCCCTTCTGTAGTCCACTGATAGCAGAGGTCCTCCTCCCCTACTGTCTGACCCTAACCTATCAGGTCTCATCAGGACTGTCTGGATCTTCTTTCTCTGAGACCTAGTTAGGCCACCTTGCCAGGGAGAGGTGATGTCAGAGACTGCCCCTGCTCCCCTTACAAGGGAACCCACCTGGCAACTGAGCTGCTTATAGGCTACATGTGGGCAGGGGTTCTCTTTCTTCTCCATGCATGGTCCATTATGTGTGAAAATAGGAAGAAAGTTTAGTATTTCCCAGCATTCCAGTCTACACTCTACATAAAAAGCAGAATGCACTTCTGAAACAGTATTTGCAATTCTCATAACACATTTGCATATCACCATACACCCTTGGCTTCCTACATGAGGGGTAGGATAGTGAGCCACTATCCTGCTATCACACTGTAATACAAGCCCATCCACACTGAATCACACTATGTGATTATTAGTTATTATTACTTTGGATTTAATCCGTTAAGTATTTATTTCCTCTTCAGTCGGACTATTAGAAAAATGTAGTTGTTCAAAAAAAAATCTGTGTGTTTGGACATACCGTGAAGGAGAAAAGATGGTAAATGTAAACAACACTGAAACATTTAACACAATCTTTAAATTAATGTATGCTCTATTGTGAATAGATGTTATTTATAAAATAATTGTGCTTTTGCCTATGTTTCATTGTCTAAACACAGTTGCTCCATATAGGGCCTAATAGTTTATCTTCTGACATTTCTGCGACATCACATCTACTTCCTCAACCATATTCTTATTAACAACACTATAAAATCACTGGTTTATACAAAAACAGAAATGTAAATACACTCACATAGATGTGATATGTGTGTGCATGTGTGCATGCAATGGTAAGAAAGACTTTCCAGCTGCAATTCCTACTCTGGAATAGTAGGAAGGGAAATAGAAATGCGTAATGGACCCTCAGAAAATATTGAATCACAGAGGTGAATTCTGACTAAGTTCGGGGGATAATTGCCTTTGGCCCCATAAACTGCCCTCTGAATAACTTGGGGGTGGGGATATCTGCCTTTCAAACTCACATTGAAAGACTTCTTCATGACCATCGTAGCCATCATATTTCCACCAATATATTAAATATGGTTTCTTAATCTCCAAGAGTACACAAATTTTCTCCGTATCACCCTCTATCAGTTTTGGAGTGGATTATTTTTTTTAGCAGCCTCTATTCACTACCCACAGCCAAAGCTGCTTTCCTATTTTAAAAACTTGAAGCAGATGCCCTTCACTCTGTGTAAAATTTTCTGTCTCAGAGAGTCTGGGCTGCTATAACAAGTTACTATAGCCTCGGTTGTTCTTAAGCAACGGGAGTTTGTTCCCCACAGATCTGGAGAATAAAAGCCTGAAATTAGGACTTCAACCTAATCAGGTTCTGGCAAGGTCTCACTTTTGAGTTACAGACTGAAAACTCTGCATGGTAACTTCACCAGCAAAGAGAGAGAAGAAAGGGAAATAGACCTTTCTTGTGGACTTTATAGGGACATAGACATATTTCTCATTCATTAGGGTCCGTCTTAAGACCTCTTGTACACCCAACATCTCTGTTTCCTATGTTGACACATTATAGGTCAGGTTTTCAGCATGGGCATTGAGGTAGGTGATGAAACACTGAAGTTCTGTGAGATATTCCAACGAATTGTTACGTCCCAGAGGAATTTTGGAGCATCCCAAATTTGCATTCAGTATATAGAATGTGCCCTTTTTGAAAAACAAAATCTTTTTATTAAAAAATGGTATTGAGAACAGACATTATGCTTTTTTTGCAGGATATACATGCAAATTCTTACAAATACTTTATCTACCTATCAGCATTATTTTAATGATCAAGAAATGTAACTTGATTTATTCATAAAACAAAAAGTAAATTGATGCTTCCATAGATATACTCATCCTATCAGTAATTATTTTTTAAAGTTGTAAGTGGTTTTCATGACCTATACTATGAGCCTCAACATTCTGATTAGATTGTAATGAACTTTCAATTAAAATCATTTGTTTTTAACCTTTGCTAACTGAAAGGAATATGATATTTATCTTTGAAACCAAAACTTATAATTCATAGCATATGGTAGATGTAAATCTGAGCCAATGTGTTATAAAAAGCTTCACAAGCATTGCAAGATATGAAGGCATCTAGTTTACAAAAAACACAGGTGTTTACATAATGAAGGCTGAGGTGAAATGGCACAATGAAACATGGGTAAGAACCACCAGAGGCATCCTGGAGTCATGGTATATTTGATTTTGAATTCATTTTAGTTGGTGCATGGTTTTATTTTTTCTTTTTTAATTGTTTTTACTTTTTTAAATTTTAATTTTTTATTAATTACAGTTTATTCATTTTGTATACTAACTGCAGTCTCCTCCCTTGACCCCTCCCAACCTTACCCTCCTTCTTCTCCACCCATGCCCCTCCCCCAGTCCATTGATAGGGGAGGTCCTCCTCCCCTTCCATCTGATCCTAGTCTATCAGTTCTATTCAGGACTGGCTGCATTGTCTTCCTCTGTGGCCTGGTAAGACTGAACCCCACTCAGGGGGAAGTGATCAAAGAGCCAGCCACTGAGTTTATGTCAGAGACAGTCCCTGTTCCCCTTACTAGAGAACCCACTTGGACACTGAGCTGCCATGGGCTACATCTGTGCAGGGATTCTAGGTTATCTCCATGCACGGTCCTTGGTTACAGTATCAGTCTCAGACAAGACCCCTGTGCCCAGATTTTTTTCTCTTTCTCTCCTTGTGGAGCTCTGTCCCTTCCAGGTCTTACTATCTCCCCTTCTTTTATAAGATTCCCTGCACTCTACCCAAAGTTTGGCTATGAGTCTCAGCCTCTGCTTTGACACCCTGCAAGGTAGAGTCTTTCAGAGGCCCTCTGTGCTAAGCTCCTATCCTGTTCCCTGTTTTCACCCTCTTCCAATGTCCATCCCATTTGCCTTTCTGAATGAGGATTGATCATCTTACCCAGGGTCCTCCTTCTTGCTTCGCTTCTTTAGGTGTACAGACTTTAGTATTATTATCCTATATTATATGTCTAATATCTACTTATTTTTAATTTTTTATTTATTACAATTTATTCACTTTGTATTCCAGCTGTAGCCCCCTTCTTTATACCCTCCCAATCCCACAAGTTCTCCCTCTTCACCTCCCATGCCCCTCCCCCAGTCCACTGATAGGGGAGGTCCTCCTCCCCTTCCATCTGACCCTAGCCGATCAGGTCTCATCAGGACTGGCTGCATGGTCTTCCTCTGTGGCCTGGTAAGGCTGCCTCCACTTTAGAGGGAGGTGATCAAAGAGCCAGTCACTGAGTTCATGTCAGAGACAGTCCCTGTTCCTATTACTAGGGAACCCACTAGGACACTGAGTTGCCTTGGGCTATATCTGAGCAGGGGTTCTAGGTTATCTCCATGCATGGTCTTGGTTGGGCACAGAAAAGACCCCTGTGCCCAGATTTTTTGGTTCTGTTGGTCTCCTTGTGGAGCTCCTGTTCCCTCCAGGTCTTTCTATCTCCCCCTTCTTTCATAAGATTCCCTGCACTCTGCCCAAAGTTTGGCTATGAGTCTCAGCATCTGCTTTGATACCCTGCTGGGTTGAGTCTTTTAGGGGCCCTCTGTGGTAGGCTCCTGTCCTGTTCACTGTTTTCTCTCTCTTCCAATGTCTATCCCATTTGCCTTTCTGAATGAGGGTCCTCCTTCTTGCTTAGCTTCTTTAGGTATAGCGATTTTAGTATATTTATCCTATCTTAGAGGTCTAGTATCCATTTATAAGTGAGTATATACTGTGTGTGTCTTTCTGCTTCTGGGATACCTCACTCAGGATGATCTTTTCCAGTTCTCACCATTTGCCTGCTAATTTCATAATTTCCTTGTTTTTAATTGCTGAGTAGCATTCCATTGTGAAAATGTACCACAATTTCTGTATCCATTCTTCAGTTGAGGGATATCTAGGTTGTTTCCAGATTCTGCCTATTAAAAATAAAGCTGCTATGAACATGGTTGAACAAATGCCCTTGTTGTATACTTGAACATATTTTTTTATATACGCCTAGGAGTGCTATAGCTGGATCTTGAGGAAGTGCTATTCCTAATTGTCTGAGAAAGTGCCAGATTGATTTCCAAAGTGGTTGTACAAGTTTACATTCCCACCAGCAATGGAGGAGGTTTACCCTTTCTCCACAACTTCTCCAGTATGTGTTGTCACTTGACTTTTTGATCTTTGCCATCTTCTGATGGGTGTAAGGTGAAATCTCAAGGTCATTTTGATTTGCATTTCTCTGATGACTAAGGACATTGACCATTCCTTTAAGTGTTTCCCTGCCATTTGATATTTCTCTATTGAGAATTCTCTGTTTAGTTCTGTACCCCATATTTATTTGGATTATTTGATTTGTTTCTGTTTAATTTCTTGAGTTCTTTATATATAAATCTACATACTTATGGGTACCTGGTTTTTGACAAAGATACCAAAACCATACAATGGAAAAAAGACATCTTCAACAAATGGTGCCGGTCTAACTGGATATCTACATGTAGAACATTGCAAATAGATCCATATTTATCACCTTGCACAAAACTAAAGTCCAAGTGGATCAAAGATCTCAACATAAAACCAGACACATTAAATTGGTTAGAAGAAAAAGTTGGGAAGAGCCTTGAACTCATTGTCACAGGGGACAATTTCCTGAACAGAACATCAACAGCACAGGCTCTAAGAGCAACAATCAATAAATGGGACTTCATGAAATTGTGGTCCTTACACACTGCTTAAGAAGCTGTGTATTATAAAGTTTCCCCTCTAGAACTTAGGAGATGCTTTCTCACATAAAGTCTTGATTTCCACACTACTACCCAACTAGTAACTTAAACTTCAACAAGAAACTCAAAGCTGAATTTTCTTTCTCCAGGAAATTCTTCTTCAAATTCCCTATGAATATGGTTTCATTTTTCACTCTAAGACTTCAGCCTGACTGTATGTTTTCTGAACTATTTCAGAACCTGTAGTTTTCTCAACTGTCCAAAGCACAGTGGGTAGGAAGGAAGCACTTTTGTGTGAATCCATTTGTATGCAGATTCTCAAGGACAGTTTTGCATGAGAAAATCTTGAGCAGTAATATATGACCCATATATCCAAATCAGTGTTTTATAAGAGAAGACATCAAAGGCTTCAAAAGGCAATTAGGCTATTTTTTTCTCTTTTCACTGTATCCAAATTAGTTTCAAAGACAATAGAATGTGTTCTTTGAAGCCACAATTTTTGGGGTGATATATGAAGAAAAATGGCTTCTGTAGAAACTGTTTTTTCATAATGTGTAGCCTTGCTGATGTTTTTGAAAGTGATTTTCCTAGCTAGCTAATAATCAAAAAGGTACAAAAGTAGAAAATGTTTACATAGTTTATAGTGAATTCTACAAGGGATTCTGGTAAACTATGAAGTATACATTGTCCCTCATTTGGACAAGATGTACCATCAACCCTCCTCCTCAATCTGATGACGTTTTTGTGAAAGTTAAAATCTCCACACACATATCATTATTAGAATGAATCCTCTTCTGGCATAAGAGATAGAAACTCACAATTCTGGAAGAGAGTTCCACAAAATATAGACACACGGAAGCACAGAGAAATCTGCAAAGTACAAATGTTCTAAAATCAAGTGCTGATGGGCCGTGAAACAAGATAGAGATTTTGTTGCTCTGTACTATGCGGGCATAACCAGTGCCACTAATATTCTGCATCATATGGAAAATTGTTGTCTCTTAGGCTATGTTAAATATGTGGCTGTCACTCTATCCTCCTTGTGGTTTATTTTCAGGCTATGATGGGGAAGGATGTCCAGAGCTACAGGAGACATTTTGGATCATGAGGCAACAATGTTGTGAGAAACACTAGAGAAATCACAAACATGCTAATCTTGACTCTCAAATAGTTGTTTTAAAGGAAAAATAAATCCCTGCATTCAAGCCAAAGTTTGCACTTTTATCATCAATTGAATTCCTAATTGAGATTGAAACCATCAATGAAGAATGTAGAAGGTCAGTTCAGCAGCCTTTTCTTCTTTGCTCAACTGCCAACTAAGCAAAGAGCCAGAAACTCAGAGAGGCAAGCTTTGTCTGTGGCCATTAAGTTAAAGGTTTAATCTTAGCAAAATTCAGGATAAATGAAACTCACAGTCTTATTCCTCAGAAAGTTACATGAAATATTCTAATTTACTAGAGTTCAAGTAGACTCTGCAGACGGATGCTTTTTTATTTTGAGTTTTTAGAAAAACAAAAAATCAAGCATAAATTTTTAAATAACAATAATCAGTGTGGTACTACAAAATTGGTTCATGTGACACTATCTGTCAAGCTAGATATCATATATCTTTAAATTTAGGATACAATAAGATTTTTTTGTTTAACAGAAGGCTATGTATTATTTTACCAATATATTGACGTGGATTTTATATACAACTAAACATGGGGCTATTTAACGTAGGCAAAGATGCTCAAATGTCTTCATAATGAGGGGAAAATGTTGGTGTTAGAGAACAATTCTTTGCTCTTACTCTCCTTTACTGTTCATATTTAAATCTATGCTTAATATTTTTAATAAGCATCAACTTTGTTACAAAAAGCAAGGAATGAATAGCATGAAAAAAGTTATCTTTTCCAGAAATAACATCTAATATCATCTCTAGAAAGTTTAAATTCAATTCAGCCAAAAATCACAAGAGAATATTGTTTATCCAAAGCTACCTCTGCCCCTGAAATCTCAGATTCTCAAGAGTCAGAGCTGATTCCTTAGGCCCCAGTAATAAGCTCCCCAAAGAGGAGAAAGTACTCAAGAGACACTTAGAGGGCACTCAGCATGCTCCAGCTGCAGGAGTGAATCTGGGCCCCTCTGGCGTAAGTAATGCAGGGCAACCCCCTGCTCACCACCAGTTACTCATCTCTGCAGTGTGTGAAAGAACTGGCAAAGCAAAGGACCAGTGGCAGAGTCCGGCATGGCTCACAAGATCAGGAGGGTAGTCTCCATCCCTGGTGATGTAATCAAATGCTTTGGGCTTGGAATCTAAGTGTTGTCGGGGAAATTATATGAATGAACATGAAAACAAACTTTCCCCATGATGAATGAACATGAGAACAAACTTTCCCCATTTACAAACCAATCAATATTATATGTCTTTAATGTCTTTAATAAGAGTTCCTTATGTACTGTAAGTGTGATTCTATTTCAGATATGTGTTATGAACGTATTTTCTCCCATGTACTATGCCTTTTAAGACTCTTAACTGGGATTTTAGCAAAAGTTAAAGATTTTCATGAGGCTCTGTTTACTTATTTATATATATTAGCCTACGTTGCCCAATTTTTCTCATTGTTGCATCTCATATAACATGATGAAACCTTTGTAAATGTTGTCTAAGAGCTCTCCACTAGCTTCTATGACTTAAAATTTTTATCTTACGTTGTTTTATTAAAAAGTCATCACTTTTTATTACTATGCTCATTTAGTATAAGTATTATCATTTATTACAATTAATTCAAATGTATCGTGGCTGTGGCCCCCGCCCTCATCTCCTCCCAATCCTACATTCCCTCCCTCTTCTTCCCCTATGCCCCTCCCCTAGTCCACTGATAGAGGAGGTTCTCCTCCCCTTGTATTTGACCCTAGCCTATCAGGTCTCATCAGGACTGGCTGCATTGTCTTCCTCTGTGGCCTAGTGAGGCTGCACCCTCTAGGAGGAGGTGATCAGAGCCAGCCACTGAGTTCATGCCAGAGACAGTCCCTGCTCCAATTACTAAGGACCCCATTTGGATACTGAATCTATGGGCTACATCTGAGCTGGAGTTTAGGTCCTCTCCATGCATTGTCTTTGGTTGGGGTTATCTCTGCAGGACCCCCAGAGCTCAGGGATTTTGGGGGCTCTGTTGATCTCCTTTTGGAGCTCCTGTCCCCTCCAGGTCTTTCTATCTCCTCCTTTCTTCATAAGAATCTCTGCACTCTGCCCAAAGTTTGGCTATGAGTCTCAGCCTCTGCTTCAATACCTCATCAGTAAAGAACCTTTATATTAGATCATATAAAAACCCAAGACAGAATTAAACAGTTGTTGAAGCCATCTGCTTCATTTAAGAATGTGTTTGTCTGTCTGTTTGTACGTTTAATTGTCTGTATCTATTGTCTATATGTATGTGTATATGTATCTATTTGTATTTATGTCTGTATGTTTACAAATATGTGGATGAATGGTGTCTTTGGGATTTCCCTTGTTTTGTCTATTGTTTTTATGTGTACATGTGTATGTGAGGTTAGTAAAAATCTGCTTGCTTTGTCTGCCACATGCATGTATGTTTTGCATACTTCTAAGTTAGTAAGATTAGTAAGTGATAAGCAGTCCCTAGTGTTTTATTGGCCTTTTTAATTAGTTTTCAGAGCTTCCAGGTTTCGTTTTGTTTTGTTTTGTTTTACAACCCTTCATTGCCCACCACGTGGCCTAGCTGATTGGGACCTGCTATCTAACAATAAAAGGTTTTAGCATTTTTTTATAAGAAAACCAAGAGAGTTGGATAGGCTTGATAAGGCTGATAAGGCTCCTGACCCTGAATCTGAGAGTCCAGGGTTCACTTCTCTGCTGTTTCTCTTTTCCTTTAGAGGCTCTCTTGACCCAAATAGCAAGGCTACCAACCTGGAGGTTTAAGAGTTAAAGTGTAGAGAGAAACGTCCATCCGCCAGCAGCTGGTCTTCTCTATGCTGCAACCTGCCTCTGCTTACCCCGTACCGGAGCTGGCCTCTAACAATCTATGTCAGGTAATTTTGATTTAAGATGTAAAATTTATATTGAGCTCATTTTCTCCCTGAAGTAGCCAAACATTCCAGAATCCTATTGAATGACTTTTGTATTTTATAAAAATCAGTAGGCTAGACCTATGTATATTGTTTTTTAGGATCCCTCTGTCCTTCACCTGGTGTCTGCCCATCCACCAAGAACACCGCATTTATTTATACAATGTCAGCATAAATCCTGACAACAAAATTACTGAGTGATTACACTTTACTCTTTGGGATGTCGTACTTAGATATTATGACAACTTTTCCCTTCCATGTAAATTATAGAATAGCCTAGTCTGTATCTAATGAGAAAAGTCTTATAGATTAGGAATTGTATAAATTGTCTATCAATTTCATACAGATTAACATTTCATTATACTGAGATTTCCAGTACATACAGTTTGTCTACTTATGTAGATCTTGGGTTTACTTCATCATTGTTTTCTAAGTTTTATCATCCTAATCCTACACAGATGGTTAGATTCATATTTAAATATTCCACTTCAGTGACTATAAATGAGACTAATTTCAGCTCCTATCTTCCATTGTTAATATGCAGGGAGGTGATTTCTTTATGGTCATCTTGTGTCCTGCAGCCCTAAGTGACTTGTGAGCCCTAGAAGAAGATTGTAGACTTCTTGAAATCTTCTGTATTATGGTTCATGTCCCTTACAAATACAGAGGAGTGTATTTCTTCCTCTCTAAAATGTGAGATTTTTATTCCTCTTCTGCCTTTATTCTACTAATTAGAATTTCCATAGGTATAAGTAACAGCAGTGATGATGTTGTACTTATTTTAGGATAAACAAATAAATAAAAGATAAACATTCCTATTTATAGACATTCTTCATCAAACTAAGAAAGTTTCTTCTACTCATAGAGTTTGAACTTCTTTTTAAAGTCATAACCAGGTGTCGAATTCTGCCAAATGCATCTATAAAAGTCATCTGATGTATTGGGAAGTAAGGTTTTTTTTTCATACTATTTCATCTTTTTTTTCAATTTTATCCATCTACCTGAAATTTTTCCACTGATGAATAAAAATCCATTGATTATATGTACCATAATTTCATAATCCATTTATCTTTTGGTGATCGCGCCTAGGCTGTTTCCATTTTCTTATTTTTATGGATATGATGACAGTAAACATGGATGGGTAAGTGTATCTGTGATTTATATATAGTTTTCTAGCTGTGTGTTCAGGACTGCTGTAGATACATAGTACTGTAGTTCTGTTTCGTTTTATTTTTGAGATAATATAATGATAACATTTCTTTCTTCACTTTCCTCCCTCTAGACTTTCCATTATGTGCTTCAAATTCATGACTTCCTTATTCACTAATTGTCATTGAATGCATATATAGATGTATTTCTAAATATAACCTGTTCAGTCCATATTTTGTTACTTACTTGTGTTTTCAGGACTGACCAGTTGGCACTGGACAACTAACTGGTGTGCTCTCCCGTGAAGAAGATCACATGTCTCACTACCCACTTCCTTCAGTTGCTTATAGTTCTTTGCTTAGGGTTGAGACCTTGTGGGATTTTCCCTATCCACATTGACATGTACATTGGTGTCATCCTGTTCAGCTCATGTGTTTGGTAATTAGGATGGTAAAACTATATGGGTGTCACTTCTGGTGGAGCTAGCAGACACAATCTCACAGCAAACTCCCTGGTCTTCTGGTTCTTAGGATCTTTCTGCCTCTTCAGTGCAGCAATGTTTTGTTGAAGTGTCCCTTAAGACTGTCCACACTCTGCATTTTGACTGGTTGTGGTTTTATGAAATCTCCATACTGATTTCCAAAATGTCTTTACTAAGTTACAGGCACAAAACCAGTGAATGTTTTCTCTTTTCCCATCCCTTGGCAATGATTGCTATCTCTCTTTTCTCGATGATGTCCATTCTTTCTAGAATGAGATGTAATCTTATAGTAGTTTTATTTTGTGTTTTCCTGATAGCAGGGATAGTCAACACTCTTTTAAAGTGCTTACTGACCACTTGTACTTCTTTTAATAACTGCTAGCTTTAGTAACACTTTTGTTGCTTAGAAGTTTGGGATATAGTCTATATATTGACCCTTGCCTGAGGTACAATTGAGGAACATTTTCTTTCATTTCCAATCTGTTCACTCTGCTAATAGTCTCCTTTGCTGTGAAGGTTTTTATTTCATATGGCCTCCTTTGTTAGTTCTGGCTACTTCCTGTCCTATCAGAATTCTGTTCAGAGAGTTTTGGTGAATAACTATATACTGAAGAATATTTCGGCTTTCTCTATTTTAGCCTTTGAGGTTTCAGAAGAAGTTCTTTGATCTACTTTGATATGATACTGTGCAGGGTGAAAATATGGATCTAATTTTCTTTTTATACAGTTGGGCATCCAGTTTTACCCACACAATTCACTGAATGGGCCCAGAATGTTTTGACACCTTTGTCAAAAATTAAATGATCATAGCTGCATTGATTTATTCCTCAGTTGTGTGTTCTAATGGTCTGTGCTTCTGTTTTTATGCTGGTAGCAGGCTTTTTGTCAATACAGTTCTACAGTGAGATCAGGTGTGACAATATCACTACATGTGTCCATTCTGCTTAGAATTGCTTTGGCTATAGTTGGCCTTTGTTTTTTTTTTATATATGAATTTTGGTTTTTCTAGTTCTGTGAACGATATAATTAAAATTTTCATGGGAATTGAATCTATATAACTTTTGGTAATGTGCACCTTTCACAAATTAGTTCTACTACTCCAGGAGCATGTGTGGTTACTATATATCTAGCATCTTCTTCAGTTTCTTCCTAGACTGTCTTAAAGTTTTCATTATAGAGGTATTTCATTTCCATGCTTAGGTTTATTCCTAGATACATTTTTAACTTATTGTGAATTTTTGCTTTTTCAAAGTTTGCTCTGGGTAAGTTTGTTATTTGTAAATATAAAAACTACTAATTTTTGTATGTTGATTTTGTATTCTGCAACTTTAGTGAAAGTGTTTACTAAATCTAAAGGTTTTCTAGTAGAATCTGTATGGCCTTTTGAGTAGAGAACATATCATCTGCAAATAGGGTAATTTGATTTTTTTCTAAGATGTATTCTCCATTTTAAAATGAATCATGACTCAAATACACTGATTTATAAAGTGACTTCCTATCATAGACACGGAAAAACTGGAAGCTGATAAATATTATGAACACTGTCATGAAAAGCCAACTCAAGTAAAGTGAATCAAAGAAGAACAAACTGTTTATATAAAAAATATTCCTGAGTCTCAGCTTTGATCCCCTGTTGGGTGAATCATTTCAAAAGACCCTCTATCGTAGGCTCCCATCCTGTTTCCTCTCTTCCACCACTCCGGTGCCTATCCTGTTTGCCATTCTGAATGAAATTTAAGCATCCTCCCTAAGGTCCTCTTTAGTGTTTAGCTTCTTTAGGTCTATAGATGACTATCCTATATTATAAGACTAATATCTGCTTATAGGAGGAAGAGAGGGGTGGTGGGATTAGAGAGACATGGAGAGGACAGGAGCCCCACAGGAGACCAACAAAACTAAAAGATCTGAGGCCAGGGTGACCTGCAGAATCTTATGCACCAATGGAGGTCCTTGCATGGAAAGAACCTAGGCCTCCTGTTTAGTTGTGGCCTATTGGCAGCTCAGATTCTAGGTGGATCTCTGAATGAGGGGATCAGGGGCTGCCTCTATCATGAACTCAGTTAACTGTTCTCTGATCACTTGCCCCTTATGATGCAACCTTGCCAGGCCACGGAGGGAGAGGATCCAAGCAGTCCTGATGAAACTTAACAAGCTATAGGCAGATGGTAATAGTGGAGAACTCCCCCTTTCAGTGGACTAGAGGATGAGGGAAGAGGGAAGGAGGGTGGGACTAGGGGCGTTGAGGGAGGGGCTTCAATCTGGATATACACTGAAGAAATTGTGGAGAAAAAAGTAAAAATTAAAAAAAATCCTGAGATCATCTTTTCCCCCCCTCTTCCTTTTGGTCTTCTCTGGATTTTCAGTAACAATGACACAAGAAAATGGGACTGAAGTCAAGGGCTTCTATCTTCTGGGATTTGGAGTCCAGCACAACATTCAGTGTGTCCTCTTCGTTGTGTTTCTTGTCATCTACCTGACGTCCATGGTGGGTAACACTGGGATGATCCTCCTCATCAACACAGACTCCAGACTTCAGACTCCCATGTACTTCTTCCTGCAGCATCTGGCTTTTGTTGATATCTGCTACACATCTGCCATCACCCCCAAGATGCTGCAGAACTTAATGGTAGAAGATAGATCCATATCATTTGGAGGGTGTGTGCTGCAATTACTGATCTATGCAATATTTGCTACTTGCGACTGCTACCTGCTGGCAGCTATGGCCGTGGATCGCTATGCCGCCATCTGCAAACCACTTCATTATCCCATACTCATGTCCCGAAAAGTCTGCATCTGGATGGTAGCTGGTTCCTATCTCATCGGATCAATAAATTCTTCGGTACACACAGGCTTTACATTTTCATTGTCATACTGTAAATCTAATCACGTCAATCACTTCTTCTGTGATGTTCCCCCAATTATTAGCCTTTCGTGCTCCAACACTGACACCAACATCAGGCTTCTTGTTATCTTTGTCGGATTCAACCTGGTGTTCACTGTGTTGGTCGTCATCTTCTCCTACATGTGCATCATGGCCGCCATCCTAAAGATGTCCTCTGCTGCAGGGAGGAAGAAAACCTTCTCCACGTGTGCCTCCCACCTAACAGCAGTCTCCATTTTCTACGGAACCCTGGCTTACATGTACTTACAGCCTGATTCTGACAGTTCTGAGGAGAAGATGAAAGTGGCCTCTGTGTTTTATGGCGTTGTGATTCCCATGTTGAACCCTCTGATCTACAGCTTGAGGAACAAGGAAGTAAAAGATGCTATAAAATCCACAAGAAAAAAAATTCTTCAGATTTGATTCACAATAATAAAAACTCGCCATGTCAAATAATCATTAAAATAGTGCAACTACAATTTAATAATTACGAAATTTGAGGCAGTGAATTCTTAAATGATGACTGACCATTAATGCCTCCTATCCTATAGGGAATATTCAATTATTTCTTCTGAAACTTATATTTGAAGCTCTTAGTTTGAAATTTATGTTTCATACATAGAACTTTTGGAAGATTGTTATAGATATTAACAAATACAGAGGACCCAGGTTGGGATGATCAATGCTCGCTTAGATGGACAAACGGGATGGACATTGAATGTAGGAGAAAACAAGCAACAGGGCCTCTGAAAGACTCTATAAAGCAATGTATCAAAGCAGATATTAAGACGCACAACTAAGCCTTCGGCAGAGGGCAGGGAATAATATGAAAATAGGGGGAGTTAGTAAGACTTGGGAAGAACAAGAGCTCCATAAAAACCAAATAAATCAGGGCACAGGGATCTTTTATGAGACTGTTTCTCCAACCAAGGATCATGTATGGATATAACCTAGAACCCCTGCTCAGATGTGGCCCATGGTAGCTCAGTATCCAACTGGAGACCCTAGTAAGGGGAACAGGGACTATTTCTGTCATGAATTCAATGGCTGGCTCTTTGACCCTCCCACACACACACCCAGGAGTAACAGCCTAGCTAGATCCCAGAAGAGGACATTGCAGCCAGCCCTGAAGAGACAAGATAAGCTAGGGTCAGATGGAAGGGGAGGAGGTCCTCCCCCATCAGTGGACTTGGAGGGGGGCAGGGAGGAGATGAGGGAGGGATGGGGAGAGTGGGAGGGAATAAGGAAGGGGGCTACGACTGGGATACAAAGTACATAACCTGTGATTAATATAAAAATTAATAAAGATAATAAAAAAACCTTTATGGACTACTATTTAAAATATTTTTAAATGCTTTAATGCAGTGGTTCCCATTGTAAGTCACAACCCCTTGGGAATCACATGTCAGATATTTACATTACAATTTATAACAGTAGTAAAATTACAGTTGTGAAGTAGCAACAAGATAATTTTATGGTTTGGGGTCACCACAACATGAGGAATTGTATTAAAGAGTCACAGCATTAGGAAAGTTGAGAACCTCTTCTTTAATGGCTAGAAAAACACTTTACTGTATATAATAAATATTAACATTGAATTTTATTATTTTCTCCTACTTTAATAGAGTTTTATAAATTGCCTACAATGAGGTGTTTTGTAAATTCTATTCAAATTATTACAATAATCTGAATATAAAATAAATGTGTTTATTTTAAAAACTGATTTTTGTAATACAAACTACGCTTTTCATCTCACATTCCCATCATTATTACCTTCACAGCACTTTATCACTTATTTTTTTTCACCAGTAACTTCTTTCCTTTCAATCTACACTAATTCTCTCTGTGAACTGTAGCAACACAAACACTTTCTATTTCTATCCCAAGGGAGATAATCTAGAAAGAGATGACACTAAAAAATGGTCCTTGATCATTCATTTATAAAAGATATACAAATCATGCTTATGCAGATGAACAACTTTAGAACAGACAAAAGAGAAACCTACTGTATTTAAGTTAATTTTGATTTTTACAGAAGCCCAACGTTGAAATTTAAAAAGAAAGTTTGGAATTTTAGAGAGAGTAACTATTTTAAATAGACTGAATTTTTTTGTTTTTGTTTTTGTTGTTCGGTTTGCTTTGGTTTTTTGGGGGGTGGTGGGGGTTGGTTTTTAGGGTTTTGAGACAGGGTTTCTCTGTTTTTAGCCTTGGCAATACTGGAACTCACTCCTACTCAGAGAGATCCACCTGTCTCTGTCTCCCAAGTACTGGGATTAAAGGCATGAGTCACACTGCCTGTCAATAGACTGAAATTTTAATGTGTTTGAGTTTGTAGGCTGCCCATGGACCTCCTCTATTCTCTCAGTTCTTCTAGAGCCTATCACCTCAGGACAACCCTGCACACTGGAAAAAAAAACAGCTGCAGCCCCCCCCACACACACACACACCTCCTGTGGATCCCACACACCATTCCCTGATGGCTTCCCCTTCCCCCAGCCTCCAAGACCAGCAACTTGACACACAAACTAACATTATCTGAAGAGAAAGAACCTCAGTTGAGAGATGCCTTTAAAAGATCCAGCTGTAAGGCATTATTTTAACTAGTGATTGATGGGGGAGGACCTAGCCCAATGTGGGTGGTTTCATCCCTCTCTGGTGGTCCTGAGTTCTATATAAAAAAGCAGGAAGCAGGCTAAAGAAGCCAGGGGAAGCAAGCCAGTAAGCAGCACTCCTCCATGGCCTATGTTTCAGCTCCTGCCTTCAGGCTCCTGCCTTGTTTGAGTTCCTGTCCTGACTTCCTTTGATGATGAACTTCCTTTGATGATGATACATAAGTATAAGTCAAATAAACCTTTTCCTCCCCAATTTGCATTTTGGTCAGGGTGTTTCACCACAGCAATAAAAACCCCAACTAAGACAGTTTCTATGCCAGTGCAGGGAACTCCTCTGCCCAGGAGAACCAGTGCTATTAAATGATGAGTTATCTCTCAGGCCCATAACAAAAGGAATTTATGTCTCACAGATGTTCAGGCCAGAAATCTGACATAAGGGTATGTTGTAGAAGAGGGATACTAGACTCTTGAGGACTTATCTACCCT
This sequence comes from Pachyuromys duprasi, assembly GCA_028658305.1. Classification (NCBI taxonomy): domain Eukaryota; kingdom Metazoa; phylum Chordata; class Mammalia; order Rodentia; family Muridae; genus Pachyuromys; species Pachyuromys duprasi. The sequence goes on from CM053752.1 coordinate 60,361,943, forward strand.
GGCTATCACCCAAATAATACAGACAGAAACCTCTTGGATTTATAAATGCTTTAAGGCACAGTAACTGGGCAGAGAGCAAGCTCCTAGCTATTTTTCTATTTCCTAGCTACACAGCCAAGTAACTTTCCATAATAGTTCCTGCCTAGTTTGCTTCTATTATATCAGTCTGTCCTCAGGGCAAACTTCTCTTGGCCATCTGCTCATGATCCTTACTCCCCCCATGGCAACTTCCTCCTCATCAGCCTCTCCTGCTCCATCTTTTCCTCCTGCTACTTCTGCTTTCTCTCTCCTCTCTTCCTGGCCTCATGCTCCCTCCAAAACCCCAAGCTCAGGAACCTCAGTTCCACCAACTACTCTTCTGCCCAGTCACAGGCTTTTGCAGTTTTATTAACTAATCGATTTTAAATTAGGTAGAGCAAGGTTTACACAACAAAGACCTGTGGTTGTGAGAATGTGCTCATCTGGAGGAGAACCAGATCTTGGGGGCCAGTAATTAGCATTAGAACACATAGCACCAGATGAACCCCAACAAGGGTACAAACACAGTTGAGTCCAGTGAAGATTTTCTTCTTGGTGTATTGTGTCCCAGAACAACATAAAAAAGAGAAAGAAAACGACATCTTTTGTGACGGATAAACATGAATCTCATTTGTGTGACTTATGATATAACCTAATCATGATTACATCCTAATGATGTTACTTCTTAATGCCATTATATTGGTGACGTTTTGAGACAGACCAATCCGAGGTTTTCTTAGAGAACCTGATGAAAGGACAAAAATAACCTGATTCTGTGTCCTTGCCCAGGAGCAGACTTGGCAAGCTCCAGTCTGGGTCTGAGGTCAAGGCCTCAAAGTAGTTAAGGTTTTGGTTTCTGGAAACTTCACTTTTCTCTCTGAAGTGACTGGACTTTAAGGCACCGTATGGTCAGTCTGTGATGGGTACCTTGTGTTCTCTTTATGTAACATTGCTTAGTTAGCCTCCTGCTGGCTTCCTTCCGCGATATGACAGTTTTCTCCTTACTTTGTCCCATGTTCCCCTGCAAACAATTTGTAAGATGCTGTACTTCTTAATAAGCTTGTTCGGCATAACACATAGCTTATGAAAGACCTCCCAACCCCAGCCTTTCCATCTCCTTTGTCTTGGTCTACTCATCCTTTCTCTAAAAAGCCTGCCACTGAAAAATGCCCTTCTGGTCAAGGTCAATTGAGAACAGAGATTTTAACATTTAGCTCAAAATAGTTGTATGACATCAAAATCTGAGAGCAGCCGTATAGACCCCAAGGGAAATTTTTTGAAGGATTTTGTCCTAAGCAACAGAAAATAAATGGAAGAAGAGTGAAACAGAAACAATACAGTCATGAGTGAATCATATCTTGGTTACAAACTGTGAAACCGGAACTGTTCTACCATATTATTAATGGCTAGTACAGAATGTCCCTCAAAATTGTTCCTCTGCAAGACAAATAGTTGAAGTTCTACCTCCCTTTCCCAGGGGCTCAAGATATGTGGATATTGTTACTATATACGGATAGACATATGAATTACTATCCATATATATGGACATATATACAAATATATATATGTATATATATATATTCAGATAAGTAGATGTTTCTGAGAGATGCCATAGAGGAAGGACCATATTAAAACACCTACCCAACACCTTTTAAGCACAGAATTCCTAAGCCTTTATTTTTGTATCCGTATAACTGATGTTCCACTCTTTTCATTCTTCTGTTATGCTTACTTTGAAAAGACAAGGGATACATGAAATATGGCAGATGTATTTGAATGATAATCAGTGAGTATATTTGACAACAACTCTAGAGTTTCTAGAGTTGCTAGGTAAGCTAAAAGCTGCAAGCTACATCAGGCAGTATGTTCGTTGAAGGCCAATTAACTGCATTTAATAACAGCACTATAGGAAAATGCAATTCCAAGTTTCTTATCGCAGATATTTCTAGTTGAAATATTGTATGTAAAGTGCAACTAGAATAAACAGTCTCTTTATGTAAGGAATGTCTTTGGAAAACAAATTTCTATTGAATCAATAAACAATCATGACTTAGTATTTAGTTTAAGTAAATAAATGATGACTAGTGTGATGCTGCGTCTCTAATGCGCTTAAATCTGAGTCACACCAATGCTTCAGAAAGCTTGGGTTTTGATGGGCTCAGTAGCACAGCTGTACATAAAAGCTAAGCACAATTCCTTAGGTTCATTTTTGAAAAAATGCTCGACCTGACTTGTAGTAACAAGTAACTGTTAAATAATAAGGAACACAACACAAAAGAAAGCTAATAGTTCAGAATAAAAATAACAGAAAAATGGTCTCTCTAAAAATTGTAAATTTAGTCAGTGAATTTACTTGTAAATTTATAGTAGTTGTAAATATAACTGCAGAACATTGTTTATCCAATTCCATCTCAGCTCCTGGAACTTCAGGTTCTCAAGGGAGTGAATATTGATCCCTTATCCCCAACTATGAACTCCCTCCAGAGCAGAAAACACTCAGAGAGGCCTTGATGATGGGTGATCCGCCTGTGCAGACTGCACACTGGTTCTGGAAGCCATTATGATTTAAAGAAAGCAAAACCAGTGAGGTTTCCAACATCTTCTGGGCGTCACTGCAGCAGGTAGCGAAGTGCAAAAGGATTCAGCTTAAGTTGCAGAATGTTCCACTCATGGAAATAGAGTGAGGAAACTGAATTGCACTGAATTGTCCAGGGAGGGTGAGAATTAACAAAGGATCAAATAACTAAATGACAAAACGAATCTCAACTCCTTTAGTGTCCTATTTTCTTATATATAACTGAGTGTTGATGGTTCAGTCAGTACTGGTCCTGTGGCAGGCTAGTTTCTTTCAAGCCATGAAATGAAAAATGATGAACAGAATTTTCAAGTTTAACCTGTCTCTCTGAGTCTGTCTATCTCTCTGTTTCTAGCTCTGTCTCTGTCTCTATCTGTGTGTTTTTCCCTGCCTATCTCTGTCTCTCTGTCTCTCTATTTCTGTCTCTGTCTCTATCTCTGTGTGTATCTTTTCCCTGTCTGTCTGTCTTTTTCCCTGTCTCTCTGTCTCTCTCCTTCTCCCCCATGACTAAAATAACGATCGTAAATGTCCTATCTGTCCTGAACGTAAGCAACGTTGTCCAGACACAAGACTGGCATATATATAAACAGACTCCATGACAGCAAATATAGACCTGCACAGGTTCAAACCAGACTACATCCAGCATTGAAAGGGAGAAGTGGACACCAAGTCCCACCCCTAACCAAGAATTTGTATTTGATACCTGCTGGAAAAGGGAAAATCAGTTTTCTCCAACAGTGTCACTGGTAATAACAATTACACTCGCCCAGGAATAGTTAACCAACGTAAAACAGACTCTATGGAGTTCTGTGGCATGTGTGCACACGTGTGCGTGTGTGTATGTGTGTGTGTGTACATTTTTTGTTTCATTTTCTTTTGTCTGGATTATTCATACTATCTGGAGTTTTTTGTTTGTTTTATATTCAATTTTTGTTTTGAGAGAGAAAAAAGAACATGAAGTTAGGCAGGAGGGAAGTGGGAGTTGAGAGAGGGAAAAGAATATCATCAAAATATATTATATGAAAAAATTGTAATGAAAATTAGAAAAGAATTAAAGTTGTATAAAATATATTTTTAATGTTTCACATTGTCCATATGAAACTGCAAGACCTTTCCTCACTGAGCAATATAACATGGCACAGAAAGGTGTATATTTATCTTAATTTGTGCTTCCACATATCCATCTGTAAGATGAAGCTACTATGGTCTCACTAACCTGGTTTCCAAACATTTGCTTCCATAAATCATTAGAGTGAGCATGTTGCCTTAAGTAAATCTGTGGTCCCCATTTTACAGGAGACAAGGTGAGCCAGAGAGAGTGAAGCCCTCCATCACTCAGAAGCTGTGGATGAGAATCAAGCCGAGGTCTGTCTGTCCCTGCACACCTTCACAGCCTAACTCTAAATGAAGCTTTGGAAGTATATGGATTCATCAAAGGGTTCACTTTCTTAGAACGCTCAGGTATTTTCTTCCCAGTTCTCTTCCCATAATCCATTTGATTAGCAATGACCCTCATTGTGCTCAGTGCATGTGTGTGTTCACTAGTCTTATTTCCTGTGTCTACAAAATGTTACCCAAAAAATGTATATACTATTTCAATTCAAAACAACTATGGTAGTCTGGTTATATATTTTTCTTTACAGACGTGCCCTGCTCTGTTTATCTCATGCTATTTCAAAGAGCCAGAGAAGCCCAAAGTAGCAGTAAACTTAGTGTGTTCTGAACCTACCACTACCAACACGTTCCTATCCAAATCTTGCCACAGAACCCATGGAACTTCCCACAGCTCTGCTTGGCGTCCCTGACAGCTGAGTACGGAATTTCTGAAGTTTTACTAACACGGGGTTACACGCAAAGATTTACAGAGCTGACATTCACTTGCTGATTTTCTTTGCTTCTTTAATAAATGAGACTGGACATACATGACATAAACATGTAAACGTACATGAGTATAAATGAGCATTGCATGTGGTTATTTATAATATTTATTTATAATATTTACTTTATGCTGGGGATTTGACCAATAGAAACATAGTGCTATTTTAACTGTTTCCACATTGTCTCTAACATAAAAAAAATTTACTTTTCTAATAAAAATGCATGGATTCCTCTGTATCTACAATTCTTAAGAAAATTCAGCACTTTAAAATGATGAATAAATTTACATTTTAAGTTTTCTCATATAACTACCTGATTAGCAGCAAGCTATATATCTTTCCATTTATCTGCTGAACATTTAGTTTTTCTTTCTTTTACAATTGTCTTGTCCATATCATTTATAAAATTTTCCATTAGATTAATTTTATTATTATTTTATTATTATTATTATATTTTTCGATTTATTCATTTTGTATCCTGGTTGTAGCCCCTCCCTCATCTCCCAGTCCCACCCTCCCTCCCTCTTCTCCTCCCATGCCCCTCCCCTAGTCCACTGATAGGGGAAGTCCTCTTCTTCTTCTATTTGACCCTAGACTATCAGGTCTCATCAGGACCGGCTGCATTGTTTTCCTCTGTGGCCTCCTAAGGCCTCCCACCAGAGGGAGGTGATCAAAGGGCAGGCCACTGAATTCATGTCAGAGACAGTCCTTGCCACCCTTACTAGGAAACTCACTTTGGGACTGAGCTGCCATGGGCTACATCTGAGCAGGGGATGTAGGTCCTCTCCATTCATGGTCCTTGGTTGGTATATCAGTCTCTGTAGGACCTCCTGGGCCCAGATTTTTTGGCTTTCTTGGTCTCCTTGTGGAGCTCCTGTCCCCTCCAGGTCCTTTTATATCCCCCTTCTTCCATAAAACTCTCTGAACTCTGTCCAAAGTTTGGCTGTGAGTCTCTGCATCTGCTTCAATCCCCTGCTGGGTGGAGTCTTTTAGAGGACATCTGTGGTAAGCTCCTGTCCCATTTCCTCTCTTCTACCACTTCCGGTCTCTATCCTGTTTGCCCTTCTGAATGAGAAATAAGCATCTTCCCTAGGTTTATCTTATAGTTTAGCTTCTTTAGGTCTGTAGATTTATGTTTATCCTACAAGTGTATATTAGCCTATAATATAGATTAATTTATTAAAATTATGTACAGTGAAACTTTAATATTTATATGTGTTAAAACAAATTTGATGAACTAGATTCCGATCTTTTTTCCTTTGGCACTATTAAGCATTTGAATAGGGGTGCTTTCTCATTTTGTGTGTAGATGGTAGAGGCCTACGTCTGAGTGGGTGTGTATATGCACCGGAGAAGGGCTCATAGTTTCTCTCTTGTTGAGCAGGTCTTAAGGCCAATTATAGAGCTGTTGGTTACTGCCAAACTATGTGTGATAGCACTGTACTCCGAGGGATAGTGTGCCACACTGGTCATTGATGTGGCTTACAGGCATCATAGCTGGGTAGGATGCTGGTTGCCTTCCTCCTTTGGAAGCTGGTTTTTCTCGACTTCACGAACATGCTCCTCTACCAGTGGCATGCTGTCTTCATAATTAGTGTTTCACAATAACTTCTGCTGTCCAGCAGGACAGGTTGCTCTCTCTGCTATTTTCATTTCACATTCCACATAGACTTGTCAGGTTGAATGTAAAATTCTCTCAATTATGTAACTGGAACTACAGAGAAATTATCGATTAATATGTTAAAATTATAATGGTATAATTCTGGTATTTTAATCCAGGAAAATGGTCTGTTTGTATCTTCAAGCCTTCAGGCAAAGTTATTTCCTTAATAAATAATAATGAACGTACTTGTTAGGTTTACAGTCCGATTTTTCTTGTAGAGACTGGGGTTCTCTGCGTAGCAGGCTGGCATTGAACTCACAGAAGCCCCACTGCCTCTACCACCCCAAATTCTGGGGTTACAGGCCTGTGCTACTGCGCCAAACTCATTCAGATTTTTAATCTGGCTAGAACGTTTACTTTCTTTGTTTTAGTTGTGCTGTTGTCGTTTTGCTTTGGTTTGGCTGAGCTTTATAGTTTCTCACTTACACACAAACCATTGTCTTCATACCCTTCCCTCCTTGCCTTCTCCCACCCCCTCCCAGTCCTGCTGAAATCCTTCTTTTTCTCAACTAGTCTTCCTATTACTTCCCTGTGTTTTGTGTGTGTAACAGGGATCTTCTGCAAGCAGTCCTAGCTCTGTGTGTTTCTGACTGCAACAGCCACATCACATCAAAAATGGCATTTTATGATACTCCTCTCCATCCTCTGGCTCTTACACTATTGCCACTCACTCCTCCATGATGCTTCCCATGGCTCAAATGGGTGAGATAGATGTCCCATTTAGAGCTGAGAACTGGTGAGCACCTTACTTTCAGCACTTTAATCAGTAGCCACCTTTTCTTTGACCACCACCCACTGGTAATAGAGGCCTCTCTCACTAAGGCTCAGAGCTATGGGGGCCCGTGGGTATAAGCGTAAGGATTTAGAAGGCAGTTTGACAGGATGTTCACTTAGCAGAACATTGGTTGAAGATTCCCCTGTAAGGACCATGACTCTCATAGTCATAGGCTGACCAAGTTTACCTCAAATGTATTCCCTCCCATAGAGCAGGCTCAAATCCAACCAGGAAGTGGTTGGTTTCCTCTGGAACAGCCGTGCTGCTACTGCGCCAGTGGAAATCCTTCACCTAGCAGGTTGATATTGCAACAGAGTCCAGAGTCAAGCTAGTGTACAGAGTTTTCTAAGCATTTCTTTCTTTTTCTAGTAAATAGATTTTCACAAAATAACCTAGTATTAAATGAATTTACTAGACCCTCTAAAAATCATCAGATTATTCCCTCAGGATAACTGGGTTATCTAAAAATAATAAGTATCATGGTTCTTCCTTTATAGTTATGTTTAATTTCTTTTTATCCAGCTTGGACCTCAAACAACATATGTATGTATGTATGTATGTATGTATGTATGTATGTATGTATGTATGTGTATGTGTATGTGTGCATGTTTGTATGTATGTATGTATGCAGGGATGTATTCAACCACTTCAGGAACCTTGTATTATTCTTTCATTTATAGGCAATGCATGACTTGTTAGTAATGATGGTGTTCATATAGAAATGTTATGAAACCATTCAGCATTGTAACATCATTCTCCCCATTTATGTTTCTTAATGTTTCCCCAAGAAATATTGCCAACCTTTGTCTAAAACGTTTAGTATCTTTTGAAATTAATGGCTGTTGTTCTTTACTATATCAATACTGAAAATTATATCAGCTTAAATTTCTAATGTTAAAAAAGTTTTCATTCCTTAGATAAATGTAATTTGGTACTTGTTCCTTAGAAAAACATTAATTTTCCCTTTATGCTGTTTTTTTTTTCCTAGCACTTACAATGTTTCTTTCTCTTCATTTTATTTTCTTCATCCCTAGATAAGAGAAATGGCACATTTGGCTTCTGAATCTGAAGACATGCTGGTAAACTGGAACACCCAGTCTACTAAAGCCCACATCTGCTCTCCTACAGTACTGTAAACCATCATCTGTTACCAAGAATAACTGGATCTGTAAGCCAATCTACTTGCTTTAGGTCTTCCTCCAATGTCTAAAAGGGATATTATGATGCCTGTATGCACTTTGTTTTTAATTTATCAGTTAAGTGGAAACTTACGAAGGAAAGGAACAGACTTTTACTGATGCATGCTTTTATTCCTGTAATCACAGGTGGATTTAAGAAGTCTGCATCTATAGTCACAAATTAGAGTTTTAACTTTCCTTCTCATGTTGAACTCATCTTGGTATTTATGTTATCTTAACCTTGTAAAATGAGTTGTTTTTAGTCATTCATAAATGAGGGAAGAGTTCTCATAGGCTCCATCCCTTACTAAGGATCTATTATCAGTTGAAACCTGCCTGTGAGAAGAGAAAATAATTTCTCTAGAAGGTGTGTGTAATCGTTTAATGCTCTTCCCCCGTGGGTGGCCCGACTCCCACAAACATATAGGTGGAAATAATCGTTTGGTTTTTTTTTTTAAGAAGAGAACATGAAGTTGGGAGGGAAATGTGTTGGGAGAATACAGAGGAAGTACAGGAGAAATGGGGGTAGATATAATCAGATACCATTAAATACATGGATAAAAGTCTCAAAGAATAAAAAAACTAATACTTCTTAAAATTAAAGTTAGCTTCTCCATAAATATGTGCTAAATATTGCATGTAATGTAAGTGAATCAAGTTTTTATATGTTTTAAAATTTTAGGTCAAAATTAATTAATGCTTTGAAATATTTTAATCTTTCCAAAGCTCACGTGTGCGTGCACACACACACACACACACACATACAGTCACACTCTAGCTGCTTAGTCAGCTTAGTCAACATTGGTTAAAAATTAATACTGAGAAAATAACATAATACAAAGTAGCATGATTCAACCAACATCACCTACAATGCAAGTCAAGGAGAAAATCGCTTTATTTCAGCACTTTCTTTTACCTGAAAAATTAGCTTGAAAAAGTGGTTGGCTGTTTATTTAACAGACTACTACATGAGCCCAAAATGATCAATTAGTGAACATTTTCATAAGAACATATGTTAAAGTCACCAATTCTTATTTCAGATTTGATTATTTCTGCTCCAGGAAAGACAAAAATAGACAAAGTAAACAAAGGGTAGAATATGAAAAAAAAAAAAGTCATGTAGGCAACTGAAGAAAATTCCAAAACCTAGGAGAAGCAAACAAACAAAAATCACCCACAAAAATCAAGAGAAAGCGACAAGGAGGGCACCACAGGCAGGCAATTTACTGCGATGATACCTGTCAGAATCTAAGGACATGCAAATTGTTTTTCTGTTAGAAAAAATAAAAGTAAGACACTACTAGACACTTATTTTCTTGAATAAAACATCCAAGAAAACATCAGCTTCATGAGTAGGCACACGGAAACATGAGTGTGTGTCAGGAGCACTGGACACCCCTGCAAGAGTTGTGTGCAGCAGAGATGAGCTGTAGCCAATCCAGTCAGCACCGGCTGAGGAGGTAGGTGACCACAGGAGGTGAGCAGCAAGAGGCCCAGCACCATGCCATGGACTACTCCTACTCTATCTGTGATGAGGAAAGTACAGGAAGTAATCTTGATTGCTGAAAATTATTTCAAACTTTTGACAAAGCTGAAATATTTTATTACTTTTCATAAATTTTTTTTCAAAAAAAATAGTATTTCCTCATACTTTGGTAAAAATATCTTACATGACAATAAGCCCAGGATGGGTAGAGTGGTAAGGAGGGGGAAATGTCTGAACATGTCATGAAAAATATAATATAACCTTTGAGTGTAAGGGAGCTAGTCCAGCAAAGTACTCACATACAACCATGGGAACTTGACTTTAGATCACTGGAAACCTGTAAAACAAAATCCAGGCACAATGATGGTGCACAGTCGTAAACCCAGAACTGAGACAGACACATCACTGGTATCACTGCTAGCCAGTTTAGCTGACACAGCAAGCTCTAAAAAAATGAGAGACCCTGTTGCAAAATGGGTCTAACGATGGACAGTACATGATAAATTTCCCCCAGTGTTTACATTCAGCTCCCAAATACATACATGCCCCATACACACATATCCCAATACACATGTACATACTCATATGCACACAAAGGAAAGTGGTCAATACAAAACCAAATATTACAACATTTCTGAAAGCAAATCAAAATGAACTTTTTCTTCTACTACTTTTTCCTTTGCCAATTTCAGCTGACACTGGATTCCTGCTAACCATGGAACACAGTAATGACACCAAAGTGACAGAATTTATTCTCCTGGGATTTGCTGGTCAACATGAGTTTTGGCACATCCTCTTTGTGGTATTCCTAGTGATTTACGCAGCCACCTTAGTGGGCAACATTGGCATGGTCCTGCTCATCAAAGTCCACTCTTCCCTGCACACTCCCATGTACTTCTTCCTGCAGCATTTAGCTTTTGTTGACCTCTGCTATTCCTCTGCCATCGCTCCTAAGACACTGAAGAACTTTGTAAGCACAAAACAATCCATCTCCTTCACAGGATGCATAGTTCAGCTACTGGTCTACGGTACCTTTGTCACCAGTGACTGCTTCATCCTGGCTGCCATGGCTGTGGACCGATTTGTGGCCATCTGTTACCCACTGCGCTATCCCATCATCATGTCCCAGAGACTCTGCATTCTGCTGATACTTGGTTCATACACTATGGGCTTCCTAAATGCCTCTGTAAATACAAGTTTTACCTTCTTATCGAACTTCTGCAAATCCAATGCCATTAATCACTTTTTCTGTGATGTACCACCAATTCTTGCCCTGTCTTGCTCCAGTATTGACCTCAATATCCTGGTACTGACCATCTTTGTGGGGTTTAACTTAACACTCACTATATCTGTTGTCATTTTTTCCTACACGTTTATCTTGGCTGCCATCCTAAGGATGTCTTCTGCAGCGGGAAGGAGAAAAGCTTTCTCCACGTGTGCCTCCCATATGACCGCTGTCGTCATATTCTATGGAACACTCTCATACATGTACGTACTTCATGGGACCAACAGATCTCAAGAGCAGGAGAAGGTGGCTTCTGTGTTCTATGGTATTATGATCCCCATGTTAAACCCCCTCATCTACAGCCTAAGAAACCAGGATGTGGTAGAAGCCCTGAGGCACATAAGGAACAAGTGTTTCTAGAGGAAAACTTGGTCTCCATGCCAATGTGGCTCAACGGGCAAGGCAAGAGAGCTTTCTCCTTGGTCAGCTTGAGGAGACATGGCCAATTTTCATGTCACACAGAAGCATCTTGATTATCACTAACATCTAAAATTATCAAATACATGTGTTTGTTTCTTTGGTGCTGAGAAGCAAACCCACGATTACTCACATTCTAATCAAGATCCCTACTAGTGAAGTTCATCCAGGTATCCGAATAAAGGGTTGATATTGCTTTTGTATGTTTTATGAGCCTCTTTTGAAAGAGTACTCATAAAATATAAAATCATGGCATTTCTCCCCCATCTTGTAAGAGTTAATGAAATCATATAGGTTGTACACAAGTATGATATTGACATTATTTTATTATTTTTAAAGTACCTTTTGTAAGGGTCTAGAATCCTAGAAATCAGAACAGGCAATATATTTTAAAAAGTAAGAATCCTTTTGTGATTCTTCTTACACATATCATTAGTTAATTAAATGGTAAGGAACAGTGGGTAGGAAGATTAACAGGATAGTATTCACCACATTTCCCCAAACCAGGGACAAAACATATATATAATAAGTGGCTGAGAAATGTTGGAGGCTGTTCAAAAGGTACAAAAATCATATTTGGATACAGTTCTGTGTAAATACAGATATGCATCTAATATATTGCAAAATAATGTGAATCTATGTTTCTTTGAAATATACATTAAACATTAACATTCTTCTATGAAGGATTCTTCATTTCAAATTGACCCATGGCTCAAATGCACTGTTTATATCATCATTGCCTATCAAAAATATTCAAAAATCTCTTTAGAAAGTATAAAAGCTCCTATGCTATGCTTGTCAGGAAACTTTAAACTCCAAAATACTGTGAAAGGTAAGATTATCTTTATACCCAAAGAGATCAGAAAGATTTTCCTCTTGTCTTGCTACTTGTCTAATCCTAACTAGGGGGTGACTTGGGAAATGACACTGAGCCACTGACTTTTATCTTCTAGAATTCAAGGTCCAGTACGATGTTCGCTGTGTCTTTCTCATTGTGTTTCTTTTCACCTGGTAACAATGGAAAGATTGTCCTCATCAATGTCGATCACAGACTTTAGACTTTCATGAACTTCTTACATCTGGATTATATACATATGTGTATATATATATATATGTGTGTGTGTGTGTGTGTGTGTGTGTGTGTGTATTTCACATCTTCCATCACTTCCCCAATGCTGCAAAAGATTATGGTAAAAAATAAGCCCATATCATATAGAGGATGTGTAATGCAATTGTTGATATATGACACAATTGCAACCAGTGACTGTTACCTCCTAGCTACAGCAACAGACCATTATGTTCTCATCTGTAAAATGCTTTACTAACCCACAGCCATTTCCCTAAAAAGCTTACATACAGATAGAAACTAGTTTCTATTTCAATGAACCAACAAACTACTCTGTACACAGAATCCTAAACTGTTTCAAGCATGCTGTAAGTCCATCATTATTGTTCTCTTTATAGACTTTCTCCAGGTGGTGCACTTTTGTGCTTCAATTTTAACATCAGCCTCAGACTTCCTGTTACCTTTGAGATTTGACTTGATATTCACTGTGTTGGTCATTATCTTCTCCTAAACATACATGGCCACCATTGTAAAGCTGTCCTGTATCATAGAGAAGAAAAAGACCTCCACATGAGGCTTCCACTTGGTAGTATTCTTTAGAACCTTAACTTACAGATATTTACATCACTGTTCTGTTAGTTCTGGGGACTTACAGGTGTCTATCATAGTCTATATCATTGTGTTTCCTGTGTTGAAAACTCTATAACATGGGAAAAATAGGATAAAGCATGTTATAAAAAACATATAAAAACAGCTTTTAAGATATGGATACAATTTGCATCATCAAATCATGAGTATGATTGTTTGATTATATTCAATAATTATGAAATGTAAAACATTAAGCTTTTAAATGATGCCTGATCTCATTAATATACCAGATCTTAGACAGTAGAAATATCCTGTGACAGAAATTCATTTCCCTAGAATAAAATTTCTGACCTATATCTTGTACTACTCTAAAGGAGGACATTCCTATTTAAAATTTATCAACAAGCATATTAAACTTTTCAAAATACTATTTCAAATATTTCCAAACATATCATTTTTATATAAATATATTTTATATCCCAATTGAAGTTTCCCCTCTGTCCTCTCCTCCCAGTCCCTGTCCACCACGTCCCCTCTCCTTCATCCACTCCTCCTCTTCCCTTAAGAAAAGGCAGGCTGCCATACACATCAACCAGCCATTGCATATCAAGTTGCAGTACGACTGAACACCTCATCTCATATTGAGTCTGCACAAGACAACCAAGTAGGAAAAAGGGGGTCCCAAAAGCAGGTGAAAGAGTTAGAGACAACCCCTGCTCCCAATGTTAGGAGTCCCAAAAGAAGGCCAAGCTACACAACTGAGGGACTCTCCATGGGACAGATGAGGAGGGGATTTTACAAAATAATTAATTTCCAGAGAGAATGTTAAGGATGGATTAGGGAAACACTAGGTTTCTAGCACTTAAGGCTCTAAACATCATTTAAGCCATTTGGTTAAAGAAAGAGTTGAAACTAAATTTACAACTATGCATATAGTAATATTCCACAAACTTTGGAAAAGCCTTAAACTAAACCATGTAATGTCCTAATAATATTTTATCTCTATAGCTACTAGTAAAGAATAACAGAAAAAAATAGTGAAGTTCACATTTCAGGAGGCAGAAAGACAACCTTAATGTGACAAGGAAGTGATTTACTTTAATGTAATTAAAGTTAAAATTGGCGTTTTAAAATAAATTAATCCGCTGTCTTATTTTATGAAGCTAAAACAGCGGTAATAATGGATGTTCTCTTTTACCATTTTTTGATTTGCTGTCTTATCAGAAGAAACCAGGCAGTGTGACAGGAGTAAAAGAATAAGAAAATAATTAACTCTGCAGTGTGGAAATGGATTACACCACCTGATGGAATAGCTATTTTCTGAGGAAATGCTGACTGCCACGCAGTATTGCAGAAGACACTGAGGAGCAGACACATGATGAATTCAGCAGGGAAGATGCAGCCCTTTCTCACAGCTGAAGTACTATGGGCCAAAAACAAAATACTAAGGACTGGACAACATAGAGAAGGAAAGAACACTTCTAAAATGATCTTACAAAACTATCTAATAGTTTGTTTATAAGCTGGATTTCATTGATGGATTTTGATATGTTGAACCACCCCTGCATGCCTGGGATGAAGCCTACTTGGTTGTGGTTGATGATATCCTTAATGTGTTCTTGAACTCGGTTTGCAAGTAGTTTATTGGGTATTTTTGTGTCAATGTTCATAAGCGAGGTTGATCTGAAGCTCTCTTTTTGTTGGTTCTTTGTGTGGTTTAGGTATCAATGTGACTGTGGCCTCATAGAATGAGTTAGCTAATGTTCCTTCTGTTTCTATTTTGTGGAATAGTTTGAAGAATATTGGTGTTAGCTCTTCTTTGAAGGTCTGGTAGAATCCTGCTCTGAAACTGTCTGGCCCTGAGATTTTTTTTGGATAACAGACTTTTGATGACATCTTCTATTTCCTTAGGGAATATAGGACTATTTAATTTATTTACCTGATCTTGATTCAGCTTTGGTAAATGAAATCTATCAAGAAAATTGTTCATTTCGTTTACATTTTCAAATTTTGTTGCATATAGGCTTTTGAAGTAGAACCTAATGATTCTTTGGATTTCCTCAGTGTCTGTTGTTATATCCCCCCTTTCAACAAAGCCAAAATACCTGAGTCCAGGGGGTCCTGCAGGGACCAATATTCCAACCAAGGACTATGCATGGAGAGGACTAGAACCCCTGCTGAGATGTAACCCATTGGCTGCTCAGTTTCCAAGTGGGTTCCCTAGTAAGGGGTGCCAGACCTGTCTCTGACATGAACTCAGTGGCTTGCTCTTTGATCACCTCCCCCTGGGTGGGTGCAGGCTTGCCAGGCCACAGAGGAAGACAATTAACCAGTTCAGATGAGACCTGATAGATCAGGGTCAAATGGAAGGAAAGGAGGTCCTCCCCTCTCAGGAGACAAGGAAAATGGTATAGGGGGAGAAGAGGGAGGGTAGGTGAGATTGGGAGGAGATGAGGAAAGGGCTGCAGCAGGGATACAAAGTGAATAAATTGTAATAAATAAAATTAAATTTAAAAATTAGCTAACAAAGTACCTCAGAATCTGTTCAAAACCACTCACAAATATTAATATATAAATGAGGGATAAAAAAACAGCAGCATCTTAAACAGCAGTACTCTCAAACCAAGTTAGCTTTACTGTGGGAGCATGAGATGACACAGCATTGTGAAATCCATTAAAAAATAGTATTCTCAAGGGATACCTACCCCCCATGTTTGTTACAGCATTAGTTAAAACAATCAGGATAGTGAAAACAAATATAATTCATACAGAATTTACAAATACAGTAAAGAGAGAATATTAGTATTAGTATTTAAAAGTATAATTCTATTTGTGGCAATACAAACTGATCTGCAGAACATTATGGTAACTGAAATAAGTCAGAATACCAAACACAAACTATCATTTTCTACACACAGTCTAAAAGGGTCAAACTCGGGGTAGCTAGAGAATGGTGAGCAAAGAGGAAATAGTCAATGACCAAATGATACAAAATTGCCCATGACCAAATGATACAAAATTGCCCATGACCAAATGATACAAAATTGCCAATGGCCAAATGATACAAAGTTTCAGTCCTGCAAGATGAATAAGTTTTGGGGACTCCCTACTGTACACGACTATAGATAAGAAATATTATACTGAAGCCTACCACAGTCAGCCTCTGAAAGACTACTGATCAAAGTTTCAAAGCAGAGGCTGAGACTCATAGCCAAACTTTGGGCAGAGTGCAGGGAATCTTATGAAAGAAGGGGGAGATAGAAAGACCTGGAGGGGACAGGAGCTCCAAAAGGAGACCAACAGAGCCAATAAAACTGAGCCCTGCACAGGGGTCTTGTATGAGACGGTTTGTGTGGATGTGACCTGGAACCCCCGCTCAGATGGGGCCCATGATAGCTCGGCATCGGACTGAAGACCCTAGTGAGGGAAACAGGGACTGTTTCAGTCATGAACTTGATGGCTGATTCTTTGACCCTCCCCCATACAAGCCGGGGAGTGACAGACTGGCTAGATCCCAGGGGAGGACATTGCAGCCAGCCCTGAGGAGACAGG
>CM053752.1:60378922-60394415 GCA_028658305.1 Pachyuromys duprasi
TCTCTCTCTCTCTCTCTCTCTCTCTCTCTCTCTCTCTCTCTCTCTCTCTCCCTCCCTCCCTCCCTTCCTCCCTCCCTCCCTTCCTCCCTCCCTCCCTCCCTCCATACGTGCCAGTGAAATGTGATCAGTAAGTTTACTGGCTGCCAGGCTGACCCTGTGTATGCCCCCTACAGCCATGCCTGCCCTGCCAACAAGGACTCTGCCTCCTATGGAGAAGCAAGCCAAACTAAACCCCCTTCCCTCAAGCGTCTTCATCACAGCAACAGACAATTAACTAATACACATTCTTTCAGATTCATTAAAGTTTCAATGTTAGTAGATTTCTAGAAAAGCATGATTCAAAGTCTCTAGTTCACATATTTTTGCCTAAAAATTCTGATAAAAGTGAAACTTGGAATAAAAAGTTGTCTTTCTGGGAAGATAGTTTTTAAATGACACAATGCTTACAGATTAAAAAAGTAGGTTTTTCTTTAAGTGAACAGCTGAGAGAGGTCACTGTGACAATATACAATACAGCACTATTTTTACAGATTAAAATCAGCATTATCTTTAATGTCTCACCAGAGATTATATGTGTATATATTTAGATGAAACTTGAACTTTTTTTAAGAGAACTATTTTTACTGCAGATTATGGCGACAGAATAATGAGGTAAACACAAACACATGGACATGAGATATTTATAGCCCTACTCATAACATGGGGGACAGTGTCTGTTAACTAACAAGGCAATGTTTTAAAAAGTAGAAGTCCCTAATGAACTATATGAAATAAGCTTTATCCTCTAGAAAGTTTACATTTTTGTCAGTATAACATAACCAGTGAGCATTGTTTTTCCCAGTTGTATCCCAGTCCCTGAATCCTGAGATCTCAAGAGAGAGAATATTGATCCCTTAGTCCCCAACTATAAACTTCTGATGGGAAATAATGCAATAGAGAGACTGTGGTGGGCAATTACCAGCTGCCAAAGTGAATCAGGAAGCAACCTCAGTGTAAGTAAAGCAAAACAAATTACACTCACAATATCAATTGTGTAGCATTGTAGGGTTTGCAGGTGATATAGAACAGAGAGTAGGAGAGCAAGTTCCAGCATGCTTCACCCAAGACCAGGAATAATTACTCTATCTCTGGTGATGCAACAGCAATAAAAGAAATAGATGGAGCTATGGGAAAATGTGAATGATTGGGACAACATCAATGAAGAGGCATGAGAAGTTCTTCATGCCTTATTGTATGTATCACAATGACTAATATGTTTATTTATTACTTTGTCTCACTTGCCATTTTAGAAACCAAGGTAGCTAGATAAATTTTAGTTTAGCATATTTGAATTTCCCCCTTTGTTATTTTTCAGTTTTTACTTTCATACGTGTATGCAGTGAAATATGATCGTACCCACGCCCATTTCTACTCCCAGCTCCTCCTGGAGCATCCTCAACACATCTCTCTCCCTGTTGTTGCTGTTAAATGACCTAATGACATCAATTTTTTATTATTTTTGGCACATTCTATGCTTTCTCTTTTTTATTATAAAAATAATAACTTCCTCACATATTTTTCCTTTTTATTTTTTATTTTTATTACAGTTTATTCATTTTGTATCCCAGCTGTAGCCCCCTTCCTCATCCCCTCCCAATCCCGCTCTCCCTCCCTCTTCTCCTCCCATGCCCCTCCCCAAGTGCACTGATAGGGGAGGTCCTCTATCACATAATATTTTTGCTTATGACTTTCTTCAATTTCTCCCAATCCTCACTTCCCCTCCCATCTTGATCTACCCCCTCCTTTACTCCCATTAGAAAGAGAACAGGCTTCTAAGGGATAATAATAAAACAAAATATAATAAGACAAAACAGAAACTAATGCATCAGATTAGAGAAAGTAAACAAACAGAAGGAAAAGAGCCCAGGAAAATGACTTTTTATATATTTACATCATTTAATATGACTGCATCATCTTCCCCTTCCTTCTGCTTTCTCCTAATGCTCCCATACACTGCCCCCTCCACCCTTTGGTCTCCTCCAAATACATGCTCTCTTTTCATTAATTTTGTTAGATAAATATTTCCCTAACGCATAAGTACAGCCCTTTGGTCCACGTGATATTATTTGTGTACACATTCTTTCAGAACTGACCACTTGGTAGTGAAGAACCAATTGGCCTTCTCTTTCTGGGGAAGACTACTTCTCCCTCTCCCAGCATCACCTGTTGTTCTTTGTGTAGGGCTGAGGTCATGTGAGCCTTTCCACACCCATGTTAGCATGTCTAAGGATAATGGCAACTAATTTTTAAGTATCCTTTCAGTACTAGCCCCCTGGTGGGAAATTCACATAGATGAGTCATTCTCGTTATCCTATCAAAACTTTGGTTTACATAGACTCTGACTTACAGTAGCTCCCTCGAGCAAGCGCTTCTGTTCACTGGATGGAAATTTCCCAAAGACACCAGCATTTATAGATTTTATCATAGATTTGCCGTAGGAGGCAACCTAGGCAAGCTCATCAGCCATTAGTGCTTGGTACATGTAGAGTGGAGTTGTTTCCTTCCTCTCACTGTTTACAATGCTGTGCTTATCTCCCAAGGTTTCTCAAGAGCCACAGCAACCCATAGGGATACCAGGCTTAGCTCACTGGTTTCCCACCACTGAAACTGCACTCTTACCTAAAACTGGTCACCTCGTGCCTGGAACACAGCTCTGCCTGATATCACTAATATCTGAGTCAGGGAACCCAACATAACGTCTTCAGGACACAGTTTCTATTCTCGAACAAATGTCTGTTGTATTACATATTCAAGATGTAGAGAGGGATATTTAAGTGATTATGAGATCAAGATGTAGCTCAGCTGACAGAGGGATTGTCTAGCATTCACGAAGTGCTGGTTCAACCTCCACCACCACGTAAACCACACAGAGTGGTGCATGGCTATGATGCCAACTCTTGAGGGGCAGAATCAGGGAAATCAGAACCTCAAGATCACCCTCAGCTACACAGCTACATGAGAACATGTCTACATACATATTCCCATAATTACAATCCAACCTCTGAAATCACTTTATTGTTCACTTTTACACTTGAGAGGTGTACCCATGTAGATGAAGGAGCATCAGCTGCACATTTAACTCAGTAGTTTATTTTTAATGACTTCTCTTCTGTGAACATTCTTATTTGTGAGTGTACATATGTATACATATGACCATGTGTACATGTGTGTATATTCATGTACACATATTTGTCAGTATCCCAGTTTGTGTGGTCATTAATTTCTCTGGATTATTTTTCAGTACCTGCACTGAAAATTCCAAATAAAAGGGAAGCAGGACATTAATTTTACTAACATTCTAAATTTGTCTCCAGATGAGATAATTCACTTCCCTAGCAGAAATATGTGAGCCCACATAGTTACATATTTTTAACTAACTGCACATTTTAAATTGATAAGCGTAAAATTATACTTTAATGAATTATTTACATAAAAGTATCTTTTGTGTTTCTAGTGGTCATTTAGGCTTTCTTTTTAGTAATTATGTGATTTATGTTATTTGTAAAATTTTCTCCTTGATATTCACTTACATAAATCATTTCTATATCCTAAGATAATAATCTTTTGACATTTAAGTATGTCACAAATTTCTAGTTAGTGTCCAATCCTTTATTAGTGTTTTCAATGCTTCTTTTGCTTGTGTTTCCTTTAAATTTTGTCTGTGTACCTAAGTCATATTTATTCTCCTTTATTTTACTATCAAAGCTTTAAAATCTAAATCTTTATTTCATCTGCAGCTGCTTTTGTAAAATTCAAAGCAGGAATTCAATGTTATTTTTGCATATATATAGACATTCACAGCACCACATATATTGCATCATTTTTCAAGGGCCAAAGTGCTCTGTTTTCATATGTCAGCTTGCCACAGACTAATGAGTCTACTTACAATTTCATTTTCCAAGTTCTATTGATATATTAGTCTCCCCCTCACCTACACCAGACTGTCTTTATCATCACTGCTTTATGAAAGCTCCTAAAGTCTAGTAGAACAAGTTCCCACCTTGTTTCCCTTTAAAATTATCTTAGCTATCCTTGGCTCCTTTCTCTTCCATATAAAATTTAGAACAGGTTTGTTGAAGCACACTTAAAATCTACCTAGCATTTGGTAGGAATTGTGTTGAATTAGGAAGTTAATGTGGGGCGTCTCATTTACAGCACTGCATCTCTATCCTCAACCCAGTTCTGAATCCTACTCTTCTTTATGCCCTTAAAAATTTTGGCTTTTCTCAATAAGTATCAGGAGCATTCTTTGCTACATTTGTACTTATACAGTTTGTATTTGTTGTTATTGTAGTATTTTGTTTTCTATTTCATTTTTGTTTGTTTACTTCAGGGATAAGGATCAAACAGAGGGCTCTAAGGACACTAAGTAAGTGCTCTACTACTGTCTACACCCTCATCTCCAGACATTTCAATTAAAAATAATATGTTTTGATTTGGGGACATGGAAAGTCATTTTCTCCAACTGGGTATCCACTGGTGAGGTCACCAGGCTCCAGTAGACAGTTTCAAACCCATCAGCACACATGTGGCCTCACTAAACTCAGGGGGTCACAGGACAAAAGGACATGAATGCAGAAAAGGCACTTGTAGGGAGGATCTGGGGGTGGGAGGGATGAGAGATGGTAAGAGCAATCAGAGAGAGCAATCAGAGAGAGCAATCAGAGTCCATTATATGATAAAATTGTACAAATGCAAAAAACAGTATTGTTGGCTGTAAATATGAATGGGTTTGGCCTTTGTTAGACTAGTGCCTAATGACTTCACTAACTAAGGATTTATATGACAATTCTGAGATTCTCTATGAAGACAAACACATCACTAAAAATAGGCACAGCTTTGGTCTCTCCATATACTCAAGGTTCCCTTTGCTTCTATGGCATGCGCTTCTGCCCTGCTAAGACTTAGGTGAATGCTGAATAGATTCAGGGATAGACGGCATTATCATCACATTACTTCAGTAGTAAGCACTACTTTTCATAACTTGGAAATAATGATATTTAGTATAACAATGTAGTAGAAACCACTAAACCGAGTTAACACAGTCCCCCTTCCGTTTCCATTTTTCTAGTAGCTATCATAAAAATTTACTAAATTTTACCCACTAATTTTTGGAATGTGTTGAGAAGATCAAGTGTCTGTCTTCCTCTTAACACGTCACCAAAGAAGTTACACACTTTGTGCACTCATTCCTAAAGAAGGGAAATATGTTCTGCTGGTGAACCTGCAAACAGCCCAGCTTGCTCTTACCCAGAGCCTCTGGGAACCCTAGGCCCCTGCAAACCCATCTCTTCACTCTAGAGGTGCTGTTGTACAACTACAAAAGACATCGCTAGTCACTGCTGTGAAGACTGGAATGGTAAGCCTCTCTGCTTTGTGAGTGTGTTGCCAGAAACTAACTTACCTAATAAATTTAAAGTTTTTCTCCAGGCATCTAATGATTATATTATAGTCTCCATTTAAGAACAGTTTATTTTCTTCATCAACTGGTTAAAAAAAAAAACTGAGGAAAAGGAAACAGCTGTTTTCTGATGTATCCTCTGTTTCCACTAAAATTTTATTTTATACATAGCTATATTTGTAAATGTGTACTTGAAGATATTTGCATCTATACTATATTAATAGTTGAGATCCAATGGTCTTACAGTATTATCAATATTACATTCATGTCATGAAATGAGATGAAGACTGTTCTCTTTTAAAATTGGGGGTTGAATATATGTACATATATATGATATATATATAACATTAATGTTGGTTCTCATATAGTTTTGAGTATATTTACTAAACAGCTGATGCTAATATTTTGTGAGTAGATTTTTAAATATGAAGTCAAATCCTGTAGTAATTTGAGCATATTCAAGTGAGATCAGAAAAATGGCTCAATTAAAACAAACAAACAAACAAAAAGCACTTAATGCCCTTGCAAAGGACCCAGGTTTGACAGTCAGTGCCCACCTGAAGACTTAAAACTGTCCATCACTCACTCCAACTCCAGGACCCATCACTGTCTTTGCCTCTGAGTGCACACTATGTGTGCTTACAGTGCACTTACATACACACAGGCAGAAGTCTCTCACATATGAAAATCACTATAAAATCATTCAAGTATTGAGTCATAAAAAGTCATATATACCAACTACTGTCGATCCCTTCTTTCAGTATCCATTTTCTTTAAAATAAATATATAAGTTAATTTGGGGGCTGGGAAGACCCAGCACAGACAGAAAGTGAAGTGCTTGCCACATGAGTGTGAAAACTTGAATACAGTCTTCAGGGGGAAAAAAATCATGTGGTAGTATAGTGGTACAAGCCTGCAATGCCAGTGCTAGAGAAGGAGTCAGGCATGTCTGTCGGCTCCCTGGACTCTCCAGCTTAGACTCCATAGACATCCAGTGAGAGAGCTTGTCTCCAAAATCATGTTAAATGGCGCCTGAGGAACAACTCCCACAGTTTGACTCTAGCTTCCATGTGTGTGCACAAGCATGCTGACACTGAAAAAAAAAATAAGGAAACTTAAAAATCACATTAAACACAGTATGTGAAAGATATAATCTCTGAAAATCTTTAATTTATGGAAGTTAATCCAGGATTTTCTAAAGATAACATTCTAGTTATATATTATCAAAAATACCAACAGCTAATTTGTAGAAAAGTAGGATAACATAGTTCTAGGAATACTGGAGAGTGACCAAATCAATTTGTTTTTAATATGGAAAAGGTGAAATTTTACTTCACATATTTTTTTCAGCCCCAGAATAGAAGTAGCAAAGAAATGATGCCCACATGACAGTGAGAACATGAGCACCCCTGGGCACCTTAGCAACACTGTGCAACAGTAACAAAAGTCCTCAGGAGATGCTCAAACAAGCTCAGTGTGTGCACACTGCATTCAGAATCAGCTGACTCCATCCTTAGGAATGTGTCTCAAAGACATTCATGTGATCCTCTCCATCTCTAGAAGAGCACATAGGTAATTGTGTGGTGATTATATGTAGACACCATTCAGCAGAGCTACTCAAAGCACAGTCCACAGATCAGCATCACACCTGGGGCTCTGTATCAGCAGACAGTGATGATATGAATACAGAAGTGGACTGGAGCATTTAAAGCTATGGTCGACCTCTCACAACTGAAATCTTTCTCTATTGCTCTTTATGAAAACATTGGGCTGCAGCAGATTGAAAGTGAGAGAGAATGTGAACACATGACATGTTAACTCTTCCATAGGGAACTCTGCAGGCCATGAGCTATGACTGCCAGAGCCCTGACGGGGGGAAACTGGAGAGTGAGGGAACTTAGAAAACATTTGAAACAAGACCATTTGGAACCCTAAGAAGTCGGGGTTTTCAGATCCCCAGAGTTAAGATATGAGTAAGTTAGAGAGCTTAGATTAAAATATAAAGAATGCAAAGGGAGATGCAGTTAAATAAACGCATGGTTGAGGGATGGAGATGTGGCTGCCTGGTTAAAGTGTCCACTGCACAACCATGAGGGCTTGCGTTCGGATCCCCAGCACCAGCATCAGAGCCAGCCACAAGGATGCACACAGTAACCTTGACACTAGAGTGAAGACAGGAAGATCCCAGGGCCTTCCCAGCTGGCCAGTCTAGCTAAGCCAACAAGTTCTATTTCCAGTAAGAGACCCTGAGTCAAAAGATAAGGTGAATAGCAATAGAGGAAACACATGACCTGGGCCTCTGGCCTCCACATCCACACAGAGAAGCTAGCACACGTAGACACACACACACACTTTAAAGTGTTTTTAATCTAAAATATTTTAAGCCAACAAGAGCAACATTCATCTATAATCTTAACACTAGGGAGGTCAGAGTTAGACTGATCCTAGGAGCTTACTAGTCTCCTAGTTCAGGTAAATTTGCAACTTCCAAGTTCAGCTGGTTCACAGAATAAGGTGAATAGCAATGGAAGAAGACATCAAATGTCAACTTTTGGCCTCCACACCTACCCACACAAGTGCGTACACTTGTACACTGACCATATATATCACTTACATTCTTCTATACAAATAACTAAATAATATGTTCTTTGTATCTTTGTTAGTTGGTGTGTTTATGGCATGCATATTTGTTCTTCAGAACATATGTACTGCTAGGTGGCAATTTACCAAACTCTGTGTAGAATTGTCAAAGTTGTGGTACCGTGTTTTAGCCATTTTGTTTTGTTTTGCTTGCTTTGCTGATTTGCTTTGTAAAGAAGGTCTCATATGCCCCAGTTGGTCCTAAATCTTTCTGCCTCCACCTCCCTAGCTTAGATTACAGATATGAGCCATTGTGCCTACACCCTCATGTTAGCCTTTAAAACCAACATGAGTTGTATCTCAGGAAGTTTTCTTGATCTTATTTTGAAACTGAACATGGTAGTATATATTCAAGGATAATGAACTCAGCCTTCTCTATTCTTCTTTCTTTGCAACTCTTCAGCTTATTTTTTAATTTCTTTTACTAACCATGGAACAAAATAATAGCACCAAAGTGGCTGAATTCATTCTTCTGGGATTTGCTGGACAACACAAGTCTTGGCATATTCTGTTCATAATATTTCTAATGATCTATGTTGCTACACTCATGGGTAACATTGGAATGATACTGCTCATCAAGATTGATTCTTCCCTTCACACTCCCATGTACTTTTTCCTACAACACCTAGCCTTTGTTGATCTCTGTTATACCTCAGCTATTACTCCCAAGATGTTGAAAAACTTCACAGAGGCAAGACCGTCTATCTCCTTCACAGGATGTATGTTACAGTTACTAGCCTACGGTACTTTTGCCACCATCGACTGCTTTATACTGGCTTCCATGGCTGTGGACCGCTATGTGGCCATCTGTAATCCTCTGCGCTATCCCATCATCATGTCCCAGAGACTCTGCATTCTTCTACTGGTTGGTTCATATACCATGGGTTTCCTAAATGCTTCTGTAAACACTAGTTTTACATTCTCACTGAGCTTTTGTAAATCCAATGCCATTAATCACTTCTTCTGTGACGAACCTCCCATTCTTGCCCTATCATGCTCCAGCATTGACTTCAGTATCATGCTACTGACAATCTTTGTGGGGTTCAACCTGATGAGCACTGTGTTGGTTGTCATCTTTTCCTACATCTATATCTTAGCTGCCATCCTAAGAATGTCTTCTGCTGCAGGAAGAAAGAAGGCCTTCTCCACATGTGCCTCCCACCTGACTGCAGTCACCATTTTCTATGGGACGCTCTCTTATATGTATCTACATCCACATAGCAATGAATCTCAAGAGCAAGAAAAAGCAGCTTCTGTATTTTACGGCATAGTTATCCCTATGTTAAACCCCTTGATCTATAGCCTGAGAAACCAAGATGTGATAGAAGCCTTTAAAAAGATAGGAAAGAAACGCTTCTAACTTGAACATCCATTTACAACTCAACATGCTTTATCAAGCTAGCCACCTGTGCTCTGTTACTTTTCAACCTCATTATTGCACATGCCAAGTGGCACATGGCCTAAAGGCATTGTATCAATTTAATCAATTATATTTCACATGTATAGGAAAACAGTTCAGATAATTAAATTAAGTAACTTTCATTCATGGTGTCTGGAAAAAAAATGTTTTCAGTGTTGCTTTTGTGGTTCACGATAAGATTTATTTAATTGTAGTCGTAGCTATGTGTGTGTCACACACGTGCTGGTGTCTAAAAAGGCCAGAGGAGAGCATCAGAACCTTACAGGAAGAGGTGAGCCACCTACTGGGGTGATGGAGACTGAACGTGGGTCCCCTGCAAATGCAAGCTTAACTGCTGAGCCATCTCCCCAACCCCACCTCTGTGCATTCTAATGAGTTATTTTTATAAATATTAAAAAATAAAATTAAAGCAAATCAATGAGAAGTGCTTAATCAGTTTTGCCTGACACTTCTACTATGTAGACTCTAGTGGGGGGGGGTGCTCTTCTCTTGAGGGTATTGTTGCTTTTTCCCTTAACTATTCTGTTTGATACTGTAAAGTAAAATGTAAAATACCATTTCTTTCATAAATATTATGGGGAAGAAGAGAAAGAAAGAACAAGAATAGGCCCTCAAATAAATAAATTAAAAAAAAAAGAATAGTCCCTCATAGATATTGGGGAACTAGAGGAACATACTTCCCTTTTCTTAACAGTTCTGTAAGAAATTAGGAGACTGACCTAAGACTCATATGAAGTCCACCCCTGTTGAATACATCTTGAGTTTCCACCTCTCTACCCACACATCCTCTGAAAGGTCTACATATTAGGAAAACAATATAAAGACAGATTTGATGCTACATAGCAGAAGGATTTTCCCAAAACTGATGTTTTACATCGCTTGACACTCTTCTCCTAATAATGACAACATATTCAGAAGACCGGGCTTAAATCTGGAAGTAAAATATGTCCTGGTGTTCTTGCGATTTAGAAAAACAAATACTAGAATTTTCAGAAAAATATCAATCTTAAAACCATCCAGCAACTAAATGAAGTAACTGAAAATACTTGTTCCAACTCCTTTCTGTAGTCTCAGTAGTGAGTAAACCACAGGGAGAGGCAAAAGGAGTATCGGGTGTAGCAGGTTACGTTTCCCAACGTTTTCAGAAGGTTCAGACTCACAGACTGAGGTAGAATAGTCAGTCATAACCCGAACACTAACAAGAAAAATCACTGGTACCAGCCAGTGAGGCAAGGCGCATTCCCCGAAAACAATCCCAAAACTAGGACAGTCTGGGTAGTTAACTTTACTGGGGATTCGCTTGCCTGTCTATTAAGCCTTGTTTCTTCTCTGACATGCAAATAAATTTTCTCTAGATGGAAAAGCACAAGATTGCACTAATATCTCTGGTACGAAGACATTACCAACATCAGTTATGTGACCTTATAGCAAGTTTTCTTCTGTTTGGATTGCTAGTGATTAATACCAGGGCTGAGCTCTCGCTAGGTGTCCTCAGTAGTCTTAAAACCCCACGTGGCAATCCCTGACACATCGCCTTGATGCCCAGGGAAGACAGAGCAACCTGGAAGTCCAACTACTTCCTTAAGACCATCCAACTCTTGGATGATTACCCAAGATGCTTCATTGTGGAAGCAGACCATATGGGCTCCAAGCAGGTGCAGCAGATCCTCATGTCCCTTCGCAGGAAGGCTGCGGTGCTAACCATCAGGGGGCCCCTGGAGAACCACCCAGCTCTGGAAAAACTGCTGCCTCACATTGGGGGAATGCGGGCTTTGTGTTCACCAAGGAGAACCTCACTGAGATTAGGGACATGCTGCTGGCCACTAAGGTGCCAGCTACTGCTCGAGTGTGAAGTCACTATGTCAGCTCAGACCACTGGCCTGGGACCTGAGAAGAGCTCATTCTTCCAGGGTCTGGGCATCACCACTAAAATCTCCAGAGGCACCATTGGAATTCTGAGCTATGTGCAGCTGATCAAAACTGGAGACAAAGTGGCAGCCAGTGCGGCCACGCTGCTGAACTTGCTGAACCTCTCCCCCTTCTCCTTCCGCTGGTCATCCAGCAGGTGGTTGACAATGCAGCATCTATAACCCGGAAGTGCTTGATGTCACAGAGCCGACTGCTCACACGTGCTTCCTAGGGGGTGTCCGAAATGTTGCCAGCGTTTGTCTGCAAATTGGTTACCTCGGTGCCGCTCTCTATCATCAGTGGACACAAGCGGGTCCTGGCTTTGCGTGTGGAGACTGACTACACCTTCCCACTTGCTGAGAAGATCAAGGCCTTCTTGATGATCCATCTGCATTTGGGGCTGCTGCGGCCCAGCCGAGGCTGAAGCTAAGGAAGAGTCGAAGGAATCATGAGGATATGGGATTTGGTCTCTTTGATTAATCTCCTCCCAAAGCAACCAGTTAAGCTAGCTGATTTTGAAACACATGAAAATAAAGGCTTACTTATCTTTAAAAAAAAAAATACCAGAGCCGAGCACAGTGAAAAAAAAAGTTTACATTAGCCAGGCAGTGGTGACACATGCCTTTAATCCCAGCACTTGGGAGGCAGAGGCTGGCAGATCTCTATGAGTTAGAGTCAAAGAGAAAGAGAGGGAGGGAGAGAGAAAGAGAATGAAAAAAAGTCTACCATTTAACTAAACCACCAACCATCTTCTTTGGGGGTTGGAAATTATTTGTTTTAAATATGTTCTTTTTCAAATATAAACATATATATAACATATAATGTAAATGTAGTATGTTCATAATTTGGAATATTTATCTATATATGTATTTTCCTTTTATTAATGAGCCATAGAGATTTCTTCTATCTTTTCTATCAGTTTTTAAGCCCGATATACATTTAAATTTAACATACTTTAGGACCTGAGAATTAGTATCTGTGTGTAGGATAGAATAAATGTTCAGACTCACTGCTTTCTTTTTAACATTTATATTACCGTTATAGATTTGTATGTGAGAAAGTGTATGGCACATTTGTGTGGGTGCCTAGGGATACCAGAAGAAGATGTTGGAGTCCTTGGGGTGGGAGTTACAAGAGGTTGGGAGCTACCCAAATGATAAAGCAATGTGCTGATGCCCTACTTGAACATGAATGGTGCATTCCCCTTTTGTACCTGTCATGGGAAAACAATGAGACGATCTTTAGCAAAATTTACTTCCTGCTGATGTACACACTGAATGAACTCTCTTCTCCTCGACCTTTAGAACATGAGAAAAATTTAGCATCTCTCTACCTCTCTTTCTCCTCCTTCCCTGTCTGTTTCCAGCTTTATTTATGATGGAAGCCGTGCCCTACTGTAAGCATCCTTGTGTGACCAGGAACTAACGCTTACAACCAGCAATATTCAAACAATGTGAGCTTGAAAGGACATCTCCTTTCAGCAAGGACATCACAGCACTAGCTAAAACCTAAATCACATCCTACAACAGACCTTGAGCTAGAACCCTCAGCTAAGCTGCATCATAGTTCTTACTTGTTCTTGCTTTGATTTCACTTTTTTTTCCAGTATTGAAGATTGAACACAGGGCCTTATATTTACTAGGAAGGTATTCTATTACTGAGCCACATCCTCTGACTCATAACTGAATTCTTAACCCACAAAAACATACAAATTGTTCCTCTAAATACTGAATAATTTATTTCACAGCAGTATATAACTAATATAGAAACAAATCAAAAATGTCTTCCAAGCTCCTATTTTTGGAAGATTATGTTCCTACTTCCCCAATAACTGTCCCTCGGGCCATTATAGACCACTTTGGGGAATGTTATTCTTCAACAGCCTAGTATTTATAGCCAATACATCAGTTAGAATTAAGTTCAAAACTTGACGATTCTAAAGAATCATAGATTTTTTTTTAATAAAATGTAAGAACGAGGGGGTGGGGGAGTTTGCTGTGAGATTGTGTCTTCTAGTAATGTCAGAAGCTACACCCATGAAGTCTCATCAACAAGACTGCCCAAACACTAGCTGAACAAGGACAACACCAATGAACATGACAAAGTGGATGGAAGAAAGACCTCAAGCCTGCACAAAGAACACCAAGGAGTTGGAGATCTTCAGAAGAGATTCAGATTCAGCTTAAGTACACCTCATCCCTAAAGAAGGAGAAGTTAGAAACTGTATTACCTACTTTTCCATTTGCTGAACAAAATACCTGAAAACCTAAGGAAATAAGGGCTGATTCCAGCCCAAAGCTGGGAGCAGAAAAAGTGTCCTTCCCCACAAAAGAGCACAGCCATTGGTTGTGCAGTGGCAAATGGTCAGCTTTGAAAACAAACATACAAATAACATTATAAGAAATGAACTGGTTGTATTTAAAAATATAAAATATATGTATTAGGGATATAGGCACATATTCCATGAAATAGCAATTAATGAAAAAGAGACCATGAATGTGAAAGAGTGTGGAGAGGGTATATGTATGGACAGCATTGGAGGAAGGAAACGGAATGTAGAATGATTGTATCGTAAGCTCAGAAATAAAAAAGGAAAAAAAGAAATTATATATTTCAAACAAGGTCTTCATATTAAAATATAACCCTTAAGTTGTGGTACTCACTTATATTTATTATTCATACGATTCTCTTCCCTGAGCACAACGTCAGATAAAAGTGTTTTCTATTAATAAGAGTATACAATGAGAAGAATAACAGCTATTCAAGCCTATCCAAATGCCTTCAAAAAGTTGGGGGGGCGGGGGAAGCTTGTTATAAAGCCAGGAAATTCCCAGTAGAATAATTTGCAGGTATTTGATGACATTTTTAGCGTCCTTTTCACCCATGCATTTTGCTCTCTCACCAGTCCCAGCATGACCATCACAGTGAGTGGCTTCCAATGCTGAAAAGCAGGCTGTCCCAGCCCTGTAGCAAGGGTCCCTGTGGTGGCTTTTAACTCTTGAAGGTCACAGCTGCCGCTGGAAGAGGTAAGGCTTTGTCACCAGCAGTGGGGCTATCAATATTTCATCAAAGTCCTGCAAGGCTTCCCTCTGTGTCTCAATTCCTGGTTGGTTCGGTTTGACATTATGTCAGGTCACTTCAGCACTCAAATTTCTATAATTAACCAACGAATTATCTTGATCAAATCAGCACCAAAATCATGTACTATATTATCTTTTCCCAGGGTACAGTGGGACTGGGGAGAAGGGAAAGATACAAAGAAGAGTAAATTACAGAAACATTCTTTCAGATTCAGAATCTCTACAGTCCTCAGAAGAGATTCAGAAATGGTTAGCTTGTGGAAACCTCATCCCCAAAAGAAGGAGAAGTAGAAACTGTATTACTCACTTTTCCACTTACTGAACAAAACACCTGAGAACCTAAGGAATTAAGGGCTGATTCTGGCCCAAAGTTCCAGGGTACAATCTACCCCAGGTAAGAGGAAGTTGAGGCAGCTGGTCTCATTTTACCCACAGCCAGGAAGCTAAGAGAGATACACAGTAGTCCTCAGCTCACTTTCCTCTCTTTATCCAGTCAGGGCATAAGCCCATGAAATAATGCCACCCATGTTCAGAGTGAATCTTCCCACTTCAATTAACCTAATCTAGAAAACTCCCTCATGGATATACCCGGTGGTTTGTCTCCTGGGTTCCACCAAGATGACAACATTAGCCAACACAGAAACCTAGCTCCTACTGTACCTGAAGCTCATCAGTTGGGTAGACTGGCTTGCCATCCACCCCCTTGGGTCATCTTGTCTCTGTCTTCCAAGGTTTGGATTTCAGGGCACATGCTGCCACATCAGCCTTTTCCACGGTCTGGAGATCCAAACTCCATTCAAAAATAAAACAACAGCGACAACAAGCATACATCACAGTGAAAGACTATAGCATGAGATCATACATCAGGCCCTTTCAGATTCAAAAGTCAGATCATATTTGGCCACTTTATTGATCTGTCATTTTAAATGGGTGTCTATCCAATGTGAGAAAAGAAAAATGAAGAGTCTCAACAATCTCAAAATCAGAAGATAACATTTCCCAAGA